>LFRF01000008.1:1022742-1048532 GCA_001189435.1 Tolypocladium ophioglossoides CBS 100239 | reverse complement strand
CTGCAATCTCGGTCTCAAATGGGATATTACCGCGTATACGCTAACCCAGGACGCCATCACATTGAAGATAAACTTGAATGTCGATTGCTCGATTTACAATCACTCGAATGAGCAATGGGTCCGGATCAACTTTAATAGTGCCTGGACCGACGCTGCCAAGTACACTTTTGAGATCAGCTGGATCGGACCAACTATCTATTTGGATCTCACCACAAAAGTTAACCGGAACAACCTCTCCCTCGATGTTCACGGCGTTGTTACCGGAACAGGCGTTATCAAGAGCCTCCACGAGACATTCCACAAAACTATCAATGACGACAAATTGAAGGATATTCTACGTACCCAGAAAATCTGCTATTAGCGACCAACAGAAGTGGGTTGTTGCAAGTGAGAGGCCAAAGCATGCAAACATCCAAGATTCGGTAAAGGGAAAAGGGCTTGAGGGTAGCTGCCTGAGGTTCGTTTGATTCACCAGGTTCTGAATACTATTCACTCCTTGTTGTATTCATGAGTCAGTTGAGATGAAGTGCGGCTGTGTTATGTTCAAGGTTGGTAATGGACTGAAGGCGGCACCTACAATTCCGTCGAGGGCGGGAATCCCTCTACTCAAGATATCGTAGATAGTTTCATTCACGTCATAAAGAGGCCAGGGTTTGAGGCAGCCAGGCTGGATGCCCCTCTGGACTCCTCTCATATCTTCAAGTTCAAATATGGGCTCTTCACTCCTGTCTTCCAAGCTAGAAATCGAGCTTTTTTTCTGAATTTATCGGCGTGGGTGACAGGGAGTAAATGAGAAAGCCCTATTCTGCCCAGCTACTGGACCAAAAAGTTTGGTTGATGCTTCCATCTTTTTGTGGGAACAATCTGAGGTAGAATTAGTAGTGATGTTTCTTTCTACGCAAATGATACTCCCATATTTCGCCGATCCTTCTGATCCATTGTCCGATCATGTGGTAGGAGATAGGCTTGTCCTGGGATAACTCACACCCGGTATGTGCCTTTCAAATCACCCCTTAGCGGAAGGGGTAGCTCCCGCTGCTCCGAGTGGATGTCAAGGTTGGCTCGCTGTTCTGGTGACGTGAGACTTGGAGCTGTAAATATTGCTCTTGGTTGCCCAAGGCGCACGAAATGGCTCAGCGCTGCCGTTCAGCGGACACTCGCCACGGGCACTGGCCTGGCTCACGTTGAGCGACTCATCGTCATCACCATCAAAAACTCTGCGGAACTTGTCCATGAATCGATCCATAGGTTATTATACTGGCAGCAACTATTTCAGTATGGAAGAATTGAAGCCTAGCCCCTTAAATAAGCATGACGACGACCAACGAATGAAAGTAGAAAACCGCCACTTGCCGTCACCGTCACCCTCGCCCTCACGCACACTCAGCCAAATCCATTTCCAGCGCCCAACAACCTTGCCCTTTGTTCTCTTGCCATTAATGATAGATCTAACAAGAATTGAGTGTTATCAGACCATAATGCGTCGCGCAATGATGCTGTACACCGAAGCCTGGTTCTTGGCCAAGCACTGGGTGAAGCTGAGAGCCATGTCGTGCAGCTCCTGGATTGGACCGTCGACACCGTCCGGGAAATTCTGTTCAATGTTGAGCTGCACCTTGCGGAACCAGTGAATGACCTCGGCATTTGATGGCAGCACGCGCAGATCCTGTATATTTAGTCCGCTGCGTTCTAACACGCTGACAAAATGGTCCGGGGTCTTTCGATTGGCGCAGGCCAAACGGTCTACCGTGTCCGGTATGAGTGACTTGTAAGAGTCCAGGTCGCTCGCCCTGTATAGCGTGTCGGAAATGAGCAGGATTCCACCATGGGCTAGTCGTTGGGCCACCCGAGCCACCGAGGCTTCGAAGACATCGTGTAGAAAGTGAGTGTAGGCCCCGCGCGCAACGACCAAGTCGTACGACACCGCCGGGTCGGGAAGCAGATCAACGTCCTGCCCATTGCAGAAGTATAGGTTGACACGGTTCCTGAGATCTAGGGGTAGGTTGTCGGCGCAGTAGTCCAGCTGACGCTGGCTGATGTTGATGGCGTCGATGCACTGACATTCGGCGAAGTGTTTTGCCAAGTACTGCGTTATGCCGCCCCAGCCGCAACCCAGATCCAGGATTCGGTTTACCGGTGGCCGGTTCGGCGCCAGAAGCCCAGTGAGCTCTAGCTGGCGATCAAACGCCCGAAACTCAGCTCGGCCAAGAGATCCTGGCTTGGCTCCGTCGGCTATCTCTGCCTGATCAAACAGGCCAAAATTGAAGATCAGATGTTCACCCAGGACCCTGTGCCACATCTCTGGCGGATCATCGTACGTCTGGACGACGTTGTCCTGGTACGCATCGGCACGGCGTGTTTCGATCAACTGGATCTTGACTGCGGATTGCATCATTCATGGCACCAGTCAACTGATGAGAATTATCTGAAGAGATAACTCAATGACAAGATGCACTGAGCCGTGCAGCTCTTTATACACAAATGAAGGCATAGTGCATTCGGCACCGACTTCAGAAAATTCAGTGCAGGTTCAGGCAGAAATGCAAAGCTGCCTAAATCCATGAGGACTTGTTAATAATACTCTTTGTCCTAGTACAGATAAAAACCTCGGCTCGTACTCCGGACAGAATCTGGAAATATTTCTCCGCCTGCCCGCCGCCAAGCCGCGCCGCGATATTGGATGCAAGAGAGTGTCCCAAATGCCTGAAATTCGATACTCGAACGGAGACGGGAGGTGTCAAAGAGTTCCAAATGCGGATGCTGTCGGGTTGTCTGACGGAGCGAGAAAGGGGCCAGTCAAAATCGAGGATGAGCTGCCCCGAAAAGTTGACAAATCTCCGCAATGACAGTAAAATTCCCACGGAGCCCTTTGACGAAATGAGGAATCGGTCCTTCCCTGGCAGCGGGCTGCATTTGCTGCACGGTGGTTGCGACGGTTGCGTGCAAAGTATATGCCGGTCTGCCACGTCGGTTGAACTGCATGTCGGTCACAGATGGATCGCAGTCTAGACTCAGGCTTTCCACATCACCCTCATAAGAATCCTGCTCGTGGTGGTGGCCAGTTATACCAGAAAACAAACGCCAGTTGGCTAAACCTTGCGGGTTCAGGGAGCATCTGTGTGACAGCAAAACTAGGCGTCATCCAACGTGCGCAAGAAAGCTGACCTTGTTCACGGCAAGATTGAACAAGTGCTTTCATTGCAATGAACAGTTCCGTTGGCGAGCGTAACCGCATCCTTGGAACAGGCAGCATATTAGTAGCTCTGTATACCCAGGACGGCCGCGCTAGTCCTGGTTAGCTTCACACACATTGGACTCTTTATCGTTTGCCGACCTTCACAATGGTACCCAAAGCTGGAGTGTTCTACGACTCTAAATTCCAAAAACCGAAGATATCGCTAAAGTGGTGGGGAGGATGAAGTCGGAGAAGTGGCTGCCACGACGGGTGGAAGATGGGGTCCAACCAAAAGGAGGGATTTATTATAATAATTCCTTTATTTAAATAGCCGGTAACTATTATATACCCATAAACTAGGCTTATAATTATTAACCAATAAGAAGATATAATTAAGGCCGTCATAAAAATTATAATTTATATATAAAGACTCCTCATTTCTAGCTAAAAAGGCATCGAAAGGCAATTCCTTTTATCTTATACTATAGGGCTATACTCTAGTCTTTGAGCATTAGTGGCATCTAGCGAGGGCGTGATACATTTAATAGTAGCGTGTGGCTTTTGTTAAAGCTTAAGTTATTAATGTGGTAAAAGTTGCCCAAAATTGCAATGCCTCCCAATGCCAGAGGATACGAGACTCCAACTTCCATGCTCTGCTGAAATAGTCGCGCCCGAAGCTCCTCTCCATCGGTCCACTGGCCCTTTTGCAATAACTCGACACCAAGTGAAAGATGCTGCTTATTGTTGTATTTTCTCGAAGAGGACTTGTGTGGCCTCTCTTCTCGGACTTTGCCGACCGCGGCTTGTACGAACTACCAAGTATGGTAAGTAGATGTTTGAAGGGAAGGGTGTCTCGGGCAGAGTCATTTCAGGCCGTTCTTCTTCGTTTGAGTACTCTTGGATTTAATGCTGCAAGAGTTTCGCTGCAAGGCCACCTAGAGCGGTTGTCGATAAAGGCGCAATTTAAACATGACTAAGATCTAATCTAACAACTTTTACAATAGCCTGTCGACCGGGAATGCCTAGACCCAGATTGCGCAGCTCATGTCCAGCAACCCCCAAGCCACCAGCGAGTTCGTCTCGCAAGCTCAAAACAGCCCACCAGCCTCGACCAACCTCTCCAAGACCGCCGCCGGCACCGCCGTCTGGTCCTCGAGCCAGCTCTCCGCCTTGTCCACCATGAGCTCCCACACGTCCCTTTCGTTGTCCAGCTTCTTCTTCAAAAACACCACGGCGCACAGGGTCGCCAGGACGCCCTCAGACACCGCCGATAGGTGCAGTTCCAGTGCCTGCTCCTGGTTCACCGAGATGATGACCTCCAGCTCTACGCTCCACGCCCAGCTGCCGTTAAAGGCCTGCAGGATGGCAAGCGCGGTGACCCGGTAGCCGCTGCCGTTGCCGTTGCCGTTGCCGGCGCTCCTCCCGCGAGCGCAGTCCAGCCCGCCCCTGGAGTCCATATCTGCACACTCGAACGGGTGGTACTCGTCTCCCAGCCCGCCCTCGGAGCTCATATCTGCAAACTCGAGCTGGTCGCACTCGTCTCCCAGCTCGCTCTCGGAGTCCATATCTGCATCGCCGAATGCCCCCGTGGGGGCTGCTGAGCCAAACGCGGACGGCTCGGGCGCCGATGCCGACCCTGCAAGCGACGATCCGAAAAACAATGACGGACCTCCTGGTGCCGCCGGCGACGGGGAGGCCATGACGGGACCCGCTCTCGCCATGCTCGCCATGCTCGTCACGCGCATCTTGGGAGCCGCAGCAGCAGAGAACATGGAGGGCGCCGCCGCSGCAGCCTGTGGGCTAAGCACCTCAAACTCTCCCAACTCCCTGTCCCGGTCCTTGTCGCCATTCTCCTGCACGGCGACAAACGAGCACCACTTGCCGCCGACTTGGTACTCGACACCTAGCCTCACGGCCTCGCGCTGCACCATGAGCTGGAAGCGGCCCTCGTACGCCTCCTTTAGGAGCTTGCCCTTGGCGTCCCTGGCGTGCGCCATCCAGCCCCGGCTCTCCTCGAGCTCTTGGATAGCCTTGCGTGCCGCGAGCTTGTGTATTGTCGTACCCTTTCCGGCGAGCTTCGTGATGGGGATCTCGAGTCTCAGGGGGCCGTGGTCGGACGTACCCGTGAGCACGACAGATGTGGGCTCGCCATGGGGCGTCGAGTCGGAGAGCAGGATGTAGACGGTCGTGCGACTGAACGGGAAGAGCGCCGGGATTTCAAAGGGTGTCTGGAGGTAGCGCGGATGCGCAACAGTTGGGAGGCTGCTGAACTTGGCGTCGATGCTGGTCGAGGAGTCGGGCATCTCCAAGTCCTCATCCCTGACACCTGGGTTGAAGAGCGAAATGGGCTCCTTGGGCTCCGGCTTGGGCCTTTCTGCCTTTCCATTGTCCTTGACGTCAATGGACAGAGCATCGATGACTTCCTCGACCATCTCAAAGTCGTCGTGGTCGCCGCCATCATCCCCCGCAGGCATTTCATACTTGACCTCCAGCGCGTMGTCGTTGACGTGTGGCGTGAGGGCCCCCTTTAACATGCGGATAATCTTTTTGTCCAGCTTTTCGTCTGCGGCCACCTTTTGCGCAAATCCGCCGCCTGCGCGAGCGATGCCGTTTAGCAGCGACGAACTCGCCTCCTCGCCGATACCGAGGGTAAAGACCCTGATAGCCCCCTTTGTCCTCTCGACGTTGTCGTTGATGAGGGTGAACAGCTGCTCCTGCTCCCAAATCTCCCCATCGGTGAGCAGAATCACCTCGAGGTTCATGTCGGCGTAGCGCTTCTTGAACGTGTCCTCGAGCGGCGCGTACATCTCGGTGCCGCCAAAGTCGGCCTCAAAGGTCCTGACGTACGCGACAGCCCGGTCGAGCGAGTCCTGGTCGTAGAGGCGCGAGCGGTCCCAGAGGAAGCTGTGCCGCGTGCCGAAGCTACAGATGTTGAAGCGCGCGGCGACGGGCAGCGACTTGAGGAAGATGTGCAGCGCGGCGACGAGGTTGGGGATCTTTCTCCCGACACCCATGCTGCCGCTCCGGTCGCAGACGAAGACGACCTCAGGCTTGCCGACGGGGAGGTTGAACCTGGGCACCAAGGTTGTCATGAGGGCCCTGCTGCCCGAGGGATGCGTCTCGAGGAGGGCCATCGGGTTGCCGAGGCCTGCCGCGACGACGAGGACGACAAAGTCCTTGTCGAGCTCCGCCGAGCCTAGGGAGAGGGTGGCGGACGCCCTCCGCAGCGACGGGGGCTCGCTGGCGGAGGCGGAGGCGGCCGACGTCTTGCCGATGGTGATGGAGATGGGGTGCGACGGCGACTGCATGGAGCTGATGGGGCAGTCGTCGGCCATTTCGGCGTCGACGGTGATGGATATCTTGCCGCCCGCCGCGGTCACGTTGCGAGTCGCCACCAGCCGGCTGCTGTCATACCGGGGCGCGATGCTCGTGGGCAGCGTCCAGCGAACGCCGCCGACCCCTGCGTCGTGCTCGAGCTCGCCGAGGCAGGTGATTTCGACCCTGACAGTTTCACCCGCGGGAACGTTGCCCAGCGTCGTCGTAAAGACATCGGCGGCCCGCACGTTCTGCTGCAGCAGGCCCGCCGTCTCGCCGCGGCTGACGGCGTCGTCAAACGTCTTCCTGGCGGCCTCGCGCTCCTTGACGACGCCCCTGATGACGCGGCTGCCGACGGTGCAGGTGAAGCCGACGACGGAGACGCCGTCGTAGAGGGGGAAGTCGTAGTGCACCTCGTCGAGGTGCGAGTCGCCGTGCGGGCTGGCAAAGGTCTGGGTGAGCGTGGTGCGCGAGGCCGAGGAGAGGAGGGTGGCGTGGGCGTCGAGGCTGATCATGGGCAGCCATTTTCTCTGGTCGCTGACGATGACGAAGCAGCCGCAAAGGGGCAGCCGGGCCGGCACGTGGCCGAACTGTTTAAATCGGGGCATGGTGGTGATTCGAGAAGCGACGAGTAGTCGTCGTCCCGTCGCCGAGCAAGATGAGTAGGCTGTTATAACTTATGATGCTGCCGTCGAGATGGAACTGGGAGACACGGGTCGATGAGTGAGTTGGGGGCGCAAGGGCGAGTAAACAACTCTCTCGATGGTCGGTGTGCCTGTTATATGCTCCGTCTGCCTTGTTACAGGCTCCGTGCGCCTTGTTACATGCTCCGTGCGCCTTGTTGTATGCTCGGCTCGGCGCGTGGACCGTGAATTATCAGGAGGCCGCCTCTGGCGACGCTCGAGTCTTATCAACACGTGTCGCGGCGCCACAGGCAGGAAACGGCGATGTTGTCAGCCTCAGCCGTAGCTCAGAGAGGGATCTGGTTAGCTAATAGATGAAGACTGCGATGCGTTTCTTCCACGGGTCGTCTTGCGGCGTCGTCGCCCTCATCCCCTCACTGGCTGCTCGTGATGGCGGGGCAACGGTGATGTAATGCGTGCTGAACCGGTAACCCGATGTTGGATAGTTGCCTTTGCCAGTCTGCCGGGACTTGTGGGAGCTTCGCAGCACAAAGTAGCAATCCTTGGCCACTGCGCCAAGCATGCGCAGGGTGGACGACGTGTAAATTGCAGTGTTTGCGGCTGCCTCGACACGCTCTGCATCCATCAGTCACCTCAGCCAGGCACAGAGCGAGAAATGGCAAGCTTGTCCTAGACAGATGCAAATCGTGTATTAAAGAGCTCAATCAGTTATCTGCATCTGCGTCTTCGCCATGTCGTGTTACGAGCTATCCTAAGGCACTGCCTAGTGAGTCGGCCGTGGTCCGGGCCCCTCCGCGCCCTGCTTGCACACCGACCGCCAAAGGCCAGAGTAACACAAGACAAGGCACCGTCTCAATCCTCGCCTCCAGGGTGCCGCTCGCCTCCGGAATACTCGCCTCCAGGATACTCGCCTCCAGGGTACTGCTCGCCGCCAGGAAACTGCTCTCCAGAACACTGCTCGCTCCCAGGGCACTGCTCTCCACGATGCTGCCACATCATCTCCAACGCATACCAGTAATGGGCATAGGCGCTCCAGCGGCAGATGAAACAGCCGTGCCCAGCGCCAGTGCCCGCTTCTCCACTCGCGTTGTCATGGTCCTGTCCGTTGTAACATGTACAATTAGAATGTGTCCTCAAGCATGGATTGTCGGCCCCCGTCGCCTCAGTTCTGAGACGAGTGCCCCAGTCTCCAACTCACGTTCGCGAGGTGCTCGTCGCTGGCGCGTGCGCTTCTCTTGACCCCCTCGGCAGAGCTCTCGGCAGAGCTCGCTCCAGTGTCCGCCAAGCTGGTGTCCGACTCGTCGCGGCTGCTGGACGGGCTGAAGCCGCGGCTCGCGTGCGAGTGCGAGCCCTCGCGCCAACTTCGGACGCTGGTGTTGATGCGCTCTGCCTCGCTCTACTCGGCAGAGGGCACCTGGTTTGCGCCGTTCTTCCAGAGGCCGTAATGGCCCTCCGTGTTGTTCCACAGCTTGATCGTGCCATCCTCGGAGCCCGTCGCGTACAGCTTGCCGTCGGGCGAAAACGCGATGGACCAGATGGGGCCGTGGTGGCCCTTGAGCGTCTCAATCTCGACCTCGTCGTCGTACCGAATCACCTTGGCCCACGTGCCTGGCTCTTCGCCCACCACGATTTTGCGTCCGTTGAGGTCGATGGCGACGCTGGCAATGGAACGCGGCACGACGATGCGCTTGAGCTCATCCATGGCCTGGCTGCCGCCCCAAAAGTAGGCCGTCTTGCCCGCCGCCACGGCGAGCACCGGCTGGCCGCCTCCAATGTTGTCGGGCGACGCGGCGCTGCCCGAGAGCGACACCATCTCACACGACTTGATCTCGCCGTCGAGGACTTCGTGGTGGATGCACGCACGACTGGGTAGGTCGAGCCAGCGGAGTGTCTTATCCGACGCCGTCACCACAACGTTGGGGTCCTGGGTCCAGCAGATGAACTTGATGGAGCTGGTATGCACGCCCTCGCCAATCTCAAAGCCAGCAGACGCCGGGATCGTCAAGGGCGTTCCAGTGAAGGAGCCCGCAAGCTCGGCAAGGTCGAAGACGCGGAGCTTCTTCTCCATGCCGCCCGTGGCAACGAGGTCGGAGTTGTCGGGTGGGTAGGCGACGGCGCGCACGATGTGATCGTGCTGGAGCGTGGCAATCTGCTCGCCCGTGTGGGTGTCCCAGATGTTGCTACAGCCTGTCAGCTCATGCTTCTCGTAGGGGCAGAGAGGGTGGCAACATACGCAGTAAAGTCTGCCGACGCGGTGGCGGCATAGGCCTGGTCGGGGCTCAGTCTCGCCTGCCAGACAGCTCCTTTGTGACCCAAAAACGATCCTATCCTGCGGCAAGGTCAGCAGCAGTCTCGAATGGAAGGATAGCCCAGGGCAAGAAACTACCAGTCTCCATTAATGCCATCACGGAGCATTGGGTTTCCATCTAGGATGCGGTCAGCGCATGTCATGTTCTGAGCCGGGATGATGGCGTACCCTTGCAAGCAGAGATCATGAAGTACTGTCCATCCCTGTCGAGGCTGGAGAAGCTGATGTGCGTCACCGGCCGAGAGTGGCCGTGGCAGGTCAGCGGCACAAAGTTGAGAGGAGCTTCAGTCGCCATGGCTGCTGAATCGGCAGTCTCGAGCTTTGACGAGAAGAGATGGGGCTGTGAGCGGTTCGAAGAGGCAATGTGCGTTGTGGTCAAGCACGGTGATGGCAGCTCGCAGGTCGCGTCAAGGCGCGTCGTGAGTTTCGCGTTAAGTAACAAGGTATCGAGCGTGTTTTGCAAGTCGTAACGATCGTGAATCTCGTAACAGCATGTAGCGGTCGTCAAAGGACAGTTGCAACGAGTCGTAGCTCGTTCGTCAGCTCAGGTGAACCCACAGCGAGCAGGTCGTGCGGCAGCGTCAAGAAACCGTTGACAAAAGGAGAGTCGTTATCGCGTGAGGCCGTCGCCAGCTGCAACAGGGGGGGCCGCAGTGACTGGATGAAGAGATGAGGAGGTTCAAGGAACGACTACTGCCAAAAACAAGCGCCCTCCTGTGAAGGTGGTGATGAACGGCTTGGAGGGGAGGGTTTCAGCCGTCAGCGGGGCAAGTCTGCAGCACTTTTTTGGCGGGATCCAGTGGGGCGGGCTCCTATCGGCTTATCGGCCTCACCGCCTGGCCGCCGCCACGGCAGAAACGGCCCTCAGCGCTCGTTGCAGCGGGGTTACAGTGCGCTGTGGCCACAGAAGGCGGGGTAGCTGTCGCTTCGCCTGGCCAGAGGCTCACATCACCGTGGAAGCTCCGTCCACCCGCTTCCATCATCATCCAGCAACAAGATCAACACGAAGAGCCGGGCAGCCCGTCACATGTGCTCGAGCGCTTCGTCTCTCCCGTTGTTTTTCTCTCTCGTCGCTTGCGTTCTCGTCTCGTCATTGTAAATAGCCACATCAATCGCAAGCGCAACAACGTCATCTTCCGCCTCTCCCGAGTCCTGAGTTCCATCCGCCGTCCCTGTCGATCAACACCACTGGACATCCATTCTCCAACAGAAGACGGCATCTTTAGGATTCTCGCTAGAAGAGGAGGGGTCTCTGCCGGAACGCGAGATCAATATGGCGGGCGACTTCAAGCTGTCGGCGCAGCTCCTCGGCCACGAAGCCGACGTATGAGCCACCATCGCGATGCCTGGCTGCCGGGCTCTGCTAACTTGACCTCGACTGCAGGTCCGAGCAGTTTGCTTCCTCTCGCCCGAAACCGTCTTGTCCGCTTCCAGAGACTGCACCGTCCGCATCTGGCGGCGCGGCCCCAGCTCGCCGCCGTCCTTTGAGGGCACCCTCGTCAGCCGAGGCTCCGAATACGTCAACTCGTTGACCTTTTTCCCCCCTGCCAAGGATCACCCAGACGGTCTGGTGGTGTCTGGCGGCAAGGACACCATCATCGAAGTCAAGTCTCCGCGCTCAACGTCTGCGGACAACGCGGAGCGCCTGCTCGTCGGGCACGCCCACAACGTCTGCACTCTCGATGTGTCTCCGAGCGGAAACTACCTCGTGTCGGGAGGATGGGATGGCCAGGCCCGCGTCTGGAACCTAACCAAGTGGGAGACTGAGTTTATGCTAGGCGGCCACGAGGGCATGTCTGTCTGGAACGTGGTGGCGCTCGACGACAAGACGGTTGTGACTGGCTGTGCCGACAAGAGCATTCGAATATTCGATCTGACGCGATCCAACGCGGGCGAGGTCATGCCCAAGTCGACAATCCATACCCCCGACGTCGTGAGAGCGCTTTGCAGGGTTTCGAGCGGTCACCCCAGCGGTGCCGACATTGCCAGCGCCAGCAACGATGGGACGCTCAGGCTGTGGAAGTTGAACGGACAGCAGGTTGGGGAGCTCCACGGCCATGAGAGCTTCGTGTACAGCCTAGCAAGCCTGCCCTCTGGGGAGCTAGCCAGCGCCGGCGAGGACCGAACTGTGAGGATATGGAGGGGCTCGGAGTGCGTTCAGACCATAACTCACCCAGCCATCTCCGTCTGGACCGTGGCCGCGAACCCCGACACGGGCGACATCGTGACGGGCGCCAGCGACGGCGTCGCTCGTGTCTTTACGCGCCGTCCGGATCAGGTGGGGGACCAGGAGACGCTGACGGGGTTTGAACAGTCGGTCAAGTCGTCGTCGATTCCACAGCAACAGGTCGGCGGAATCAACAAGGACAAGCTCCCTGGCCCCGAGTTCCTGACCTCCAAGTCGGGCACCAAGGAAGGCCAGGTGCAGATGATCAAGGAGAGCAACGGCAACATCACGGCACACCAGTGGTCGGTGAGCCAGCAGCAGTGGATCAACGTTGGCACCGTCGTCGACGCCGTCGGCAGCACCGGCAAGAAGGTGGAATACAAGGGAAAGTCGTACGACTATGTGTTTGACGTGGACATTGAGGACGGCAAGCCTCCGCTGAAGCTGCCCTACAACCTTTCCGAGAACCCATACGAGAGCGCCACCAAGTTCCTCGGCGACAACGAGCTTCCCCTCACGTACCTCGACAATGTCGCCAACTTCATCACGGAAAACACCAAGGGTGCTACCCTCGGCCAGTCGTCGCAGTCGGCCGGGCCCGACCCCTACGGCACCGAGTCGCGGTACCGTCCAGGGGAGGCGTCGCAGCCCGAGCCACGCGTGGTGCCTCAAAAGGAGTACCTCGGCATCTCGGCTGCCAAGTACGAAGGTGTGTTTCATGCCCCACGGGCGTCAGCGTTGCGTGCTAACGGCGTTGTAGCCATCTTTGCCAAGATTGTGAGCATCAACAAGAACATGGTCTCATCCGGGCGCAAGGACGCGGCACTCAACCCTGGCGAGGAGGCGGTGCTCCAATCGCTGCGAGCGGCCCTCGAGTCGTCCAAGCCAATGCCGCCCAAGGCGCTGGACCTGGTGGTTAGAATCGTCCTGCAGTGGCCGTACGGCGATCGAGTGCCGGGCCTGGACGTGCTGCGCTGCATGGCCAAGTACCCGCTGGCGGCCCAGTATTCGGACCCCCAGTACGGGACGGTGCTCGACGTCGCCATCGGCTCGTCCATGCCGGCAGACTCGGCCCCGAGCGAAAACGCGCCGATGATGGCGGCGCGGACCCTGGCCAACCTGTTTGGCTCCGCCGACGGCCGCAGCCTGGCCAGCTCCCAGGCCGACAAGGCCATCGCCTTCCTCGAGCGCCTCGCGGGCATCAAGGGCGGCGAGCCCATCGGCAAGTCCAACCGCAACATGCTCATCGCGCTGACGACGTCGGCGCTCAACTTTTCCGTGCTCGTCAACAAGGAGAAGCTCCTGTCGCCCGAGCAGCGCCGCCGGCTGATTGTGCTGCTCGGCGTCGTCGTCAAGGACCAGACGGACTCGGAGGTGCTGTACCGCGCGCTCGTGGCCCTGGGCACGATCCTCAAGACGTCGACGGCGGAGGCAGTCTACCTCGACGTCGCGGCATGGGTCCGCGGCGCGCAGGGCAGGGGTTCGGAGGAGAGGGTCAAGAGTGTGGCGGATGAGTGTCTGGGGCTGGTGCGGTGAGCGGAAGCAGATGACGACGATGAGCCTGGGAAACCTCGACGAAGCACAGGAAACTTGGTCAGGGTGAGAAGCAATATAGAAGCCTAGGGCGAATAGAGCCGTCACTAACACCTTCTGCGAGCATTCATCTACTTGAGTGACGCCCCAATGGACGAAGTGTCACGTATCAAAATAGCATTGACATCTGCAAGGGCTGCTGCTGTAGCATACCGCCACATGGCTCCAATATGGCCGCACGACTCCAATGTGGCAATCAAGCCCTTCCTTCACCCTCGCGTGAAATGGGGAAACACGTAACACATAAATCTCCAACAAGATGGGCGGTCCTCCCGACCTGGTATTGGAGCTTCGCCCGCTGAGTCGCCTCCGCCGTCGTGGAGTCGCTCTCCCTCTCGTTTATATTCGCAGGTCCTGTATGCTCCGCGAGGGTGGCTGCCCGCTTCCCGACCGTGAGGCAACGGAGGTGTCGGCAGCGTCTCTTGCGTCTCGCCGATGCAACTTCAAGTGCATGCGCGCGCTCAGCGACGCCGCGTCCACCGCTCCTAAACGCTCACTTGTACGCACCGCATTCACAACAGCACCCACAGAGCACCGACCACCAGCGGCAGGAGCCCCGTCCAGCCGAGCCTGCGGGCCGCCAGCTCGGCGCCGGAGCTGGCGTTGACGCCGCCGCCGGGCTGCTTGGTGGAGATGGTGTACACGTCGCCGAAGCCAATGTCGGTCGAGTTGAAGCAGTTCGTCTCGTTGACCTCGGCGATGAGCTTGTCGCCGGGCTCGGCGAAGATGATGTCGACGCACGAGTAGAGGGCGGCGCCGTGCTGGGCCAGCTCGACGACTTGGATGGTGGCCAAGTCGCCCGCCTTGACAGTCGCGTTGACGGGCAGCGGCACCTGGGGGAGGCAGATGGTGCCCGGGAAGGGGTTGTTGGTGGGGCCGATGATCTGAAACTGATGCACCATCGGGTTCGACATGTTTTGCGGGCCCTGGTCGGGCCCGTCGGTGCCGAAGCCAAGGTTGATGTAGGCAAAAGCGAGCGAGTGGCCGCGGAACCAGCCAGGCTGGAAGGCTACGGCGCCACCGGTCGTGGGCCAGTAGGTGCGGTTGCTGGTGGTGCCGATGCCGCCGCCTGAGTTGGTGAGCACGAGAGTTGACGGCGGCGCATGAGGCGGACGGCGACTTACAAGGGTACATCCACTGCATGCCGTAGGGAAAGGTAGCGTTCGTGACGAGGTTGTTGCCTCGCCAGCCGGGGTAGGTGATGACGCTGTGGGCAGAGGCGAGGGCCACGAGGGCCAGGAAGAAGAGAGGCAGCATTGCGGGCGTGTTGGTGACGTTGATGAGCTGGACGGCGACGAGACGGGGCAAGTCGACTCGAGCGCTGGGTATTTCGCGAGCACTCTCGATGTCATGCACTCTCGTGTCTCGCACCGGACTCGGACCTGCCTCGTCGTACCTGTGCGACTCGGCTGGGCACTCGGAGAAGTCGACGATGGCGATGGCGATGTTCGATGGTGAGGCTGGCAGGCGACTCGTCAGTCAGCCGGAGCGGTTCAAGGCTCAGCCCTTCAGCTCCAAACCATGCCTTCTTCAACGCAAGGGGTCGGTCGTTGGTTGAAGAAGAAAAGCGCGGGAGAGCGACCGAGGCCGAGAGGGGATGCGGCCGACTTTGGGGTCTGGTTGCAGTTCAAGCACGCCGGCATGCTGTGCGTGCTGTGCGTGCTGTGCGTGCTGGGCGTGCTGGGCGTGCCGGCCCATCCAACCGCCCGGCCGGCCCCCGGCATGCGCGCACGACGAATCAGGCGCAGGCACCGCATGGTTGATGAGCGGCTCCTGCAAGCCGCGAGCTGCAAGTATCGCTACCGTCGCGGGCTGCGCCGACGCGCCGACGCGCCGGTCGAGGGACATGCTGCGGGTGACACAGGGCCGCCGGGACGGCAGCTGTGATTCGCAGCGCGTCGAGCAGCCAGCACGACAAGTTGACGATGCGCCGCGGGCCAATGGGACGGCGGACACTGCGTCGCTGGTGGGGAGAGGCCGATGCGGCGTGGAGGCGAGCGCAGGCACAGCCCGTCCGAGGCGTGTGGTTGGACGCAGAGGCTGTCGTTAAGCGCCCGCGTCGCCCGTGGGTGGGTGGGCTGGCCGCCGCCGCGGGCCAATGGCGCGCAGCCGCTGGGGGCGGATGAAGCGCATGCTCGCCCAGGGCGGTTTGGTGCAGATGCATGTCGCCAGAGTGTCATGTCAGCAAGGCAGCTGTTGATGGAAGGCATGATCGTACGGCCCCGTCCTCGTCGTGCTTGTCGTCTTTGGGGTGGCATTGCTCTTCGAAGGAGATTGCGAGGCCCTCTTCTCCGGTGACTGCGATGCTCTCTTTCGACGCCTCGGATTCGACTGGCTAATTAGAGCTCATCCCGTCTTTGGCCTCTGCTGGAGTCCGACACTACTAGCTGTCAACACGGAGTGAACAGGTACGAGTGGCCACACATACTCCTCTGATGTCTCGCAGATCCGGACCGCCCCGCCTTGCAAAGCACTTGATCAGATCCAAACAGTTTGGGTAACACCGACAAAGAAACTGGTCGGAGAGGTGGCTATCGTTCTCTTCGATCTGCGAAAGTTTCTCTTCATCCGCCTCAGGATTGCCAGTTTCTACTGCAAGCGCGCGCTCGAGTTCTGCCGTAGTCAGTGGCACCTTTGCGGATGTTATCAACGGCAGGCGCTCTTGCGCCGAAGTACTTGTTGCCGTACGCCCTCGGAGGTTTCGTCGGCGTCCCGACCCACGAGAGAATCTGTATCTGTCGTTCCTCCTGTCTAACTCTCGTAGTGCGTTCCGCGTGAGAGGGATCTCCGATAGATTGTCCCAGAACCTTGCAGGTGGGAATGCTGGATGGCTGAGTCTCTGCCTTTTGGATGAACGACGGCCAGGGCCGTCCCCTACTGCTTGACTTGAGCAGGAGGCAATTCGACGCCTGAGTGGGGCAGGAGTAGTCGGTCGGCTATGTGGACCTTGTTGAGGAACCATTCTCGAGCGCTTGCAATGCTCAACATGCCGACGCAAGAAACTGTCGTTTTATGTCTGGTCGCTGAGAATAGGATCGAATGGCTTGCCAGCTAGCGCAACGGAGGACGAGTGAGTTGACTCTGTCAATTTGCTGATTGATCGGCGGCGCGGACAGTCTGGAGGCCCCACCTCGCATGTGGCTCACGGGGGGTCCAGCCAAGACTACCCTGTATTCATGAACAAGCTTCACTGCTGGCGTCCGTAGCGGCTAACCCGTGATACTACATGATCATGACGAATGAAGTAATATTTAGCTACGATATAGGCATGCACGGTAACAGCAATAACTGAGAAAATTTTCAGTAGTTGCGACCGTTTGATAACTTCATGCTACCTTCAGCAATCCATGTAAGAGCCGGCTACGGATTTCTTTTTGTCGTCGACTGCAGTTCTCCACTACGTCAACTCCTTACCTACCTAGGCGGCAACTATGACGAATCTAGTCGTGGCGAAGAGGATGATCCACTGCACAGGAGCCGCCTGAAGCTGAAGCTGGCCGACACCGATCGCTGTAGACAGCAAGCCAAAGGAAGCCAGTTAGCCCACAGCTTTGTCCCAAAACCCAACTCAAAGCCGTGCCTAGGTCTATACAACAAGTGGTCCACGTTGTCTTATCCATACGGCCCAAACTCTGACTGGCCGCCACGGTACTATGCCATTGTGGAAAGTTATTGATAGTCAGGTAACTAAGCCATTGTTGGAGTCTCTACAGACAAACTTGCGGCAAAACGACAAGAAGGTGCGGAAGTTGCAAGTAGCGAGTTTAGGACGATATTCTCGCCGCGCACGTCGGAAACAGTATTAAACCCTTTTTTTTTTTTCACCTTCCGTTCCGCTCGTTTTCTCCGCTTGCCGGTATTTGGGGGTGGTGCAGTGCGTGCGACATATTACATATTGTTTCTGTCCCAGCCCGTGGCCAAAAAGAAGAAGTCGGAGGCTGGCAAAGATGGACCCCGAGTACGGTATGCTACCCTTGTAGACGCCACATCAATCGCCGTCGTCTTGGCATACGGCTGACGGATATTCCGCAGCTGTGCGAGATGTCGTGTAAAGTCAATTGTTTGCTACATGTGGGCCGTGGTGTACCGAGCTGCGTCGATGTGGTTGCTCTGACTTCGCCTCGGAATTCTCCATGGTATTCCGTCTCGCAACTCCGAAAATTCGTTCTTTTGTCCAACGCTACGCGAATCTTGTTGGCATCAGGTGTGATAGAGAAAAAAGATGAAGATTAAAATTGTACTACCACGGTATTGCGGCCCTCGAGAAGCGTCATTCTTCGGTGCCTTTTCCCATGTGTCTGCCAAGCTATGAAGTCTGAAATGAATGAAAGCCATTTCTATTCTACATCGAAGTGGAAGAGAATCATTTTCCTGTTACCCTGTCACAGGTTGCTCACCTTCCTCGGGGATTTGGCTCTACTTCGCAAATTGAAGAAGCGGWGCTTCGCCATGAGCTTCCTACTCAAGTATTGCAAGAATTTCGGGCTTGAGCTTTCTTTGCCAATCTCCGCCCTCTCATGCGGATGCTCCCGTTTTGGTCCCGCACTTGTTGGTCCAGCTTCATTCAGCCACACTTGAGATAGTTTGGGCTGTACCTGCCCTTCAGGGCGGAGAAAGTCGGCCTCCAGGATAAGGCTGATGTGCCCCCGAAAGATATTCATTTGTCTCTCGACATCTGTTGCCGTCGTAATACTGGTCGTGTCTACCGGGGAACTGTCAATAAGTTTCATCCCCAGTTTTTTGTCTGCAATGAAGAAAGGTTCATGTCGGGACAGCTGCGTGATTTTTTGCGCCAATGCAAACCGCTCTTCCCCGACAGAGTCGAAGTACTGCATCTCGTGTCTCTTGACGTCACTATCGGATTCATCGTCCGCTCGCAAGGCCTCTGCCAACGCGAGCAGTTCGGGGTCTGAGCTGATCTCTAGTAGTTTGGCCCGAACGCCATCTTTCTCAGAAGTGGAACGGTCAAGGGAAAGCTGGTAGAGAGACTGCAAATGATGGCAGTCCTGCAAGGCATCGAAACGCACTAGGAGCATAAATCGAGAGAGCATGTCGCCAATCTTCCAGTGCTTTGGCTCTGGGGTAATAGCATCATACTTCACGCCTTCTTCTGCAAACCCAGACCGGAAGGCGTGAACCATAGCTGGGTCGGTGATCAAATCCCGCGGATGTGGTAGACCAGGAGTAGAAAGTAGTTGGGCCGGTGGGACTGTAGACGAAAATGCCCAGTCGATGACGCAAGTGATATTGAACTCGCTGTCAATGAAGATATTTTGCGTGCTAAGGTCATGGTGGCACAGAGGGAAGCCAAATCTCTGCTCGCCCTGCGGCAAGCTTAAGCGAGGGACGATCTGATTGCGCATATAGTAGGCCGCAAGACTATACGCCATACGATTGTTGCTCGCTTCCGGTTTGTTTCCGATAGCCGCGTAGTCGTTCCATAGCATTTGAGCGAGATAGAACCTGGCGTAACTCGGGTATTCTTGCGGCACTGGAGTAGGCGCGAGGAGAATGTGATGCTCCATTGGGAGTTGCTCTGCCTGTAGGAGGAGAGCAGAAATGAAAGAGGAGTAATAATCCCGTTCCAGGGAGAACGGACCACGCTGGATATCTCCAAGCTCCTCACGCCCATGTAGGATATGGCCGGGAGAGAGACACTCCTCGACGCTATAGCCTTCGCTATCGCGTTCGAAAAGTGAACCAATCAGTGGAAACCCTGATTGAGATAGTTGACACATGAAGCGTCCGAGTTGTGTCATGATCTTTTCCCTCTCGCTTTGTGTTAAAGCGCGTGCTGGTTCCGTAGCTCTCCTCTCATTGAATCGCTCATGAGGCGGCGTTTGCCAATGGTATGTCGAGAGAGGCCTGCCGGTAGCCCTGCTCATGAGGATATATGGGACCTCCACTTCGTTCTGGTAAGTAGCACTACGCGCATTGGTCAACAGAAATTGTCAAATCTTCGAGCGAGACCCAGCCCTTACCAACAATGGAACACCTCGGGAACAGGGACTGATGTGTGCTGGCGAACGTACTTTAGCGTAGCAGCTTCGCTAGCTAAAATGCGGCAGGCGCCTGTCTTGCTTATCTCGGTACCTTTTGTCCTGGGCGATCGAAATACCCATTCGACGCCATCGGCAAACGTGAGGATTATAGCCCAAGAGAAGGCGCCGGACATCGGCGCTTGCAATTCATCGCAATTGCATGGCTGGTTACGAAGCCTTCCTGCTAACTGCAAGAGAGGTGCGAGCTTGAAACTTGCATGGTGGTAAATATTGCGCCGGGGGGGGGGGTGGAACGGGCATCGGATCTGGCATTTGAGCTGTGTGTGTCATGATGTTGACGTTGAGTTGCGTGTCCGGGATGCGAAACCTAATCGATTCGACAGGCGTGGGCGCCTTGAATGTTAGGCAGCCACCTGCCACTCGGCAGTGGCTGGCTAGGCCCGCTTCCCAACCCAGGACCCAGACCCAGTGGTCTACGGGCCGTGGATTTAAGGCTTACGGGATCCCGTGAGGTTATAATGTAAGCCCCCCCCCCCGGCCGCCAAATTCGGATATGTAGGTAAACGAATTCCAATTCAACTACAAATGAGATATAGCTATATAGCTGAATATAAAGACTGCTGCTCCTCGATATCCCTCTCACATGCCCTCCAGATCTCGCATGGCCCTCGTCTACCCGGCCTCGTCTACCCGAAAAGGGTTGTACTGCTATCTCATCGGCTACCTGGGCGTCAAGACGGTCGTTCTCAGACTTATCCCAGTCAAGATAAGCCATCATCTCTTCTTTCGTCCMTTTCCTAGAGCCTATTAGCATCGTGCAGCACTTACTCATCTGCTTCCAGTCGAGGCACCAGTCGTAGTCGGCTTTGCTATATCGTAAAGGCAGACCCATCACCTTCCGATACTGCTGGTTAGCCTTGATGTTGCCACGAGGCTGCGACCTATACCAAACCTCTCTTACTGCAATATATCTCTGATAGATAGCCTGTGGTTCATCATACCATAGTACCGGCCCTACTACTGCTGCCGGCGCTGCTGACACCAGGCCATCCCTTGCATTGCAACAAGCCCGGAAATTCCGCCCACAATGGCCGAAGTTCGAACCAGAGCCTGCTACCATGAAAGAGTACTGGTAACGCCTCATGGCAAGCTCCACAGACTTCGCATCGTTCATGCAAGCAACACGCTTCTACGACATCTGTCCTTAAGGGCGGTACGGCAGAACACGATGCTCCACTCCCCTTCTTTTATATTTCCTTTTCTGCTCTTTTCCTTACATCTAGGTCGTGCACCGTAGAAGATGCTATCCACGTCTTCCAAAGTAGCATAGGCACTACCCGACACGAGCTCAAAATGGAGGAGCCAACGGGAACAGCACGACAAGATACTCTCGTCATTGGACCTGAACTGTAGGATATCTAGGCTAGACTAGGTAGACTCCTGCCGCCGCATGCCCCCAGGGAGACCTGGAGCGCGCAGCTGTCCCCCGGCGTTACTGCAAATATACAGGACAAGACAAGATGGGACCAATAGGGCCACTATTTGCTTATTGCTTATGTCCATTTCCTCAAGCCTTGGTAATATCTACTAGTAATCCATTATATCTCCATTTCCAGCTTTGTCACTCGTTTCTGGTCGTCTCATCGACACCCTTCTTCAGGTGAATCTCAAGCTTCATCTTGCTTACTGGGTTCCTGGGATGTAGGTCGTTGCCTAAATAAGGGAGGACATAATCGCACTAGGAATAGTAGCACGCAATATTCCGTTCTAGCGCTAAGAATGTTTGAGGAATATATACCCGAGCCGAGTCGATGCTCTTTATATAATAACGAAAGACTGACTAGCTTGCGAACCTTATTATGCACATATAGATACAATTTCATACTGCATCTTTAAGTCATGCCTAGACGTACCCGCAACTCAGCCTGCTTTCTTTCAATACTCTCAATTTCCAATCCGTTGTCTGCGAGCCTCTAGCTGAGCATACTCGGTTTTGAGTGATCGGAGTTCTCGAGTAGTCAAGTCGTTAGAATGGTGCCAGGCGAAGCTTGACCGATCGGGCAGTGGAAGCGGTATGGCGCTAGGACACTCTTGTTCTCCCTGTTCCTTTCCAGAGGTTGATCTTGCGGCCACTGCTGCTCCGTGCTGCGATTCCTCGGCAGGGCTAAGGGCCTCCGGCGCAATAACAGTCGTACGTTGTGCTGGTTGCTCCGAAGTGCCCATCTCGTTCAGTGAACCCTGAGGTTCCAGCCGTTGAAGTACTGAGCAACTGTCGGTCTGTACGCCGTATAGTAACGACTTCTCCGCTTTCGGATAGCTTAATACGGACTGCGGGCCGTTTCGCTCGAAGGTTAACGGCGTAGAACAACCCTCGCCGCAGAGATCTGCAACTGCTTGACCTCCTAATTCTTGTCTCTCAGTTGCTGGACTGCTGCTATCGAGCGTGGATCCAGCTATATGAGATGTTTCCCGACGGTTCGTATGTTTCTAGCTTCTCCGCCAGCGCCACACTACCATCGCGGTTGCCAGCACGGACAAGAATGTGAACACAGATCCGACGATGACGCCAGCCGTCACCTAAGCTTAAATGGGAGCCATCTCGGTTGCTTGGGTCCATTTTTTTCGTCGGGAATCCTGTGGCGAGTAGGTCTTGTGCATGAGACGCAATGCCACAACGCATGCAGTATCGATCATGGCCCGGCAGCGATTTGTTCAATGCGGTGAAGGCAGCAGATGTGCTGCCACAATGAACTAGAGTGTCACCGATTTCTTCCAGGAATTGAGAGTCTTGGATTGACCAGATTTTGTCGATGATGAGGGCCTCAGTCGACTAGCTTGGCACAAGTGCCGCGTGGCGGCAACTATTACTGCGACGGCGATGACAGTGCAGAAGTGAGGCAAGACTGCACTTTTATAAAATGACTTCCCAGTCGGATGCGTTTGGGAAGTTGAGGCCGGATTCGTGACTGATAGCGTGCTGGCTTGGTTGTCCAGTTCGTGCGTCGCTCCTAGTCTGGCGGGGCGCAGGACATGCTGAGCTTCACGCTACAGTCCGCCAGGCGACATCATAAAGCTGTCGTCGAGGACTCGTCCGCACCATCAGATCGCATGGGCCGCGACCTCACAAACCATCGGCACTAAGCATGCCTTCCACTGTTGCCTGCCGCAGAGGGCGCAGCCGGAGCAAAATCTCATGCAGACTTTACAGCAGCCCAATGGGCTCCTTGGAGTCCAGCGTTTCGAGCCCGCATAGTCCGCCAGCGTGATAGGGTCTCATTTCCAKGGCCTGTTCTTCGTATATGCACAAAAAGGCCACGTCTGCCCCTGTTGTCTCCGCTCTCGCCTCGGTCGGGTTCGATCTTTCCAGCCATGGTATTCCTCGCCCTGCAATCTTACCGGTACCCAAGGGTCGGTTATGTCGTCTTCGGCGGTTCTTCGCTCGAGAGACGTGTCTTAGGGCTTCGGCTAATTGCCTCATCCACTTGTAAAGGCGGCCGGCGAAGACACCAGGTCTTCTTAGCCAGCGAATGATCTTAAAATTGTCAGAGTCCTCTAGATATACTGCTGAACTGTTCCAAACGGACCAAGCGCCCTGCTTCAAGGCTCTCGTATTTTGATGAACTCTTATGCCAATAAAGGTACATTTCGGCTGTGTATGAAGTCATGTTGGTGACTAGCGATTCCTTGTTTGCTATAGTTAACAAGGAACTAGGGAAGCCACACAATTTGTCGGGTCACCGAGCGAAATGGATGACAGGTGCGTTCTATTCTAATACCTAACAATCAAGTGGTCCTCACGCGGCATTCAGGCTTGTTGTTCGTATACCTCTTCTTGTGGTCCCCCCTTGCAAACTTTGTTCCACGTACCTCACATGAGCAACTGGTGTCCGGAACATCGTTCATGCCTGCCCAAACTCTGTGCGGTAATGCTTCAGCATCTCCTTGTTGTATGAATCTCGGTACAAACAGCTTTTTGACGCTTTGCATCTGAGCAGTCGGATGTGCCGCCTCTTGTGCCGCCTCTTGTGCCTTCTAGGGATGGAGAGAACGAAAGTGAGCCGGTTTTACTTATGTCGTTCTGAAACCACAAGTCTGCTCCTTGTGGGCCATTGCCGTCTTGGCATATGTCTTCTAGCGCTGTGTAAAGATAGCGCCATTATTTATCTGATAGCATCGTCCGTCGTCAAAAGGTCGAATAGCTAATAGCCGTTCTCGTGCGTTGCCTCCGTTGCCTCCTTCGTTCTATACTATGCACGGAGAGCAGGGTATCTTCTGGCGATGGGATAAAGGTGCTGTAGATATACACAACGCCGCTTGCTGTTCTTTTGAGGAGTATTTTTAGGCAACGTAACATGGCAATTCTCTTGGTATTGCAGGGCTATGAAGTCCCGGAGATGCTCGCAGCAATGGAAGACCCTGCGAGTAGTTATCGATAATCTGAGTTTCTTTCCAAACATGATCTGACACTTCTATCATGGGTCTAGCACAAGCGCCTGGCGGTGGCAACTGATACTGCATGTGTAGGTCATAGAAGGAAGGATCAAGTCGGGACACAGCGCCCCGAATGTAGCCTGGCTGCCCTACCGAAGTGCCATTGAGATCGACTCTCATCAAACGTTCAACCCATGAATGAGCCACGCAGCCAGCGAGAAAGATCGTGAGCCAAGTTATTATCTGAACAAAAGACATTTTCCCGTCATTAGTAAGTGTCAACGTATTCAAAAGGACATGGCGTGAGGCTAGGGAGTTCCTGTCCCGTACTTACAGTATTCCTGAGGTAATTTAAAATCGGACACGGCATGGAATCCGCCCATGGGACAGTTAGCGTATTAGGCTCCGTTTTTTAACGGTGGCTACCAGGAAACTGGCATGCCTGATTTGCATAGTTGACGGTTCTGTCAGCGATGCTCTTGGCTCCTTGGCTGAGCGCTCGCCATGAGCCGCAAGAGAGGAGACACGCACAAGATGGTAAGCCACACAGCCCTATCTGGGTGGGTGTAAGGAAGGACAAGGCGTGCGCTTTTCAGAGCCATTTACCAGATTGCACGACACTACGTATTTATCAAAAATACTTTTATCGGACACAAGGGTCGGACACCCAGCTGTTAGCGTGGCTTTTGTGCCATGAGTCACTTGTGCAAGAGTCTCTGGAGCTTTCAACCTGGCGGTTTCCGTGGCAGGGCTTCAGGAGAGGAGCCGCTAGGTTCATTACAGAGGCACAGAGCCTCTGTCGCAGCCTCTTTGGTTTTATGGCGCGCCGCAACGCAAGCATTACAGCGATCCTGATAGTCACCGAAACCATTCACTTGTTTGTGTATATGGCTCCTGAGGAGCGTAGAACAAGACTTGACCGAGCTGCTTGCCACCGAGTCCACAGGCGATATTCGATGTCCAAGCACACAGAACGCTGTTGCAACCGTATGGGATGTGTCATTTGAGTAAATACAGAGTACAGGAAAGCCATGGCCTTATCTCAGTCGATTTTTTCATGACCCGAGTTTACATCGCTAGTTCTTCGGTAGGCAAAGAAACATCGAGGCAATGGCCGTATATCAAGCATCATTTTGTATAGCTGTTCCGATTAGTTTCAATGACAAACTCGAATGCCTTACATGATTCGGCGGCAATTTGCTTGTGATACAACGGTGTTCGCATTCCATTATGCTACATTGGTTGTCTCGGGTCTAATCCCAGTCTGCTCTTTTGCGGATGTACTGCGTGTACATGGAATATATCTGGTACTCCAACTCATCGACCACCTACCGATGGTAATCAGCAACGTTTTGGCGACATTTCATCAGATGGACTTAGCCTTACATAATGGAGCGTGGTGCTAGTAGTCTGTTCGTGAATATGTCCGCGACTCCATTCGGCGTCGTCAGCTGGAGCCCAGTTAGTCGATGAGTTCGTGACCAGAAATGGCACCACGCACGATTTTTCAGATAATACACTGTATCAGGATATACATAGTAGGCTTTCTTGTATGCGCCAGCAGGCAAAGGAGGCAGGCCTTCTGGTGTCGCTGGCTGTGCAGGTCGTCTACGAGGCATGGTCAATCTGTAGTGTCATAAACTCGCAAGGATAATAATGCGGGCGGGGTTGAGGGGTCCCAAAAGGTCTACGGGATCCCGTGGATTAAAGGCTTCCGGGATCCCGCGAGATTATTATGTAACCCCCGTCGCCGCCGCCGCCGGGCCACCACCAAACACGCTGCCTTTGGCCGCCTTTTCGTATGTATCTTTAACCTCTTTGCTATTCGAATTCCAGCCAAAATGCAGCCAATTGAAGAGACCAATCAATTTCCAGATGACTGCCTTCCTCCCGAGGGCGAATACGACTCCCGAGATGCCCTTTTTATGGCGGTTAATGCCTGGGCAGCGCCAGGAGGCTATACCTTTATGACTGGAAGGTCTACGAAAGAGGGATCTGGAAAGCTTAGTCACATTAACCTATGATCGTGGAGGCCACCTCCAAATTACTTGATACAGCGGCAACGGCCTAATATTACATGAGGTACTGGATGCCTATTCTCTGTTACCGGGAAGGAAATCCTTGATAAGACTATATGTCACATCTACTGCACAAC
>LFRF01000008.1:1000478-1019927 GCA_001189435.1 Tolypocladium ophioglossoides CBS 100239 | reverse complement strand
ACTAAGTTGATCTCCCTTAAGGGATCCACCAACGGGCAGTCTTTTACCGTTTTGCCACGCATGCAAGTTCTCGGCGTGTTGGTCGCACGGCTGCCACAGCATCGTCAGGTGAACTACTCCCACCCGGCTCCCTCATGCATCGCTGAAGAAAGACTTGTTCCATCACGAACGCGACTAGTTTTATCGCATCAATTCTCGCTGCCCTGCATGCTAATTATTGGGCATCCCACCAACACCCGGGCCGGGCATGGAAAGCACGTTTATAGCGCGTGGGTCTCGTGACATCATGTGACTATGCCTGATGATTGAGGCGTCTCTCTTCTTGGTGTGCCCCTGGTGGACGGAGATTGCTGTGGAGGAGATCGGACCTCCCAACTTCCCTCCCACAGCGCTCAAGAAAGACTTGCTACGCTGGCACGCTAATACTTTGACTTGAGCACTGATGCACTCACCCCTTTCGCTCGCATCCTCAAAAGGCCTTTGGCACAAGCAGGCTGGCATGCTAACGAAGAACTACATTTGGTATGTTTAAATACCCCTCACCATGATTGCACGCTGATTTAGGAGCAGCCTAGACGACCCTCTCCCACGAAGACGACAGTAGGCTAGTATGCCAACGAAGGATGAGGACGACAAGCAGGCTGCAAAGCCAACGAAGGACGACATGGTATGTTGATTACCCTTCACCATGATGACGCGCTAATTCTTTTATTAGATAAATGCCTGGACAAGCCTCTCCCCCGACGACGATGACCTGAAACACCTTGGACCATACGTTGCATTCGAAGAAATTCCAGCCGCCAGTCATGAACGGACGCTTGTACATGATTGCGAGGAAGCTGCCTTTTATGATCGCGATGGCAATGTACTCTGGACTACTCAAGGAAGAGCAAGTTGCGGTCGAATGAAGCTCCGAGCAAATGTTTCAGTAGTTATTTATAAAGGGAAGAGTAACTTCGTGTGAATGCAAGGTGTTGACCACCCTACTTCCAAACACAATCCGAAGTTTGACTGTGTATGTTAACATTACACAGTTGGTCCATTCAAGAAGGCCGTTCCGCTTCTCCCATGACCGTAGCTCGCACTGCTCGATCGCGTTCGCAACATCGCGACCAAAAATAGGTTCAATTGCGTCGACCCTCGCGCCGACTCCTTGCCCAGGAAAGAGAGAGCGCAACCAGCTTTCCTCAGACGCGATCTCCATTGAGATGATCCCATCGCCTTTCCTGCCTCGCGGATATTTGGACCTGACGCTGTTGGTGAGCCCAAACTCTTGCTGAGGTAGAGCACATGCAACGGCTCCCCCAAAGACCTCATTGACGTTCCCCTGCGCCGCTGCGCCGAATTCAAAACTACCGACCGCTTCGGCCGACGTGATGGGTTTTGGATCTGCCATGTATCAGCGAATGACGAGAAGAGGGGGTTGAAAGGACATACCATCAGCTTGAGTGTAAGCGAAATAGGCCTGGTTAATAGTGTCTATATTCGCAGACTTTATCGCAGAGTCGTAGATCTCTCGGAATCGATCATTCTTCCCTCGACAATGATACGATAATCGCTTGAAAATCTCATGGCGATTGATGCAAGTGACTCCTCGTGACTCCATATACATCCGAACATGCAACGCTATGAAAGAACCGTGAATCAATCTGATTCTCCTGTCCTCGAAACTGATAGAGCAGAAAGCTAACTCGTCCAATGTGAGCTTCGAGACCTCCAGGTAGAAGTTACTGTCCGCATCGCTCTCGTTCACTTTAGTAATGAACGCAAGGCATTTCTTGAGAGTATGCCCCTCAAGAAGCTGTGTAGCCTGAAGACGATTTCTCGCGCGCTCGAAGCCCTCAACTATCTTGATCTGTGTTTCCAGGTTCTTGACCAATTCCGTTGCACCACCGAGTAGCTCGGGATGTCGAAACAGGTCAATGTTGCAAGCCATTTCTGATTGGAAGTCGATCAAGAGTGTTCCGGCCGTGATTTGTGGCTTGGTGCAAGAGGACGTGAGAGCATTAGCGTGAGAGGATTTGAGACGAGAGAACTTGGGGCGAGAGGATCCGGCGTGAGAGGACCTGGCTTAAGAGGATGTGGTGAGAGAACCTGGGCGGGAGGATGTGGGCGGGAGGATGTGGGCGGGAGTTGTGGCTTGGTGCAAGAGGACGTGAGAGCATTAGCGTGAGAGGATTTGAGACGAGAGAACTTGGAGCGAGAGGATCCGGCGTGAGAGGACCTGGGTTAAGAGGATGTGGTGAGAGAACCTGGGCGGGAGGATGTGGGCGGGAGGATGTGGGCGGGAGGATTTGGGGCGAGAGGACGGCGTAAGAGGACTCGGAGCGAGGGGATCCGGTGTGAGAGGACTCGGAGCGAGAGGACCCGGTGTGAGAGGACTCGGGTTGAGAGGACTTGGCCTGAGAGGACTTGGTCAGATTTATCATAAAGTGACAGGAGTCTGGCGTAGGAGGACTTGGAGCGAGAGGACCCGGGTTGAGAGGMCTTGGGTTGAGGGGACTTGGTCAGATTTATCATAAAGTGACAGAAGTCTGCCTATGCTACTTATAACACGTTTCAGTAGGCCTGGACATCCTTGCTGCTGAAAAAGTGGCCCGCCCAAGACGACCTGTCACCCAGCAGGTTGCTATCAAGCTATACCTTTTTTGACCAGTGGCATAGCTGCGTGATCGATGTCGTCGGCCAAGCCAGCATAACATTTCGGGAGGAGTTGAACCCAAGCCATCAGCAGCACATAAAGTGATGGCTCTATCCCTCCTCTAGGTTAAGAAGAGCCATCAACCGCCAAGTAAAATTCAAGGCTACCAAGACAGCTTCATTACTAGTATCTCTGAGCTCCATAGCTTCTGTCACTATGGCTCCAAAATGGTATCCCGTATACAAGGCCAAATACATTCTTCCCTTTCCTGACCCTCACATGCCTCCCGGCCGCCTTCACCACGCCATATTCGTCGAAACCGAGGAGAACGGCTCCGGTACCCTCTATCATGTTACCGGTGACATCACCTCGAGAGGCGGAATGACTTACGACAGCAAGAGGTCGGGGAAACCGGCGGGCTCGCGGTCTTTTCACTCCCAGGAATTACTGGGTTACACCCACTCCGACGCCTACCCCGGACAGTGGAATTCGGTTCTCAGCTCGCTGCCCACTCCACCCCAACAAAAGGCCGCAAACACCAACAACCAGGGTCGGGTCGAGCCTTTCAAGGAGAAAATCGGCGAATATGAATACGTTTTCTACAAACCTGGGGAGGACCGCCAACCTCTCTGGAAGTGCACCGAGTGGGTTGAGTGGCATGCCATTCCGGCCCTGTGGGAGAACGGTCTCATCCAGGACCAAATCACCTCTACTGAGGAGCAGTCATCCGCATCGAAATGGGTTTGGGACGAAGAGGTAGGACTGATGCCGGGAATGGACTGCAAAGCCAAAGTTTCGGAAAGTCGAGAACCGTTGTGCCCGAGGCTTGGCTGTGGCGGAGCCGGTGATCTCCCTCCCCTCGTTGCAGTTGGACGCTACGAGGTCGGACCAGTTTGTCTATAAAAGCTGGCACAAAGCACCTCGCGGTTCGACATTTCGCGGGTGCTGGTAACCTCCTGCAGCACTGGCAAAGTGCCAGGCTGGAAGTAGTTGCTGGCAGCCTGCGTTTGCGTCCCGCCCGTGGCCATTAATTTCACTTTCAACAGCGGGTCGCGGGGCCACCACACCCCTGCGCTGTTTCTAGTAACCCGGCCGTCCAAGACGTTGGCAAGTCGATCTAGAAGTCTCGAGTCGGGAAGCCGACGAGCCCAGCGGAGTACCCATCCGGATGGACGTCGGCTAACCGCGCGCTTAACGTCTCGCGGATACGAAACGCGAAACGGCTTTGTGCCCTAGTGGGTCGGCACGGCAGTTTGTTTCTCCGACGCGTCGGTTTGGTTCCGCCGGACTTCTTACATCCGCCGCCTCCATCACGCACGAACGCGACTGGCGAAAGCATTGCGCCATGACGAGCCCAGCCACGGCAAACATCGTCCAGGACAGTCCTTTAGGGGACGCGTTAAATACTTTGCGCTCCTCATTGATCTCGATATGCGGAGATAGACAGATCGCACGCTCGCTAGAGGCTTTTGATGTACTTGATGAAGAAGGTCAGCGATCTGGAGTGGCTAGTGAAGGGCGTTCTAACCAACAGTTAGACCTGCGTGTTCTCGCCCTTCCTTTTATTTCCACCCGCCAGAGTCTTTCAGCTGCCGGCTTGCTTCCGTCGAAGACAGGCAGAGGAACCCTTCGAAACGATCTTCGCGTCATCATTTCTGCAGTCGCGTCAGACGACTTCGACTTCGACCGCATCAAGCCGCTCCTCAAGGCAGCTATTGCAGAAGGATTAGATGATGCGTTTATATGGAGCCATATCCACGATGCGGTTACCGAATCGACACCGCCTCCTCGGCCAATAGCCCCATCGATTCAACAAACGCCGTTGAGTCAGAATACAAGCGGCCTGGTTAATTCGTCGGAATTTCGCCAGAATGTGGATCCGATTCTCAAACTAGAGCTCGAACATCTCTATGCCGGACTTCCCAACTTTCATCAGGCGTTCTTCAGAGACGTGCCAGACCTCGACAGGGCCTCTAAGGCGGTTTTCCGTAAGTGTACCGACGCCGACGACCCGCTTTTCAACGATGGTTGGAGTGGATGGCCAACGGCCGCCAAGGAGAGCGACGTGTTGGCTTGGTTTGGCGATCTGATCCCGAAGCTCGAAGCATTTTCAAGTAACCAATTCGCAACTCCGACGCCTCGACGAAAGCTGTTAGCACAGCCGAGAACACCACTAGTTGGCTCTACAGGCAAACGCAGCATGGACATCGGCTTCGTCAACAGCGACGTCACATACAATCCTGACGTTCAGGACCCAAGATATCGCTGGTTACACATTCTCGTTGCTGGCGAACTGAAAAGCAACCCCAAGGCCGATACCGTATCAAGTGCGTGGATTGATCTCGCAAGATATGCAAGAGAGGTATTCGCTGCGCAAGTCACCCGTCGTTTCGTGCTGGGTTTTACTCTCTGTGGGTCTATTATGAGGGTATGGGAGTTCGACCGGCTTGGAGGGGTTGCCTCTGAGCAATTCAATATCAACAAGGCGGATGGTGCGCTACAGTTCGTAACGACAATTTTGGGATTTCTGCAGATGGATCAAGAGATGCTTGGCTTCGACCCTACCATAATCACATCTGGCGACGAGCAATATGTCATCATCGAACGAAACGACAAATCAGAGCGTCTAATCATTGACGAGGTTATGAAACGAGCACGTTGCATTGCTGGTCGGGCAACAATCTGTTGGAGAGCGCATCGCGAGGAGAACCCACAGACGCCCCTTGTTATCAAAGACTCCTGGCAATACCTGGATCGGGACGAAGAAGGCGAACTCCTCCGAGAGGTAACTAACAAGGGCGTTACTAACGTTGCCCGATATTACCACCATGAGACTGTTCACGTACGAAATGCCGACGATGACATTCGGGAGAATATCCGAAAGGGGCTAGATGTCACGAAAGCTATGAATTACCGATCAGGACGTGTAATGCTGTCGTTGAGTGCGAACGCAAGCCTTCCACGCAAAGGGCGAAGTAGCAGCGCCGGCGTGAAGAGACCATCCAGCGATACTAATGAAACTCTGCCGCCAACCAAGCGATCCCGTCCAACGTCCCCAACAAAGGCAAGCAACGAACAATTACCGAACCGGGTGCACCGGCGAGTTATCCTTCGCGATTACGGCAAGCCCATCTACAAAGCAAGCTCCCGCGTGGCACTACTTTCTGCGCTTGAAGGCTGCATTGAGGGCCATCAGTCCTTGTACATGGCCGGGTTTCTCCACAGAGATATCTCCGTCAACAACCTCATGATCAACGAGGACGCCGTTAACCCCTCTCTGCGGGCTTTCCTGATAGACCTTGACCTCGCTGTTAAAGCTCAACGAAAAGACGCGTCAGGTGCACAAGGGAAGACCGGCACCAGGGCATTCATGGCCATCGGCGCATTGCTGGGACAAGAACATTCCTTCATGCATGACCTTGAATCTTTCTTCTGGGTGCTCTTCTGGATATGTATTCACTACAACGGGCCAGGGAAAGACGTTGGGCCAACTGAATTTGAAAGCTGGAACTACGAGAGCGACAACAAGCTGGTTGGGTCTAAAAAGGGTGTGATTTCCGATGAAGAGGATTTTCTCAACAGTGCGCGAGTCAACTTTACACCCCACTACAAGCTATTGATCCCTTGGGTCAATCGACTGAGGAGGAAGGTTTTCCCCAATGGTGAGAGGTGGAAGAAGCAGGAACCGAGGCTTTATGAATCGATGACGGATATTCTTCGGCAAGCCCAGAAGGACATCGAGGAAGCAAGCACGTAATGCAGACTTGAGCAAGTGGTGACAATTCGGGCACTCGCGATGGAGGTGGTGTCACGCGCCTGGGTCCTTAGACGTGCTTGATAATAGAAGCAAGCCTCCGAGAAATATCGGAGGAAAACCGAGAGAACCCGGAGAAACCTGTCATTTTAAGGCAGTGGTNGATCCCCTCCACTCAGGTCCAGTCATCGTCATAAGACCGGGTTTGGGACGAAGGGGCGGGACTGTACAGATGCTGGGATGAAACGGTTAATGAGTGGGTATGGCAAGCGCAGGAGTGATGATCTTCGGATCCTGTATCCATCAAAGCTACCGGAGAATCCTCCTCGCCCGGTGCCCTGTCGTGTCCTCATGGTATCATGCTTTGACGGAGGAGAASGCACACACCGAAAGGACACTGCATGGACTGGCAGATTCTTGCACTCAAGTCTCTCGGGCGTCAACTCACACACGGTAGGGGGATTCTCACTTAGACCATCTGATCCCAAGACAACAGAACCACTAGTGTAGTCCATTGCCCTATGACGAGCGTAGTTTTCTCACTTCATATTCACTCACGAGTTGACCGCGCAGTCTCACTCACTTGCGCTCATTAGTCGACGTAATTGGCGGAGGGGGAAGCCGCCTGTAGGCGTAATGTTCTTGTCAAGACGTGACTCTTATCTAGCAGAGTGGGAGATCAACGTCCCTTATGTACACAGTTAGCTAAGACCCCTCAGCACTATCCCTGTCGTGGGATGCGTCCGGCTTCCCCGTCAAAAATACGTGAGCTTTTCAAGTCTTTCCTGGTTTAAGAGTAGTTTCTACTCGATAGAGTATGGGATACACGTAGGCGCGAATTCATTATATGGCTCTATCTTTCTCTTGCTCCCCAAATGCCTAATAGTGTCGGCCGAATGCTTAGTATGTTATCTATCTAGCTATTAATCTCTTGCTCCTCCTAAGAAGTCATAGGCTCACAGAGTAGCTTTAGAGCACATAGGGTTTATCTATGTTTAAGCTATGGAAAAAAGTCGTCTAATTGCTATATATCTAGGGCAAATACAGGGCTAATCAGGATCGATATAGTCCAACTATGACTAGAAACTAAATAAATTGCAAGTCCTGCAGCACTAACAGGATCATGGAAAGCTCTAGCGGGTACGGTTTCATGATGCCATCTACAGTCTCCGGCCAGTCACTCCCCGACTGAAATCGTGCAACCGCCGAGGCATATTCCCAATACGCCGGATACCACCCTGCCGACTCCCAGTCCACGATGCCTCTGACTTGATAGCTCCATCGCTGGTTGGCCTCCGCTGCCTCAACCCCGGCGCTCTCTGAGCTAGGTTCTGCAAGCACCTTCTCCACCAGGATATTTCGCATGTGTACGTCTCCATGCGTAAAGTTTACTCCATGGTCCTTCAGTGCGGCGGCGAGGTGCCGGGAGAAGAAGTCGGATACCCACCAACGCCTCCCGATCCGTTCCCAATTCCTTTGCGATGCGAGGGCTAGCGCTGCACCGACCTCCTCGGCGGTCTTGAACGGGCCATTGATACTGGCGTTGGGCCGCTCCGTCTCAAAGACCGGGTCGGGGATGCTACCGCCGCAAACACCGCCAATGAAGTCGTGAGGCGGGCTGAACGAACGCATCTGTGCGAACATAGGCCGTAGCTGGGTTGCAATCGACGACTTAGCTTCGCCCGAGAGGGAGTCCCAGAGCGACTCCAAGTGGACGCCCTGAATGTACTCCATAACCAGATAAAGAGGACCAGAGGGCCGGTCACGGTACATGGCATATAGACGGGGCGCGGAGATATCGAGGTGTTTCTCGACGAAGAGAAGGGCGTTGCCTTCATTTTCCGTAACGGTCGAACCGAATTTAACAACATAGATGCCCCTGATGAGGCACATACCACCGTCTCCCCAGGCGCCCCTCCTAGGAGACAGCTCGGACCTTGATGCGCCGCGGATTTCATCTAGGGTCGGTAGAGGACCTGGCAGTTCCGCAGCAGTGCGGGAGTAAGGAAGCTTCACAGGTGCTTTTAGGGCCATGGTCGAGGCATTGGCACATAATCCGTGGAGCGATGAAGGAGGTAGATCTTCTTCAAGGCTACGGATATGCACGGATTGGTGATGCAGGCGGCGTGGGCGGCGATGGTGCAGTGGTTTGCGAGGAATTCTTTTGCAAAGGAGAAGGGGGAATGCTGGTTGGGCGAGAAATGATGTTAAGAGGGCTAAGGTCTGGCCACCTTGGAGCCTGGAAGGCCTGTGGTCAGTCTCTACCCCGCCGAGGTGGGAGCCAACGGGTGCTCCGTGCCATCGGCCGACCAACTCATGCTACCTCTGTGAGAGCTCACATGCCAGATGAACCGACCCCATGCAACCGCCATCATGGCTCCCCCGTCCCCAGCCTCCACCCCCGACGATGAATGGACCTTTGTCCAGCCAAAGAAGACACGCCGCGCCAACGCTCTGACGGCGTCAATACCGCCCCCCCGGACCGGGCCCCTGCGCGCCGTCCCCGACATCGCCGCCGAGTACCGCGCCGTCCGCACCGCCTGGGAGTCCTCGCCGGCGTGCCGCTCCCTCCGCGCCCTCGCCGCCKCCGCCGCCGCCGGGGCTGCCGTGACGCAGGCCGTGTGCCTCGGCATCGGGACCTTTGACCCCGCCGACGGCAGCGGGGAGGCCCGCCGGCGGACCTACGTCCAGCTCATTGCCTTTCTCGTCATGGTCGACGAGCTGGGTGCGCCGCTCCGACACGCATCGTGATGCCGGATGCGAACGCTAACGTCATGTGGCAGAGAAGAACGCCGGCGGCGAGAAACTGCCGTGCTTCTTCCAGGAGCCCATCTTCACGGCCTCGGACCGGTCCTTCATCGCCAGCCTAGGCCACCGCGTCGTCGACTCGCCCGCCGCCTGCGAGCGCGTCGACCGCTCCACGCTGATCTTCGGCGTGCACCTCTACCGCCCCGTCTACGCGCTCGCGCTGAAGAACGGCCCGCCCGCCGTGTTTGTCGGCACGGGGTGGGACGTCTGGGACCGGTGAGTGCTCGCGCCCATCTTTCCTCCCCCGGAAAAACACCGACATGGGGAAGACGTCGCGGCTGGTGGCTGACGGGCGACAGGGTCTCGCTCGCCGAGGAGCCGCATGACCTGGCCAGCTTGAAGGTCATGGAGCAGACGTACGGGAAAGCCGCGTTCCCCCAGGATGCCCTCGGGACGGCCTTTTCCAGCACGTCGGTGTACTGGCGTCGTGCAGCGAGCGAGGAGGCGGTCCCGGCGGCGGCGAGCAGAGAGGGCGAGGCGCATGCGCAAGACGACCTGGCCGACAAGCTTGCGTCTGTGAGCATAACTTGAGCTGCCGTCCGCGTCCTGACAAGTCCGCATGTAGCCGAGAGCTTCATCCTGCCTCCGGCAAGCTTGGCACGGAACCCAGGCCAAGCACGACACTCCGTCGCAAAAGCGCACGGCCATCTCCCTGCGCGGACCAGGGCAGAGCCGACGACGCTCTCGACAAGACGGGTCCACCCCTACGACCCGCGCCTCGTGAGCAGGACGCCCCTTCGGAACCAGTTGCCCGGCGGCACGCCAAGGGCTCAGCTCAACTTCACCTTGCCGCGTCACGCCACGAGCAAAGAGCACATGGATGCGTTATATTTCTGACCACACTATGTACCTCACGTCATGCTCGTCTCGTCTCCATCTCCGCACCCAGACCGGGACGTAAAAGCTACCGTCCTCGGACATACATGGTATGCAACTGTATAAATACAAACCCGTCGTTTCCTCGGGCTCCAAAACGCCAGACGCAGCAAAGAATTCAAACCGTCTGTCCGTGATGATCATGTTTCGAAACATCAACGTGTATCGTATGCAGCAGGAAAGCAATCGTGAGGCCCACTCGCACCCTGGGCCTGGGCCTCGTGGCCCAACGGCACACGGCCTCAAGAGACCGTCTTCCCCCCGCAGTCGGGAATCTTGACGCCGGCCTTGAGCTTCCGGTTGATATCCATCAGCCCCCACTTGTCCTCCCACTCCTTGCCCGGCGTGTTGAACTGCACCTTCCAGGGCTCGTCAAAGGCCTCGAACCAAAAGTAGTTGGTGCCGTTGGCGAGCGCCTGGCAGACCCAGTCCGACATGAACCGGTTCATCTCGTCGATGCCGGCCACGGCGCCCGGCGAGCACGTCGTSGTCGTGTCGCTGCCGCAGTCCTTGCCGCCCGCGCTCGGCCACCCCGTCTCGGATATCACGTTCTTCTGCTTGTCCGACTTCCAGAGCGGGCCGTCCTTTTCCTTCCAAAAGTTGTACGTCCACGCGGCGGCCTGGTCGGCCGAGACCCCGGCGAAGAAGGGGTGGATGTTGGCCATGACGTAGTCGCTGTCGGCGGCGAGCGTAGAGGTCCAGTCGTCGCCCAGGTCCGACGTGGCAACCGGGAGATTGAGCTTCTTCGCCGTGAGGTTGGTGCGTACGCCGTCGAGGATGGTGCCCAGGCGGGTAATGGTCATGTCCTGGCGGAAGAGGACCTCGTTGGCGACAATGATGCCTTCAAACGGCGCGTCTCCGTAGTCGTCGAGGATGGTCCACATCTGCTGCAGCTGCCGGGCGTTGGTCGTCTCGTTGTTGTCCTGCCACACGCCCAGCCAGACCTTGATGCTGTCCTTCATCTGGAGCTGGTCGATGGCGTGGAGGAGCATCTGCGTCTGGTTGCAGTCGGTGCCGTAGAGGCGGATCTTGTTGGTGAGCTGGCTGAGCACCGCCACGTCGCGCGTGACGTTGTTCTGCGAGGGCGGGTTCTGGATGCAGCTGGGGTACTGCGTGTTGAAGGGCGTGTAGTCCATGCCGGGGAACACCTTGTGTAGGTTGGGGTTGTTGAGCAGGGCCTTGATCTCGGGGCTGTTGATGTTGAGGTCGCCGTTCTTGTTGGTGTCGTCCGACGCCGAGCCGCCGCCGCCGCCGCCGCCGCCGCTATCCTTGCCGCCGTTTTTGTTCCCGGCGACGAGCGCGCCGACGACGCCGCCGACGATGGCCCCGGCGATGATGAGGAAGATGGCGATGATGACGATCCACTTCCACTTCTTACTGCCGCCCTTTTTCTTGGACAGCCAGGCCGAAGACTTTTCCCGACTCGCACCGGCATCGTAGACGTGGTCGCCGCTGCCGTCGTGACCTGCGCGTCCCTCGGTTAGCGTCTCCAGACGGATACTGCATGGCTGCTTGCGTCGCCTACCGTGCCGGCCCAAGAGACCCCCCATGGCTCCCCCGGCCGCGGCCGCGCCACCGACTGCCGCAGCGGCCCCAATGGCCTGCTTGGCTCCCCGGTCCGAGTTGGACGCGCTCAGCATCGAGTTCCGCTGGTTGCGCCGCGGGTAGTGCAGGCCGTCGTCTCCGTCGTCCTCGATGTCGTCGGGGTCGACGACGCCCAGCTGCGATCCGCCGTTGCGGGGGACGGTCGAGTACGCCTGGTACGGATCGTCGGCGTACGAGTCGCTCGGGGCGAAGCTGCGCATGCTCCTGGCGGGCGAATGGGTTCCCGAAGGCGTGCCGACGGTGGTGCCGAAGGGGTTGAGGCTCGAGTGCGAGTCCCGGTCCGCGAGGTTGCCGCCGCGGGGGTTGTTGGGGTCGTTGAGATACCCGCCGTTGCCGTGCGGCAAGTAGGGTGGCCTCGCGGCGTTGGGATACTGGGCGCGGGAGGGCGGAGGCGGGATCTGGCTGGTGGCGCGCATGGCGTCCAGGCCGCTCTCGCGAGCATTGCGGTCAGCGACGTTGTAGGCTATTCCGGACATGCCGCCAGAGGCAGACGCGCTGAAATTGTCAGCGCCGGGGGTGACGCTGCTCGGGCCGGGCCGGGGGGCGTACGCTGCGTCGTCGGCGCCTCGCGATGGGCCGCCTCTGTTGTAGTAGCTGTAGTCGCCGTGACGTGGCGGCGGAGGGGGTTCAGCGTTGTCCTGCATGCCGGGAGATGCAGGCGCAGCCTCGTCGGGCGCGTAGGGATGAGGGTGGTTGTGGTGGCCTGGCGAACGGCTCGACGACGACGACGACGAGTCTGCCTGGTGTAGTCGAACGGGTGCGTCGTCGTGGTAGGGCGACGCAGGCTGGCTGGCAGGCTGGCTGTAGTCGTAGGCAGGGTTCTGGGCGACGGGTCGACGAGGGGGGGTGTCGTATTGCGCGTGGGAGGACTCGAGAGGCTCCCTCTCGTAGGAGTCGTCGTGAGAGTAGTGCTGCTGCATGGCAGGGCGGCCGGCAGGCGAGAGGAGCGAGCGGCCGACGTCAGGGAAATTTGTTGAAGCCGACGCAGGTGCGGTTAATTAGCCCGCCACAGGTGAGGGCGACGATGGCGTCGATATCGACGGGTGGCTGTGGCCCAAGGCCGGGCCTGAGACAAGGCGGGCAGCTGAACGATGAACGAAGCGAGAGGCGAGATGCAGGCGAGCGCTGAATTGGCGAGCCTGGACTAGGCGGCGTGCACTCGGTAGCGAACGAGTTGTTGGGCGGCGATTTCCTTGGACGCTCGGCCCGTGTACGACAGCGACGGCGGCAGCGAGGGAGTGCAAATCATGCGGCGGAGAGGCGCAGGACGTTGCCTTTTGCTCGACCAAGTTAATGCGACAGTTGTTGATGAGGTAGCGTCGTGGCCACTGGCAGGTGGTGGGGACGCCCAGAACGGGGCGTTGGCCAAAGTATGTTGCCGTGGGTGACGTCGCTGACAGGAGCGGGCGCCAGCGGGAGCGAGCGCAGCGAACGGCCCAGCCACCAGGAGGGAGCCGGCGGTGACGATGCCAACAGGCGGTGATGCTTGGGCGGCGAGAGAGGGATGAAGGTGGCGATGAGATGGGATGGGGGCAGAGCGGGAGGAGAAGCGAGGAGCGAGACGCCTGCACAGCACGCACCGCACGATGCACACGATGCAGAGGCTGAGTCGAGGTCGACGGCGGCCAGCGGGGGAAACGGCGGGAGGGAAACAAGCGCGTCAGCCGTTTGGCAGGGCGTCACTCGCTGGGTGGGCTGTGCGCTAATGCGTGGAGAGTTCGCTGCTCCGTGGCAACCACCGGCCTGGTCCGGGAGAGTTTTTGGTTGGCTGGCTGGTGTGTTGCGCAGCACCCCAGGTCACTGAGGTGTGGAGGACGTCGTATCGTGCAGCCAGGTCGACACCCTCACATGAGATTCACAGAGACGCTTCAGGGGCGGGCGAGTGGTTTCTTTGCATGGACACGAGCTGGACGCCACCTCCCACTCTCCCCACGACTCCAAGTGTCGCCAGGGCCCTGCCGCACCAGCGGCACGACTCGTCGCATCGCGCCCCGCTGCAAGCATGGCATGGTGGAATACGGGGGAATGGGTCCTGGACGAATGTCGACGAGGCTCAAGGGTTCAATCGACTGTACGAGTACGGACTACGGMCTACGGACTACGAGCACGAGTATTTTCCGGCTCGAAAGCGACACCGTCGATGCCGTTGATGCCGTGCATTCACTGACTTGGGTACCAAGTACTTGGCAACAAAGGCGGGCTGATGAATGCGAGACGCGGGAGCGTCTCGTGCGAGATGGTCATGTGACTGGCGCGTGCAGCGCAGCTCTCAATCAAACAGAAGCAGGCCCGAAACCTTATTTGCTACCAAACGCAGCGCAAACGCAAACACTTGGCTGATGCTTTGTTGAATCAATGAGCGAATGATGTCGACAGCTCGGAGCGACTGGCTTGGACGAGCCTCAACGACGGGGGCCTGAGACGGATGGCGTGGCAGAGAAATGGCAGGACCCGCGCCCGTTGGCGGACCAACAGCAGGCCAACGCTGGCCCCCCTGTGGCGCCCGTGCAAGAATACTTTTGGGTGCTCCGTAATTAGATCCTGGATCAATGTTGGCCCCGTCCGATCGGATTTTAGCGGGCTTGCGCGTCATGCTGGGTTGCCCCACAGCCATCATGTTGAATCGAAACGCAGCAGGACGCCGCCAACGAGATGCAGGAAAGCCAAGCTCGACCTCCTCATGCAGCCCAGTGAGCTGATCTGGGCGATCGAAGCACTGAACCACGCACGCAGCACAAACCGCTCCACGAGCCATCTTCGGTCTGCCGGGAAGCGTGAGAGCCTCCCGTCGCATTGGCCTGACTGGCCCGGCCAGCGGCTTGTTGCCTGAGGCGTACACCTAGCGTACCGGAGATGCAGGAACGTCAGCACCAGCGAGCAACCCGCCGCCTTGCCGAGGTTGGAGGCGCCGCCACAAATCTAGACAAAATCTAGACAAACTCATTTCGCTTCCACTTCAACAAGTCGTTGCCGATTTGAGCACTACACGGCGGCGGGATCACAGACGCCCTGCTCAGCGTGGACGGCTTGAGTACAGGGTAGGCTGCGAGATACGGCCGACGTTTTGCGGCGTTTTCATGCCGCATTCGCATCCTGGCGCCTCGGTGCCTGCGTCGGCGTGGCTGGCGGGCTCCACGGCCCAAAACGGAATGCCCAACGGCTTGCCGGGGCGTGATCTGATCCTTGCTTGCTGCTGGGCTGCGGCGGCTCGCTCGGTGCCATGATGCGGTGCGTCCCCAGCTTGCTGTGTGACAGCGCCGCAGTCACATGGTTGACGCTGCCAGGTGCGACGTTGGACCAACACTTGTCCATCACATCTACGGACTACATATACTTTGTTCTAACCTTGCTCCCAGGACGACCGCCGCTGCCCTCTTTCTCGACGTCGTCAACGGCCTCGACTCTGCAACACGACCGGCAGTTCCTCGCTCCGGGCCTAGTGGTGTCATGGCACATGGCTAGCAGGGACCACCGCCGAGTCGGCGGCATTGGCGCACGCGCTCTCGGCCGCCTGCCGCGACCGGACCGGCGAGGCACATTCTTGCCAGTGCAGTGCATTTGTCCAATTCGGTGTTGTGCAGCGTGCAGGGCGCATGCGCCGTTCTGGCCGTGAGGCATCAGTCCAGCCGGCTCAGCTCACCCTCTCCCACGGGCCACCGCTCCACCACGCGGCCTCCAGGCGGCTCCGGTCATCCATGTGCCCGACAGGATCCTCGCATCCATCTGTGCACTTGGCTGCCGATCTGCCTCATCGTTGACGACTGACGACTGACGACTGACGACTGACGACTGACGCAGCCGTCTCTGCCGAACCGCCGCCCCGGCCGTGTGCGGCCTCCCCGTCCTCTAGCCTGCCTCACCCCCGTCATCGGGCTGCGCTTTGCTCAAGTTGGCTGCTGCTTGACCGGTGGTGCGTGCTTTGCTGGCTCCGGCTCGACTGTTTTCTTCATCATGTCTGTGCTTGCGCCTGCTCGCGATCCTCGCATTTCCACGCCAGCGCCGGCTCCGACTTCAGCGTTTCCCCCTTCGCCAGCACAGTTGATTCAACCGCCGCGTCTCCCGTTCCGCTTAGCCCCATCTCGGAGACCCCATCTCGGAGACTCCTCTGCCAACCCTTGCCCCGTCGCCCTCCCACGTCCCGCCGCGTGCCTCGAGCTTCCGCCGCCCTCCTGTTGCTTCACGACACGGCTCTCCGCCACTGACGCCTCACGCGCCCGTTGCTTCGGCGCCAAAGGAGAGGCATGGAGATTCAGTTTTCGATTCCCATCAACCCCGCCAGGAACAGCGCCTCGAGCGAGTGAGTCTTTTGTGGCCCCGCTGCCGCTGCTGCACAAAGCAACGAGCAAGTCGCTGACCTCCACAACCAACCGCAGCTCCGCAGCCTCGTCCGCCGTCGGCCCCTCGGCCTCGACAGCGAGAGGCACAACCCATCGCTTTGCCCTCGAGTCAAGGACCAGACATACACGGCGCAGTTGAAAGCGCGCGCGCACCGGATGTAGTACATGTGAGCATCTGCCTAATACTTGACTCGTCTGCCAGCCATGGTCGAAGCCGTGGTCGAGGCCATGGCCTTGAGCTGCAGTTGCTGGCGCGTCATTCCTTGTCTGATCAAACATGATTGCTGACCCTCTGCGTTCTCACAGGCAAGTGAGTTGCTTGTGCCCATCCCATCGTGTTGTCACTGCGTCTCAATCAACCGAGCCCCAGTCTTATGCATCCCCGTTCCCGTGCGTAGACTGACAACCCCCAGGAAGCGCCATGTCAAGTGCGATGAGACGAGGCCGGCCTGCCTCAACTGCCTCAAGTGGCGCGGCTACTGCGACTCTTACGCCGACCAGCCCGACCCCCAGCCTACCGGCGCAAGCTCCTCCAACGCCAACACCAAACTTATCCACACCAAAAAGGCCCCCTTGATCCTGACCGAACCCGCCGTCAACTCCATCCGCTTCGCCAGCGGCGACCAACGCGCCTACTTTGACGAATGGTCCGTCCTGTCCGTCACCTTTCTCAGCGGCGGCCTCAGCCAGACGCGCCTATGGTCGGCGACGATGCCGCAGCTGAGTCTCGAGGAGACGACGCTTCGATACGGCGCCATGGCTGTCGGGGCCCTTCGCAAGGCCTACCAAGTGGAGGAACCGTCGACGACCCTCAGCAGCGGCAACAGGCACTATCTCAACGCCGTCATCTACTATTGCGAGGCCCTCCGCCTGCAGTCCAAGGCGAGACCGACCAAGGAGGGACTGAGGACAGCGCTCCTCTCGTCGTTGCTCTTCATCTGCTTCGAAGCCCAGAGAGGGAACATGGCGGCGGCTCTCAAGCACGTAACCCACGGCTTTAGCATGCTCAACGAGCTTGCTGCCTGCACCGAAAACGCGCCCGACCTCGTCAGCATTGCGCCGGCCCCGCCGACGTTGGTCCAGGAAATCTTGGACTGCTACAAGCCGCTCGAGCTGCAGTCGAGGTCGTTTATGGGCTCGTACCAGAAGTATTTCTTTCCTCCTGGCCCGGCGAATCCCCAACCCGCTCATGGCGGCACGTCACAGCCGGGTCCCGCGAGCTCGGCGGCATCCCCTGGGGCATCGGCTCAGACGCCTCCGAGCCAGCCGGGAACACCGTGGCTTGCCCCTCCCCCGGCGTCTTCCCAGGCCTCGCAGACAGGTCTGCCGAGCCCCCAGAGCCAAGGCAGCCCAGGCAGCCCGGCAGCTGGCAGTGCCGCGGACCAGTCTCCACCTCAGGGGGCACCGCGGAGACCTCCAGGCATTCTCCCCTTTACCAAGCACTCCCCATACTTTCGCCCGAAGCTATCCAGAATCACCTCGCTCGACGACATGCCGCCAGTCTTTAGAGACATGGACGAGACGCAGGGGTACTGGGCTCTCGTGCAGAGGAACATGGTGCAGCACATTCCCATGCTGACAATGCTGACGTCTCGGCTGGCCCTGACGAGAGTGGCCAGCGAGGCGGAGCTGGAGATGAAGTTCGCGAGCGTCAAGCAGAATTCCTTCGTCTCCAAATTCATCGCCGAGTCGCGGTACTGGCTCCAGCGGTGGATCGAGGCGTATGAGCCCCTGTTCCAGGGCATGTCCCGCAACTCGGTCAACGACGCGAAAGCCTACCTCCAGGCCATCAGCCTCCGCATCGAATATCTCGTCCTCTACATCTACACGACCGTCCCCCGCTTCTCCGGCCTCATCACCGCCAAGGGGCTGACGCCGCAGTACAGGGAGATTAACAGATTTGCCGAAACGCTCCTCGTGGCCCGGCCGAACTGCGGATTTGCAATGGATTCGGGATGGACGTGGCCGCTCTTCGTGTCCTCGTTTGGGTGTCGCGACCCCGTCGTCAGGGCAGACGCGATCCGCATCCTGGGCCAGTACCCGATACGGAATGCGCTGAGGGACAGCCGCGTGTTTAGGGCCATCGCGCTGAAGAATGAGGAGGTGGAGGCGCGGATTGCCATGGAGGGCGATGAGAGCGAGCAGTGGCTGCGGCTGAGACGGAGGGAGCTTGTTTTTGAGGACTTTGGGACAAACATCATCTATCGGTCGGCGCAAAAGGACCCCGTGACGGGGCGGTGGGAGCTGGTCGAGGAGGCGGCCGAGTTTACCGTCGCGGCGGATGGGGAGCTCAGGTGGCAGCGGGTGCCGATATCAAACTCGGCGTCTATCCTCTCTGGCGTGTGTTAGCCGCTGAACATTGCGGTTCTTAGAGGAGAAACGGGTTGGAATGTTAGTTTGTGTTTAGCATTGGCGTCTGAAGGAGGGGACCCAAAATGGCCGGCCTTTGGGGTGAGATTCTGGGAGAGGCTCTTGTGGCGTTGGGGTATTGTATAAGGCATTAATTTGGATATTGGGAACCGAGAGGTATGGGCATCGATGCCTGTGCATTGGGGCAATACAAGCATAGGCACCGTCTGACGATGGATTCGCCAATGATGCTCTGGGTGGAGCTCGACTCGCGCGGCCGGAGACCGACCGTCGGCTGGGTGCCGGGCCAGGCTCGCATCCCCCAGTGCTCACCATGAACTAACACGCAGGTACGGACTACTCCGTACAACGTTATCAATAATCCAATAGGTACCCCGTACTTTGTACCCAAGAGCCTGGGCCATGTGGATACGGGTATGTGCTCAGTAAGCATTAGTCCAGACCACACAGACAAGGCTGCGTCTGCAAAAGCGCGTTGCCTTGTCGACACTTCGATTTCGACCCCAATGGGGCTGCCTGTGAGGATGGGAGGTCGGTGCGGGAGGCGCAGGCACTTTCGTCTACTCTGCCACTGTTGGTCAACTGGATCCCTCCAATCGCGGGGGTGGGATTGGCCGGGTCGTAGGTAAAACGAGGATAGCGCCACGCGTAGTCGTGCGGCGCGCGGAGGATGGCAGAGGCGAGGGAGGCGCCGGTGGTGAGTTGAGAATGAGATGTCGTGGAGGCACCGTAACTAATTCTCCGAGGTTGCGGACACATGGGCTTGGTGGCTCGATGGTGAGGAACAGGCGACTCAACGTGTAAGAGAGATCAATACCCTGGCTATCCCCAAGATTCTGGCAGCCAAACTCGGGGCAATCAATAATTCATTGGCCGAATTGATGCACTGCAGCTGTAATGCAAAGCAGGATAGGCAAGAATGCGACCGCAATGGAGAGTTGACCTGAGTGCTCACGCGATGTGCACTGCTAGTACGTTCTGGAAGGAACATAGTAGCTAAAAGCGCATCCCTTAGCATCAAGTGAGGCGTGATTGGTTTAGTGGTAAAATTCTCCGTT
>LFRF01000008.1:929838-1000463 GCA_001189435.1 Tolypocladium ophioglossoides CBS 100239 | reverse complement strand
TTCGATTCCCAGATCACGCATTTCTTTTTGTCCCCTTCACTAATTTTTGCTCTGTGTGATTGAGACGGAGATTCAACACACAGCTTTTTTTCCTTGTTCTGGTGGTCGCGTTTCCACGTTTAGCTATGGTCTTCCATTCGAGCGCTTTTTACCTTGGTAAGTAATTAGGCCGTAGCTTGTTATCTGGAGGCAGAGGTCGCGACCTCGGATATGGCCCTTCCACTCAACTCGCAGGATTCCAGGTTAGAATACTACAGGTCTGGGAAGCATTCCTTTCTATCAGTTGGCCGAGCGCCTAGGGCAACCTGCATGTGAAGGTGTYCGGTTGTTTCTTATTGGCGCCGTACCAGAATGTCAAGTGTGGTGGCACATGGGACCTTTTAGTTATTGTGTGATATCCATTTGGGCCCCCGGGGGGGGGGGGTCTGGGATGGGACTGCCCCGCGATTCATGACACAAATTATTGAAGGGTTCTCCTTCCTTCATGATCGAGGTATTGCACATGGAGGTAAAGAACGACAGTCCCAGAACGCACCACAAGTTTCATGGCCTAAGGATACACAGATCCGCATACTGGCAACTTCGGAATCGCGGTACCACAGCTGGATCAGCTCGACGAGGAGACATTCATTGACTTCATCTCGAACCCCGAAGTTATGCCCGTTGTCCCTCGCGACCACCGATTTCCGATGCATACCATTCCGGCCTACCAGACGCCAACTGCGGACGTGACAGCGCTTTTAGCCTCTGAAAAGATCCTCCCCACGACTGGAGAAGCAAATATAAAGATTTTTGACTTTGGCCGGGGTGAGAAAATGCTTCTCCAAATGCAATGATATTTGGCGTAAAGGCCGAAGACTAACGTAAGGGCGGGTTGATAGCGCATTGGGTAGCTGATCCCTTGCCAGAGCTACATGGCGCTGTCCCAGCGCATATCCGGCCCCCGGAGGTGGAAGTCTACCGGAGATCTGCAGGCAAGGAGGGATCCGCATGGAGCAAGGCCGCTGGGCTTGCCGGTCGGTCGTTTTTTTCAACATTGACGCGCTGGTTGCGCGGCCATGGGCTAACGGGGCGGTTATAGCTTTGTGAGCTCAGGCTGGTCCGTCTCATGTCGGGCGACACCTTGCGTTGTGCAATCGAGCTGGGCGAGCCTGCACCGCGGCCTTGGCTGCAATATTGCTCTGAAAAAGAAACAGGTAACATCAAACCGTGATATTTTTCTCCAAGATGATACAACAAATCTATGGTCGGCTAACATGGAGATATGTTGCTCTGCAGATGTCTCTGCTCGCACGAGAGATCAGCTCTGGGCTAGCCAACTCGAGTCGTTCCGAACGTCCAAAAGGTGTCCAAAGGATGTAGATTCTCTTCTGAACACTGTAAAGTTGATGGTGGTTTCGTCCCCGGAGGATCGGTGTTCCATGGCAGACGTTTTGTCGTTTTTATGTCCATAGACCCGGGCCTCTGCCTGCAGAGATGCCTAGCTCACCCGGGAAATGAGGTTTGACTATCTACATGCATCGCCCACATAAACAAGAGACAAAGGGACGGAAAAATCAAACAGACAGACATTAAACTGGAACTAAGGTAGCAAAGCTATTGTCAAGACAAAGACAAAGAGTCCATTGAATGTTCGCATATATCCAATCTAGTTCATAAATCTATCGCAATGCCAGTCAGCTCCACATATTGGTCAACAGGCAAGTTTAACTCACGAAACGGTCACTTCAGATCCAAGGCCCCCCCACCTTGCCATCCAAGGCCGTCACCTTGACATCCAAGGCCTCCACCTTCTGACCCAGGTCAGCAAAACCACGTCGCATGGTCTGCTCCAAGCTGTACAGGCGGTCCAGTATAGCTTGCATCATCTGCACTCCGATCTGCTTGTCTGTTGCGGTACGGGCGTGGTGGTACATGCTTGAGGATGCCGCTCGAGTAGGGGGCGGTGCCCGAGGCCTTGTTGGGTCCCAGGATGCTGTTGACCATGCCACCAGTCAAGGCTCGACCCTCCATATCGTGCCTGGGTTGGCCGGCAATGTGCCAGCTGCATCTTCAATCAATTGGCAAGGCGGGTTGCTCTGCATCTTTGCCTTGAAGGCTTGGTGGTTGGGAGGTTGGTATGGAGCAACCGCACGAGCAACCGCAACTTGAATGCTTTGGCCACGTCCGCCACGACGAGATGCACTTGGATTTCCTGCACGGAAAAAACGATAAAATGTTGTTGCTAGTATTGGATGGGAAACCATAGATGGCTGAATTTGACTCATTGTGCAGGCTGAAGCTGGAGTGACGGCGAGGCGCATGATCAATCACTGCAGGCTAGTTGTAGTCCTGATGAGTCGTGATCGTCAGCGCAGGCAGTCCATGGATTGGGGTTGGAGATGGATATGCGAACTACGACATTTTGCAGCTGACGAAGATGTAGCACTGGCATGCCTGAGTGGCTTGTAGCTGGCTGGTACTGGGTTCGTGGTCCTCGGCTGCATGCATGTCTCCCGCTGTGCATAGAGTCGCACCCCAGAAGGGATGTGTCTGGGCCAAATTTCAACCTGGAGATGCGTTCAACGCCTACAAGACTCTGAAGTCACGGGAGCGAAATGCCACTCACGTCTCCGCTGAATGGTCGTGTTTGGGGTCTCCCGACGGCACCTGCCACAGCCAACGCCCGACTCGACGTTGTCGCCCTGGCTGCACGCTCCCGTAACATGGCCGGACACTGCAATGGCGTAACCGACAGCAAGCCTTCCGTGTTTTTCCATTGTCTTCCAGGCAAGAGAGTGCGGGCTGTGGTGCCGTGGTAGGCTCGCCCACGTGACGGCTGCCCTGACGTCTCTCCTCTTCCACTGTTGACCATCTCGGGACACACGGCAGAATCAAGAGCAGCCCGAGACTACAAAAGCACCGTTTGAACTGAAACCCTTGTTCGCACCTCGGTCTCTTCTACCCGGGGCCACCACGTCTTCTACCTATCTTCATTTTATTCACGGACCCCTTTTCGGGGATGAAGTTGCAGCGCAAGCACCGTCTCTTGCCTGCCGGCTGTTGACGGACCCCTCGCAGCCGCTGCAGCCCTGGTGCCTTACAGAAGTCCCTGCCTCAGGTTCGCACGGGAGGGTAAGGCCTTTGGTTGCCCCCCAAGGGTTGGTTGGTGCTTCAACTCATCTTTCCCTGTCAGCTGCAACCTGTTTTCCCCCTCAGCAACATCTCAACAGAAGCCAGCCTGCCGACTTCTGCTTGTGCGTTGTTTGGTCGCCCTGAAGCGACTACCCTGGTGCGTCGTCATCATTCCATCTCGTCTGATCGTTTGCATCTTTCAACTATCTAAAGCCCCGACATTCTCGAGCTTTAATCGTTGACCCAATCTCATCCCCAACCCCAGCACACCCTCGGCCTCGCTTCATCTGAAGCCTCTGCCCTTTTCCTTTATCTTGCACCATCGGCTCCGGCATCGTCTGGCCTTTGGCTTTGCGATCCTGCTGAGCTTCTCCTGTACGCGCGTCTTCGAGTCGCGTTTGCCCACAACACCTCGCGTGCTCTTCGAAATTTTAACCTGAGCTTCAGTAATCACCACTTCTCCCCTTTCCTCCATCTCCCATTTCCTCTCCTTCATAGCCACAGGCACACTCTGTAACCTTCTTTCTGCTATCCCCTACCATCAGTTGCGTTAAAGCACCCACCTCCGCCTAGCCTTTCTGACGTTTCTGTAGATCATGGAGTGGAGGTCTCCCGCAGAAATCATTGCACGGCATGTGCAACATGACTGTTCGGATCACCTTTCGGTCTCGGGCTCGTGCGAGCAGCCCAGCGACTGGCACCTCTTTCCGGAGGTGCCACTGGCCGCCGAGTTGATGGCGAGCCAGCCCCCTCCTCTGCCCGAGTGCGGCGATGCGACGAGCCTCGTGCCCAAGGAAGAGTACCTGGAGACCCAGTACCGTCTCCACCGATACGAAGCAACCGAGATGCTTAGGCGAGCGATTGTGCTGTACCGGCAAGATCCTGCCATGGTGGAGGGAGAGAACGCCTTCATTTACACCGAGGTTGGTGCCCTGCCTGCCATTGTCATGCCCTTTCTACATGACGTTTCTCTTACTGATGGGACTTCTAGGTACGCGTTCAGGGATACTCGCTCCGGAAGATCGGAGCTGCTTGTCGCATTTCCTTCTCGACGGCGCCTGGCAGCCAGTCAGATCGCCTTACTCCGGGAACCCTGGTGGCCCTGTCGCCTCGGTCTGATAATTTCCGGAGCAAGTGCATGGTGGCGACCATCGCCTTAAACGACGGCGATTCTTCGCCGGTAGTTGAGTTGTTTTGGGCCAATGAGGGCGATGCGATTATTGACCCGACGCTTGAGTTGGTCATGCTGGAACCCAAAGGCGGATACTTTGAGCCTCTTCGTCACACTATGGTTGGTTTGCAGCATGCTGCATCGTTTGAGTAAGTTTGCACAACCTGCTTACTTGCCTACGGTCTAACAGTCCTATGACAGATCCAGATTCGACAAGTACCTATTTAAGCCATTCATGAAGCACCAGACTGCTGAGTACGTACGGGAGACACGTACCAACAAGGCCGTCATGCCCACGGCCGCCAAGCAGCTAGATCCGTCACAACTAGATGCGCTCAAGAAGTCGACCTCCCAGGAACTCGCTATTGTCCAGGGCCCACCGGGAACTGGGAAGACGTTCACATCTATCGTCATGATTGAGAGCTACGTCAAGACTCTTCAGCTCTGCCACCAGGACAAATGGGGCAATAACAAACCATCCGAGCCGGTTGCTCCTATCATCATCGCAGCCCAGACAAATCATCCTCTTGACCAACTGCTCGATCGCTGCTTGACGCTTGGAATCGGTACCATTACTCGCCTAGGCGGTGGCTGCCACGAAGGCCTTAAAGAACATACCGTGTTCGGTCTTCGGCAGCGGTCCAAGGCCGGTAGGTCGAACGGCAAGGCGGAAGCGGCCCACAAGGCACTGTCTCGGTATCTTCGAGAGGCGCTCGGCAAAGGCTTCCCAGAGAGCTTCGTACAAGCTGAAGATCTATACGACATGGACACAATCACCAGCAAGCAGTATGAGTCTCTCGTCGACGATGAATGGGAAGTTGATGAAGCCGACGCGGCGAAGGGTGCCTTGCACATTTGGCTCGACGGGTACCTCGAGCAGACCAACCGCCGAAGGACCAGTGGCAAGGACGCGGCCGCGGATCAACCCAAACCTGACCAGGATCGCGACTTTGCCCCAATTGAGATTTCCCGGCCTGCCTGCATGCTCAAGGCATTCCAGGACCGTGATGGTGACTACTGGCTGCACAGAGCCAAGCACCTGCTGGCTCGCAATGAAGACTTGTACCAGATCATGCCTGCCGACAGAGGCGCGGTGTACTGCTATCTCTATATGCAAGTGTTCGATCGAGTTACGACCGAGGTGCAGGGGCTTTTGCGCCAGCACAAGGCGAATTGCGCTGAGCTTAAGATGGCACGATTCGAGAGCAACATTAGAGTCATCCACGACGCGGGCGTGCAGATTTTGGGTTGCACGACTACCGGGCTTGTCAAATACCGGGGCATGCTCGCCGCCCTGAAGCCGCGGGTCCTGTTGATTGAAGAGGCTGCGGAGGCGCGCGAGGCAAACTTAGCGGCAGCGCTCTATCCCTCCATTGAACAACTTGTCTTGGTTGGCGATCATCAACAGCTGGTTCCTCATGTCGATATGCGTGAGCTTTGCCTCGAGCCCCACCGCCTCAACATCTCGCTATTCGAGAGGCTTGTCAACATCAAGGTACCGTACTGCTCGTTGAGGGTACAACGACGAATGATTCCGTCGCTACGCGAGGTTGTCCAGGTGTTCTATCCGAACCTCGAAGACCACGCTATCGTGAAGAACCCAGAGAACCGGCCTCCCGTGCCTGGCATGGGCGGCCGCAACCTTTGGTGGTTTCAGCACCAGTGGACTCAGAATCACAACGGCTCCTCGTACTCGAACTGGCAAGAGGCGGACATGATTGTCGGGTTTGCCAAGTACTTAGTACAAAACGGCGTGAGCCCGGGTCGAATCACAATTCTTGCGTACTATACTGCGCAGGTTAACTTGGTCAAGGACAAGCTCCAACGGAACGTATACCTCGCCGCCCGTGACCCCGAGTGGTCCGTCAGGACAATTGACGGCTTCCAGGGTGAGGAAAATGACATTATTCTGCTTTCTTTGGTTCGTGGACCCGATGGCTGCGGCAGAGCCATGCCCGGCTTTCTCGCAGACGAGAACCGAGCGGACGTGGCCACAAGTCGCGCCAAATGCGGATTTTACATCTTCGGCAACGCTCAGAATGTGCTTCAGGGCAACAGCAGAAGCAGAAAGACCTGGGAAAAGGTCTTCAAGGCGTTTGGCAAACGAACTGGCAGCATACTCCCCATTACCTGTGCGACTCACGGCAACACAACCAACATCTCTCAGCCCGAGGACTGGCATGGTGTCTCCGCAGGTGAATGTCGCTCCAAATGCAACGAGAAGTGCCCCAACGGTCATTCGTGCACGGCTGCCTGTCACCCGCGACAGTGTCTCAAGACTACGGCATGCGGTCACAAGTGCGGCGCGTTTTGCGGCCACGCGTGCCGATGCTCTCGAGGCGGTGGAGGCGCCAAGGGCAAGCAGACTACACAGACTGTGGACACTCAAGCGGCCAAGTCGAAAGCATCGACTTCCCCCGTGTCGGAAAGAAGCCTCGCGGTCAACTTGCGTACTCGCAACTCGACGGGTAATACTAGCCCGGCCAAGCTGGGACTCCTGGGAGCAAGAACCAAAGTCGGCCAGGCAGCATCCAGCAGCGGACGCATTCGGTACCAGACCAGCGACGACTTGCTAGAGCAGGGCGCGCACCACTTCTTCGCAAAGTGCAATAGGGCCATGGATGTGCTCTATGAAAGCGACGCCTCTATTTCGGACTCGGGTGGGGAGCTGCTTGTCTCACTCACGCCTCCGAAAGCCCTTGCTGGCAGATGGGACTTGGAGAGTGTATTACGAAAGGACGAGGCTCTCCGTCAGGCGCAAGCTGACGAACGCTCGTCTGAGCCGATGGCTCCGACAAGAATCGTGGAGACTTTCCGCAAGACGGCGGTGGATGGGAATGGGGTCCGAAAGACTGAGTCTACGGAGAATATTGACGATATATTCTTTTAAAGCGTCTGGTTTCGAGACACGCGCATTGAGAGAAGGGCATGGCGGGTGAGTGGCACCCGAGGCTGGGACGACATGATGGCGGAACGCGAGGGTAGCGATGGGACATGGGGAGACTTATCAGTCCAATCCTGTACAGTATCGGGGAAAATAATGCGCCCCCGAGCGCTGTCGTCGGAATCAATCTGATTTATTTGCTTTGAAAATGCCTGTATTCTTGACGCTGAGTTGTCGAAGATGGATTGAGTGTTGATGGCTGTTTTCCTTGGTGGGGCGGTTCGATAACGCCTTTGTGGGGAGCTGGCGTCGGTACTCCGTACTTCGTACAGGTACATTTGAGCGCTTGCTTCAGTCGCAGATTGACAAGTATTGCTATGTATCCCCTCGACTTGCCTCTGCAGCTCGCGCAACCACAACCAGATCGCGATGCAGACACCTGCGGCCACTTCAACTTTCCAACGACGATACGATAACCACGACGACCACCTCACCAATTGGCAGCGCCCCTCGAAGCCAGCCACACCTACCAGCTATAGAATCTTACAGCTGCAATTAAGTTCCAGACGCGTCGCATGCATTGCCTTGCCGTTTTGTCGCCAGAGCGTGCCTCGAAGACGATCGCCAACGTCCCGACCCCAGTCCCCGCGAGCGAGCGACGAGCGTTGTGCGCAGGGCGCCATCTTGGACTGCGCTTGGACATCCATACGCATCGGCGATTGATCGAGCCGGCAGTTTCTATATCGACTTCGGAGCGGGGAGCTGAACGGCGGGAGGCACGATGGATGAGGAGGACCGTTTTAATGCCAGCTCGGCGGAATCCGAGCGCGAGAACGAGCAGGATGAGGCCATGGAGGATGCAGAGGACGCAAACAACGACAACGAGCCTGAGGAGGAGAACAATGACGAGGAAGAGGAGGAAGAGGGCGACAACGAGGGCGAGGGAGAGGACGCAGGCGACGACACACAGAATGCCAACGCGGACGCGTCGTCGAGGATAAAGTCTAGCAAGTCTGCCACGCCCGCGCCCTTGTCGGTTCCGTGGCGGCCGACGGTTCGACCCGAGGCCATCAGCGCAAAGCTCTACGACATCGTCCCAACCATGGCGGCGCCGCAGTCGACGAGCATCAATGCCATGGCCATCACGCCCGACTTGCGGTACTGGATAACAGGCGGCTCCGATGGGTACATTCGCAAGTACGACGGGCCCGGCACCATCAACGGCAAGCTGGCTCTGACGGTTGCGCAGAAGCACCCGTTTGTCGATAGCGTGACCAAGGCCGGCATCCTCATGTCGTACTGGGAAAACGAAGAGCCGTCTCCCCCGAGCCGCGGCGACCAGGATCACGTGCTGTCGCCCGTCTACTCCCTCGCCGTGCACTCGGACGCTCTTTGGCTCCTCTCTGGGCTGGAGTCGGGTGGCATCAACCTGCAGAGCGTGCGCCACGACGAGGGCAAGAAGATTTGCTGTCTGCAGCAGCACACCAACGCCGTCAGCGTCTTGACCCTCGCGCCGGATGAGAAGAGTGTGTTGAGCGGAGGCTGGGACAAGAATATCTTTGACTGGGACCTGAACATAGGACAGACTAAGAGGAGCTTCGACGGCAACGCAGGTCAGATATCCTCCATTGAGCTGCGGCCGGCCAGTGGGGCCCCGGTTCCAGCGGAGGCGGATGAGCCGATTCCTTCCAGCACCATGGTTACGAACAACGGGGCGCCGCTTCTGAATGGCGTCTCGCACGTTGAAGTCAACGGTGGCGACGCCACGGGCTTTGATGGAGGTGCTTCGGCGGCAGCGCGCGACGCGCAGGCTTCGCCTGCTCACGAGAGCTTGTTTGGGGGGAGTGACGCCGGTAGCCTCTTTGGGGAGACGGCGGGGGAGCAGCCCTTTGGGCACGACGATGATGGCTTTGGCACGGGCATGGAGATGATGGGTGGGCATGAGGGGGGGATGGACCACTCGGCCGACATGGCTATGGCGGGCATGGAGGTGGGCAAGGATGCGGACGGCGAGCATGCTCCGTCGACGCAAACTCAGACACAGACGCATACGCAGCCTAGACAGGACGTCATGGAGGTTGATCCGACGAGCCAGGCCCAGGGGGGGGGCGAGCCCGAATGTCGGCCCAAGACTGAAGAAGCAGTGTCAACCACGACGCTGCCGCTGTCTGAGCATGCGCAGGAAGATCACAGCCAACCACAGCACCGAATCTCCGAAGACAAGGAGCTCCTCAAGCGCTCGCAGTCCCAGTCACCGCTGCTGCTCATGTCCAACCCAGCACCCAGCCAACAGTGGGACCCTTCGCAGACGTCTGCCACGACGTTCCTCTCCTCGGCCATCGACGGCACGATTCGCATCTGGGACCGGCGGGCGCCGAACGCGGTGGCGCGGATCGGCACGCGGGCGGGGGTGCCGCCGTGGTGTATGAGTGCGTGCTGGAGCCCGGACGGGAACCGCATCTTCGCGGGGCGGCGCAACGGCACCGTCGAGGAGTTTGACGTGCGCCGGGCGATGCGCGGGTGGGAGCCCGAGCGGGTGCTCAAGTTCCCGGCGGGGAGCGGCGCGGTGAGCGCGGTGAAGTCCATGGTGAATGGGCGGCATCTGGTGTGGTGAGTTGCTTTGCCTTGCTCGTTGCTCACTCTTGTTGCTGTCGTACATGTCGTCTGACTGACTGACTGTGTAGCGCCTCGCACGACATCATGCGGCTGTACGACCTGCGCGACACGCGCTCGTTCAAGCACTCGACGGTGCCGTTCCTCATCATCCCGGGCCCGCCGCGCGCGGGCGTCATCTCGGGGCTGTACATTGACCCGACGAGTCGGTTCATGCTGAGCGCCGCGGGGACGAGGGGGTGGGACGGGACGAGCACGGAGGCGCTGATTGGGTATGAGATTAACGTTGTGAATTAGCTGGTTCGGTGTCAGGTTGGTGATTCTGAACAGCATGCTGGGATAGGGACGGGGCGTAAGCTCTTTGAGGGAACGGTGATGCACCTATATTAGCCGGTTTAATGTGTGTTTGGGGCATCATGAGGCTACGGGAAGGCGGAGGCGTAATCTTGACGAGGTAAACGAACTACTTCAGCTTCACCTTGTCCACGAATTCACCGAAGGGTTTATCTCTGCATCTTCTCCTGGAACCTGTGGATTCCGCTAGTCGGATAGTTGGGCGCAAGGCACTATGTCTCGGACTCTTTTTAAGGGCTGTCGGCCGTCTGCGATGAACCACAAATTGCAGATGCGACTCCTCCTCTGGCGCGTGACTCCTGGTTCGCGCCGAGCCTGTCCGAGGTACCCATCTAAGTGTCGAACCGTGCTCGGACGCCGTAGCAGTGGTTTCGGGCGATTTCAAGGCCGTGTGGTGGGTTGCACGCGCCGATCTGCCGGCTCCGCGCGCGGCGGCCCGCCCCGGGCCCGGGCCTTCTCTACCGGAGGTCGCATAAGCGAATAGAAGCTACCGCTAAAAGACTTCACCGCATTTGCACTAAACGTCTAGATAACTCGTTGCCTGGGCTGGACCGAGTTCAAGCGGGTGGATATCAATGCACACCTCACGCGGATCCGGGCCCTGTTTTCCTGGACATGAAGGATGATGAAGCATACGATACTTTCCATTGTCTATCCTTCTGTCCCCAAAGGGAAGTTGGAAATCGACAACATTGTTGCGCAGATGGCCTTTTTCTACGTCGCCGGGTTTCTCAATGTGATGTTCGATCCATCCAACTGGCTGGGGACGGGTGTACTCGTGGGCTTTTCCGATATTGTCTCTCCGTTTGCTCATCTAGAGTGGCGGTAGTCCGAGTACTCCGAGGATCAGGAGGTATCCCCTGCAATGGTAAGATATGCTGTAGAAAAGGTGCCGTAATAAAGCTAGTTGCCGTCGCGGACGTCGATCTGGCCAGGCGGTAATTCCACCCCCTAATAGTTTAGKGCCGTATTTGCTAGTCAACCACSAGCCAGCCAGCAAGGTATCATCCGCAGGCGCTTCCCCACGATACTTTTTAGATTCCTGCCGATAAAGGACATAAGTTAGGTAGGTTGGCACTTTTATTTTCGGTGCTCTCTGCTCGGTTCGCCGTGCTTCTTCTTGTTGGATCCGCCGCTCGATCTGCTAGATGGCTACGGAGCGGTTCTGACTCTCTAATGAAAGCATCAAAGTATCCGCATACTTCATCGACTTTGCAAATTGGTATGCCGCTGGTGATGGTTACTTTAACAGGGAAGACAAACGCACCCCATGACAGGGGCGGTGCAGGGTGTCACGTAGGCAAGTACATAAGTATCGCCTTGTCCCCAGTCTGCAGACTTGGGGAGGCACGCTTCCTAGAATTGACATGCCCAGTGATGCACCTGTCCGTCGCGGGCTGTTCAATCCGGCTTTGTTGGTCTGTCGGCTAGGATGATGCAGTTGGTCCAGAGGCGCGTCATGCAGCGACACGTCTCACATGAACTGGCAAGCGAGGGGCCCATTTCAGGGCAGACGGGGCCTTGGGAGCCAACCAAAAGATGTGTGGCGGGCTAAAGGTGTTGAAGATGTGGTCCTGATGATGGTGGCGCCCTCAGTTGTCGAACAAATCAGGCAAGTATTAATATGCACGAGCACCGTCACCAACCGCGGATGGTTTACCAGGGTGCGGAAATTGAGGAGACGAATACCCGACGACATGCGGATGCCTGCGGGGCATATTGACTGCAGATCTGCCGTATCAATTGTCGGTGCTCTTCGTGACGGTGGATGGCCGCGGCAGGCCTGTAGGCTTCTTCTCGAAGCCGACGGGGCATGTCGGCTGGCTCTCCACGCGCCATGGCGGCGTGCAGAAAGAGAGGTGTCTTCTTAGATCAACCTGTATTACAAGGCGAGGCGCGCATGCTCAGGTGGTAACGCAACTATTTAATAGCTCAGCCGGGGATGCCTGTCGTGCATCCGCGCCTGGGCCCGCCAACCAAGCCTGGGCCTGTCACTGCCGCCTTAGCCCGCATGATATAGTTAGTGACCTTCCCCCAGGCAGCCCATCCCCTCGTCCGTCGTAATAACGTTCCCTCCCGGAAAGACTCGCTTCGCTTCCCTCCGCAGTCGCCACGATGGTCAGCTCGCCTGCCGCCGCCGCCGCATCACCGGGGAGTCAGAAGGCAAGGGCTTCGAGTCCCCAAACGACTCATCCAATTCAGCCAGCACTCATCGCCGCGGACGATGCAGAGGTACGCAACGATCCCTCCCGCTCTCTCAGTCTGGGAAGAGCTGTGTCAGCTGCATGCAACCTAACGGGCACAGGACGAAGATGCCGCCGATTCGGCTTTCGATGAAACTGAGTAAGACCAGACCAAATCATCATCGTTCATCGCTCATTCACTGTACAGGTCGCGACTGGAATCCACAGCCTCCATCGCCTCCAGCATCCTGGAGTACCGGACCATCCAGGGCCGCACCTTTCATAGCGACCGACATGATACTGAGTACTTCACTCCCAACGATGAGCAGCAGCGCCATTCGATAGACATTACGTGAGCTTCCCCAACACGAGTCGTTGGCTGCGTGCGTCCGGACCCGAGTGTTCCGTCCTGGCTGACAACCACCAGTCATCATTACCTGCTTCTCCTGTTGGACGGGAAGCTGCACCTTGCGCCCATCAAAGACAATATCGAGGTGCGGTCGACCCCATCATGGTTCCATCTCCTGATGATTGGCTACGTGTATAATGGTGACTGACATTTTCATAGAGAGTGCTTGATATCGGGACTGGGACAGGCAAGGAACCCTCACCATTATTCATCAACATCGCTCGGCTTCTCAACTAACAGACGCACAGGAATCTGGGCTATGTACTGATACCCGAGGGGCTCATGGGTTGCCCATCCGCTAATCCCCATGCGTAGCGATTTTGCTGATGAACACCCCGAGTGCGAGGTGATCGGCACTGACCTCTCCCCTATCCCGCCGGAATGGGTGCCTCCTAACCTCAGGTTCGAAATCGACGACTGTACCAAGGACTGGACATTTTCGCACAACAGCTTCGACTTCATCCACATTCGCTTTCTCGTCGGCGGTATTGCGGACTGGACGCACCTGTTCAGGCAGGCATACCACTGCTGCAAGCCCGGTGGCTGGGTGCAGAGCGGCGAGTTCGAGGCCATTATCCTCAGTGATGACGGCACCGTCAACGACCAGACCACCATGGGCACATTGTGGAACAAGTTACTCATAGAGGCCGGCAAGAAGGCCGGGCGCTCCTTCTTGATCAAGACAGAAAATCTGCAGCGCAAGGGCCTAGAGGAGGCTGGGTTCGTAGATATCCAAGAAGTCACGTACAAGGTGAGTTCACCCGGCTGAGGCGGTAGGAAAGGGGTCGCTAACGCGTGAGATACGCAGAGTCCAATCAACGGCTGGCCCAAGGATCCGCATCTGGCCGAGATTGGCCGCTACATCGAGCTGACCATGGACAATGACATTGAAGGTGCGCAAGCGGAGCGCAAGCAGAGCTTCCTCCTGCAAATGCTATTGCCTCACGAGTCGTGCAGCTATGCTGACACACCCGGCCAGGTTACACCATGTACCTCTGGAACCAAGTCATGGGGTGGCCCATGGACGAATACCAGGTCTTCCTGATGCTGATGCGCAAGGAGATTCGTTCCAAGATAATCCACTCCTACTTCTATGTGCGCTACGTATACGGCCGCAAGCCCGAGACGGCCTAGACTTGCGAGGCATCGAGGCCTTTGGTTATGATGGAGTTGGCGTGGTGGGCGTGCTTGCCACATCGGGACGGCAGGACAGCTGAGAAGCCAGAGCTGGGCCATGCCCGTCAGTCGCGAGTCTCCGGGTAAACGGCTCTGTACGAAGAGTTGAAAGGGAGGTGAGGGCCAGCAGGGGAGGAGATGTAAAAGACGTGAGCAGTCGTTTTGCGGACCTAAGCAACTGGATTTTAAGGAAGCTGCTTGCTGTCTTGCGGCTTGCGTCGCCGCCGCGCCTGACGGGGAACGCAGCTGGCTCGTCTGTTTGCCCCAATGCGGCCCGGTCCTAGCGTCTCGCGGGTCATACGTGCGGGGGCTAGTAGGGCGTCTCGGTGGCTCGTAGACGACCACGAAGCCGCTGCCAGAATCTAATGGCTGGACGAGCGGACACTGTCGGCACTCGACGCTCCCGTGATCCTGATGGCTGAGAGGGCAGTGGTCTTGAACAGCGGCGCGCGTGGCTCGCGTGATTTGTACTGCGTCGAGTGAGAAATGCGCCGCAATGCGATGCCCTGCTTCGAATGTTGCAGGCTCGAGATTTGGGCCGCGTTGGGTCGCCTGAATGCCCGATTGTGCTTTTGAAAGGGGCACGATACCACAGAGGCGCATCGAGGCACGGCACGTCCCGACGCGTCGCAGCAGCAGGGCGCAGTCTTCGCCCAAGGATTCATAGCCGCCTCGGCCAGGCATTGTCACCGCAGGCCAGTGATGCCCGTCGGCGCCTCCCGAAGAAGTTACGCGCACAGACAAACTCCCCGACGTCACGAAAGCCTTCTTCCATCGGGCCCTTCGTTGCGAAGCAGACAGATGGTGCTGCCAAGTACTATACCATGTCGGCAGGGAGACTATAGAGAGATGCGGATGAAGTTTTCCATGAAATGGTTGGTCCATTTTATCCCCCGCTCCGTACGGTTCTCGACCATCGGCTTTCCACCCGCCCTTTTGAGCAGGTCCACTATCTCGCCTCGTTTCTCGCGTCGGTCCACAATCTCGCGTCGGTTCTCGCCTCGGTCCACTATCTCGCCTCGGTTCTCGTGTCGGTCCATGTTGTGTGCCAGGGCCAAGGGTGTCTGGCGGTAAAGATCTTCCGCGTTGACGGTCGCGCCGTAATCGAGGAGAAGTCTTGTCAGGCCTTCCTGCCCTCCCAAGGCCGCGAAGTGAAGCGGAGTCCACCTGTATATTGTCGCTTCCACGCTCAGCCTTTTCCCAAACCGGTGCTTCGGGAGCAATGCCGTTCTTTGAGACTGGCCGATGCCGAGCAGTGAGCGGAAGGCCTGCTCGAGTCCGAAGAAGGCGACCAAGTGAAATGCATTAATCGACCCACTGGATCCGGAGCTGTTTGCCAAGACCTCGGGGTTGTCTGCCCACAGACGACTGTCTGGAATGTATATTGACGCGATCAGCGCGCACCCTGCCAGATATACCTTTTTGGGCTGCTCAAGGAACTCGACGACCTCGTCAAGACATTTCGTGGCTTTGCGAGCATGGTGGCCCCAGTGCCGCGCCGCATACCCGTACAGCGGGGGGCAAGCCTCCCATGCATATTCTTCCTCGGGGCGGTTCTCAATCGATCGTGGAATCGGGGATATCGAAAGACAAGTGATGCATATCTTGGCCATATGGGCATCCGCGTCTTGGAATTTCTGTTCCCGAACCGATTCGAAGTACTCGTGCGCCGTTTGGTGGACGAACCGGACGTAGCCAGTGGCCCGGTCGATGGTTAGCAGACCGAGACAAGCAGACAAGATGCGGTCTTCCGTCTCGGGGCCGAGATTGGTCGGATTGGCGCCCTCGCGTCGCCTCCCTGACGCAGCAATCGCGAGAGCTTTCTGCAGGTCGATGAGCCTCGTGCGTTCTCTCCAGCTGACAATGCACAAGAGCACACGATCGGCGAGCTTGTCCTTCCGACACTCGATGTGGTTGACGGTTTTTTCGTAGATGTCATGGAGCAATGCCCCTGGCGTCTCTGAGGACACGCTCTCCCGGAGCTCGTGCAGGGCACCCCAAAACTCTTGCGAAGAACTGGCTCTGTCGTGAAGGAGATTGAGGCAGAGGCGAGCAATAAGAAATCTGGTCTTCTGTCAGCGCAACGATCTCTGCAATGTCACAAAGGAGACTTGCACGCCCTCTGCAATCTGCAGGATGCTTCGCTTAGCCTCGTTGACGAGGTCCCGGTGCTCGATAAGCTTGAGGAGCTCCAAGTCGAGATACCTCCCCAGGTCTTCATGTGAGCCCAGTATCTGTTTGTAGAGCACTTTTTTGTGTCCGCCGAACAGCCTAGAAATCTTGGCATCTTCCCTCGAAGTCGCAAAAATATTCACCTCGAACCGATATTGCAGCATCAAGAGCATCGAAACAAGGTCCTCCCTGCAATTCGATTTGCTCTCGTCGAGAGCGTCAACAATTAAGAAAGTCCTGTCGAACTTGCCAATTGATATCTCCAGGGCATGCGCGAGCTCTTCTCGCGATGGTCTGGAATTCTTGCCTGTTTTGCGGTAGAGAGACTTTACACACTCGTCCACAGTGCCGTCGGCGTAGGCCAGCTGCCGAAGAAGCCCGGCCATGAGATTACGGATGCCCTGCTGCTCTTGTCGAACATAGTCGAGGTAGAGATAAGCAATGCCAGATTTGGTAGCCGAGTTCATGGACGTAAGGTGGCTGACGGCAATGGACGTCAGCATGGATTTGCCAACGCCCGGCGCGCCCCAGCAGAAAATTGTCTCGCCCTTGGCGTCTAGCCAGCTCCGGAACTCGTCAGAATCGAGGAACCAACGGCCGGTATCTTCGTGCCTCGTGTCGCAGAACGAGCTGTGTCGGACGCTGTGGCTGTTATCCGCAAGCCAGTCCACAATGGCTTCGTCTCGCGTCCAGTCTAGCTCCGTCTGCACCTTATCAACCCCTAGAATCGCCGGGAAAAGACATCAGAACGCGTTTTTGCTCTGTCGTATTATGGGATACTAACTCTGCTGGACCAATTCCACCGCCTCCTTGAGTGGCCGCTCCTCCTCGACCTTTGATGGAGGTATGGCCTTGAGGATATCTTTCGCGTACGCGGCCGCGGCCATGGCCGCGTAACCCTGCCACTCCTGGCTCTTGTGCGAATCCGAGTAGTCGCAGATCCCACGGATAACCAGACAGGGAAAGCTGTTCATCAAGCCTCCCGCTTCCATTTCAAAACACAACACCTTCTTCTCCGAGGCGTACCTGTCGCGGATGATTGCGTCCTTCATCAGCTGGTTTGCCGATGCCATGAGGCCGTAGTGAATCGCCGGGTTGTCTTCTTCCTTTGTTCTCTCACGACGTTGGACGAGGTCCGACTCGTTGATGGCCCTCGAAGGGTCGTGGGTGATCTGGGACTTGAAGAGCCGGTCTGTGTGATTGCCCGGACGCTGGTACTGTTGACGCAGTCTCGGGTTTTTGTCGAGAACGGCGTCGATGGCCTGCTGGATTTGATGACCCTTCCGCTGGTGTTTGACCATCACGTTCGACACGGCACTCCGTAGGAGCGTAGGTGGCTGGTTGAGGATTCGCGTGTGCTGGAATGGTTGGCCTTGTATGGTCTTGCCAAAGTCGTACTGGAACACGCCGCCCTCCCCGTCCTGAGGGACACTGATGACGATGTCCCCGAGGCGAACATCGTTCTCCACGCTTGGCGCGCCGCCCGCGATGCCAACCATGAGGCCGATCCTGATGTTGGGAAAGCTGGTGAGCATGTTCGCGCCGACGCGACTTGCCGATGCGGTTCCGTACTCTCCACTAGGCAGAGCGGCGATGACGACTTTGTGTTCGCCGACTCTCCCCAGCGTGTAGCTGTTGTCATCTCGAGGTGCCACTGAAGCCGGCGTGCCGTATTCTTCGTCGAGGAACTCTTGTGCCGCCACATACTCGGGGTGGATGGCACAGATCCATCCCACGGTATAGATCCCGGGTGCGTTCATATCTCTGTTAATGGACCGGAGTCATTGGTAAACAGGAGAGAACCGAGAGAAAGCAGTCGACGGCAGGAGAGAAGGCCTTTGCACCAAAGGAGCTCTCTCTAACCGCCAGCCGCCTGCGGCTGAGTCTCTTGGCGGAACAAAGGACAGGGGTCTATGCAGCCAGTGTCACGAATGGCGAAACCTACCAGTCACAGCCCGCCGTTCGTTGTGAGACTCCGACGGGCGAGAATTGATTGGATGGCGACGCACGCAGGCTTGCCCAGCTCTGGCAAGTGCCGGAGTTGCGTGTCCTCCGCCAGTGTGCTGCTCTGGGACATTGTACGGGCAGCTATTGTGGGAGTGGAAATCCACAGCCCCGTACGCCCGTTCCCCACGAGAGGAAGGCACAGTGGCTCTCCACAAATTACAAGTCAACGCATGTATAAGTACGTATCTTTATTTTGAATGAATATAGAACCCGGCTCGCAAATCGTAGGGAGGTTCTCTTTAAGGCATTCGAGGATGCGGCGGCCGGACTGCCGCCGCGGGCAGATTCGGGGTCTCCAAGTAGCGGCGAGAGAGATGTGCGACCCTGGAACGAAAAAGCGCCTCAGAACATTTGTGAATGCCTCGTTGGCTTGCCCTGTGGCTGCACATTTTGCGGCAGCACATTTTGCCGCAAAAGTCGTTTTCCCTATAGAAGGTTAGTTGCGGCGGCAAGAGACGTTGGCGCATAGTATATGCGATCGCGACGCTTATGCCTTTCGGCAGAAAACCCACTTCTGACTCTCGCCCTCGCCACGCGCGACCGTGGTCTCGTCCGAAAAAGTCTAACGTCTCTAATAGGAAGCAGGCCTATTAGTGTACCGCCTGGCAAAAGAAGGCGTTTCTAAGCAACGATTGGAGTTAATTTCAGCCGGCGTAATACGCGTGTATGTTGGAGCCCTCGCACCGGAGGAACCGCGTTAGAGTCGACGCTGAGCNTAGCTTTGAAGGATCTGAAAGTCGAGGCGAAGGGGTTGATCGTGATGACTCGAAAGATAACTCTTTTATAGCGTACCAAAAGGATTGGCGGGCGCCCCATGCGTGGAAGGCCGCGGGCACTAATTTGGTCAGTATAGTGCGTAATGATTCCATACACTAAGCCGGGAGAACGTCCAGTCCCTCTTTTCTCGCGATCTCGAGATGTGTAATACCCATTTGAGACCACATTATGGCCCTAGTCCTCTTGTGAGGGCTATGATGGACCCGTGGCGAATTAATTTACACTCACCGTAGCGGCGTTGAGGAAGGTTTAAAGTCAAAGTGTCATTTTCGAGTTTATATCTCTGACGTGTCTGGGGACCGCGTTTGACTCGATTTATGGGGGCCCGCTGTATCATCGCCTACCACACCTATTGGCATCTGTGTGGCTGCAGGTCAGGGTGATCGCATGATTGTTGGATCTATTGAAGCAAGTGTAGATGTGCAACAGACCCACGAGCGGTTGATCGACTAGCCAATCGCAGGTGCCACTGCGGCGCTGCTGAAGTGGTGTGATCAGCGACGTGCATGTCCAATAGCCTCAGCATCATTGCAGGCCAAATCAAGGTATGTCGATAATGGCCGAGCAGCATTTCAGCTGGAACTTTTGCCACAAGTGCAGCTGTAATACGGAGCAGGCGATATGACACGGCCCCCGCCCAATGAAATGCAGCTGCTGCGGTAATATCGCACGGCCCCATTGCGGCCCCACTGCGGCCCCACTGCAATGAACTAGCCACTTTCGACCGTTAAAGCTCAAGGATGGCATGATGTGTGCATCACGGAACAGTTCAACGCTTGGTATCGTGCGTCCGAGTGCAGTCAAAAGCACACGGGTACGAGCCTGAACGATGAACGAAGTAGGGGGTCTGTCGCATGCTTCTTTGGCTGCTCAATATACCCTACCCGTGGACATGGATTACGGCCGGCCTCTCCGGAACAATCGCGACCACTGGTCATTGTTGGATGAATGAATAATCTTATTCCGCAGAGAGTGGCGCGCTTGAAGCTCGAGTCCAGCAGATGCGAGCTTACATCCTACAGTGATATCCTACTGTGCTGGGCGTCGGGGCTGAACGCTGCGCTGCATCCACCCCTCGTTGATGCCTTGGCTAGAAGGCCCCCAAGTGACAGGTGGCTATCGCTTCTAGTGGCTGCTGAGCGGCAGGTGCATGCTGCGCTGCTACGGAGAGCCAGCGAATTGAACATCTCCGCATTTCCTTCGGCGCCGACGCCCCGAGTAACTGACGAGCCGGCATGGCCCACACCCACCCGGCTATGGGTGCCGCGAGGCGGGATGTAGGACTCCCAAGACGGCCTTTCCCCGGATTATGAAAGCCAGATAGTCAAGTAGGAAACAGAGCATCTCCCCGCAAAAAGGTGGAGGAGGTTCCGTCACATCTACTCCCTACCAGAACTAGATCAGCGCGACTGCGCTTGTCTCCTACTGCTCCAGCTCATCTCAACTGCCCGGAACTCCTAGACAAGATGCCTTTGGTCTCTACAGCCATCTCCGAGTTTCAGACTCGAATCCTCGCGGTCAGCCCGGTAGGACACCGCCCCTACTTGTCCCTTGTCTTGCTGAGCTCCCTCCTCCTTCTCGGCTTGGCTTTCTACTATGCCTCTCCCAGCCGTGCGTCCCCTCTGAAGCAGTTTCCAGGCCCTCCAGGCTGGCCAATCGTCGGAAACTTTTTGTCCATCTACCGCAAGCGCACGGAAAAGCTATACCTGGACTGGGCAGCAAAGTACGGAGATGTGTTCAGCATTCATCTCGGGTACACCCCGGCCCTGGTTATCAATTCCGCAGAGGCTGCAAAGCAGATTCTGGGGCGCAACTCTCAAGCCGTGGCATCGCGGCCCTCGTTCTATACGTTCCACACCGTGGGTCCCCCTTCCCTCGTGTCGGTTTGAGGACGCATGATTGAAACAAAAGAAGATTGTCTCTAGAGATCTAGGTACGACGGTTGGTGCCTCGAAATTCAACAGCAGCCTGAAACGCACCCGCAAAGAAATAGCTTCGGAAGCAAGCAAGSCGGCGGTCAAAACGCACCTGGGTGACATTGACCGAGAGACACGCCATTTGATACGGGATCTGATCACCCGCTGCGGCGCTGGCCAAACCCCGATTGATATGTACATGTTCATCTCAAGGCTAGGCCTAAGCCTTATGATGACATTATGCTACGGCCGTCGGATGTACCTCGATGATCCTCTCACGGCCGAAATCGTCGACGTGGAGGACCAACTCCTGGGCTTACGAAGCCCCTCGGGGAACTACCTTGACTATCTGCCCTTCCTCCGCAGATTACCATTCACCCCACTCGGTCGAAAAGCTGCGAGCTTGCGAGATCGCCGAGACACATATGTCATGAAATTGAAGGAGGAGATGGAAGAGAAAATTAAAGCGGGTACTTACAATCCATGCCTCTACACCAAAAATCACTTCAGCACCCACCCCCTCAGTTCAAGTGAACTGTCAATGATTCTAGTCACCCTTGTGTCGTCAGGCCTGGCGACGGCCACGAATACGGTGCGATGGTGTATGACGCTGCTCGCAACTCGACCGGACCTGCAAGAAGCCGCTTATCGGGCAATCCGTGAAGTATACCCGACTGACCGTGAGGTTTTTGACGCCGTCTGGAAAGATGACGAAGAGATCCCCTACATCTCCGCACTCGTCCGCGAGTCTCTCCGGTATGGCATTCCTTTCTGCTGTTTCCAAACGCAGGCTCTTGACCGGCAACCATTGATGCCCACTAAAGCATTCTACAGCGTATATTCCCCAGCGCGGGTCTCTCTCCCTCGGGCCAGTGTACAAGAATTCCAGTATCAGGGAAGGACCGTCCCACCCGATGTCATGGTCATTCACAATGCGTGGGGCTGTAACATGGGTAGGTTTAGCCAGCGTCCGGATGGCTAGAGAAAGGCTGACCTCTCGGAAGATCCCCTTGTTTACGGCGATCCAGACGTCTTTCGCCCTGAGCGGTGGCTGGAAGACCCCGACCTTCCGCTTTTCAGTTTCGGACTAGGATATCGGATGTGTCCCGCGTTGCAATTTGCGCTTCGGGAAGTCTACACCATGTTGACGCGAATCATTGCCACATTTGCGGTTTCTGGAGCTACGGATCTTGATCCGGACCCAATATCGGGATGCGGGTCTGCACCAAATCTTGTCACAGGACCGGCGAATTCCAAGCTGTACCTCAAACCGAGAGACCGCAGTGGGATTGACAGTATCCTAAGCTTACTAGCGGACTAGCGCTGCTGGACGACTTCACTGGTGTTAGCTGGTGTTGTCGAAACTGTAATGCGCCCCTCAAGAAGCGCGGCTCATCCGTGAGCGTGGTGCTGATATTGTTATGCTAACGACACGTCAGTCGTGAATAGCCCTGGATATGGGCAACGCTCGGTTGTGTCTGAGTCTTGCCCGTCGTGCAGAGACTTCCCGTCCTCTGGAAAAACATGAAGATGATCCCGTGCCACTCGCTTCACTTCCTTGCCCCAAGGTCATACCCAATAACAAACTGTCAATTCCGCCGTCAGTGTCACTAGATCTACCACCGCGCACAAGATCGAGCTGGTTGTAATGTTGGGCCCTGTGTCGTTGTCTCCAGACGTGTTAGTCGCGGTAGGTTCCAAGGTCAACTTGTCACACTCGTTCGCTCGACGGACGCGAGCAAATTAAACAAGTCATGATTTAGTCTTCAGTTTAATAACCAAGCCCCTACATATACCCTTCGTCTCAACGTGCCTTTGCAAGTCGGTCTATCCCAGCCAAGGTGAGCTATCGCGCAGAGCTCTACGTTATGATAGGCTACCTTCGTCTCCGATCTTTCCGCCATGAGTTCCACAGCTGCGGACGACCAACAGGTCTTGCAGAAAGATCTTGACGAAAACGAACGAATACTTGTGGAGAAGCTATACAACTGGCTAGACACACATCCAAATACACGATGGAAGCAATTAGAGAGAGCTCCGGGAGTAGAGCAATGTGAAGAAAAGGAACTGCGTGATCTGGCCAATGCGCACCAGCTGAAGGTTGTATGATCCTGCCCCAAAGACAGGCGCCAACCCTAATAGTAGGTTGTTGCAGAAGTTCAACAAAAGAGCCACGATATTCAGAACGAACACTGGATGTAAACTTCCGACGAAGGGAGATCTTATGCCAATATATATACGAGCAAAGGGTGTAGTAGGAACGAAATTGAGCATGTGATATAAACGTATATTCTATTGGGACTATTACTGAACTATTATTACGCTACAAAAGGCACCGGAACGCGGCGCTTTGATTGGGTTGGCCAGTCGTGCTTCCTTTGCCCATGCTCAATGTTTGTTCCCTAAGTCACGCCCTGCACGCGCAATCACGAGGCACAGAGCTACAACTCGCAAGTCCACTCCAATTGTACGATTTGTTTTAAGCCTTTCCTTTACCTTTGCTATCAATTTCTTTCCCCTTGCCCTTGCCACTCTTGCTGTGAGAAGACATGTCGCTCTTGCTGTGATGGTTCTTTTCCTTGTCCTTACCCTTGTCACTCTTGCTTTGAGAAGACTTGTCGCTCTTGCTGTGGTTGTCCGTTTCCTTGCCCTTTTCCTTGTTGCTCTTGCTATGAGAAGTCTTGTGGGATCCGTGCGATTGATGTGACCTCACACTTGCGCTCGTGGGAGGAACCTCCCCCTCACGTGGCGCCGGTCCGGCCTCGGCGGCAGCAGCCTCAACAGGCGCACTTCCATCCTTGGCCGTCTTCTTTGTAGCCTTCTCGGTCACCCTCATTTTCTCGTAGCGCTCCTTAAGAGGACCGTTCATGACGTCGTATAAAACATAGTACTCCGGAGGGTGGTGCATGCTGCGAAGCGACTTGGTGTAGTTCCTACTCTCATGAGAGCCCATGTTGCTGCCAGTAAGGAGAAGTGCTGCACCGTCAAGAAGGCTGAAGTCCTTCTTTTCCCCCTTTCCTTTGTCAGACATCTTGGAGGTAAATGTGTATGGTAGTTTTGACTGCCCAGTGAGCATTTACGGCGCAGGCTACAAAGAACCTCCACACCACGTTGCAAACTACACTCGTTGTGGGAGTTGTGGAAGTAAGATATTGCAGCGCCTGTATGGACTTTATATGCAGGCATTATTCAGTCACTGAATCACTGCCTAATGTTTCTCACTCACGAGGTTTTGTCTCTCGATCCATTGACGACAATGATCGAGCCTTGATTCAGCCACGTCCATTTCTAGAATGAGTTCTAGGATATGCAAGCCTTGTAGCGATGCACAAACAAAGCGAAATCGGACTAGTCCGTGAGAGTAGTAGCTGTGTCAGGCACTCCGTCGATGGGCTCTGCATTGTATATCCTGACCACTTGCAGAGGGAAACAGCCATGGGCTAGCTGGATGAGCAACTTCGCGGGTGATACTTGGGCACTATTCATCAACATTTCGGAGCTCAAACTTCTACTCATTGCGATCATGGCACCATCGTCCCCGCGGACCTGTTTGGCGCGGATTGCGATGTGTGGGTTGGAGTGCCGGGTCGCGACGCGAGGTCTGTGTGAAGAGATCCAGTGGCTCAATCGCCATCCGAATGCTATTCAGTGCCAGACCTTCCCCATACTAGCGGTGATGCGAGTCTCCATGGTCAGTCAGCTTCCTGTTCACTGCCGGTATTCCTTTGTCCTGAACGACAGGCGCTCGAACCTGTTGTATAAGCGTGAACACCTGCAGTGCCTACATAAAACCGGTGCGCACCGTCCCATACAAATGCATCTCACGTATCCACATTCCACACCCCCATCCTCCTCCGCCAGTTGAGCCTTGTTTGAGCAGCGACATATGCCTTCCAGCCTTCCAGTGCAGCGCTCTACAAACGACGTCGTATTTGACGGAGAAATGTGTTACTACGAAAAACAGTGGGTCTATTGCCCCTGCACCAAGGGGAATAACTGTTCCCAGAGGCTGTTTGACGCGACGTGGATCAACGGAACGCAGTATCATAAAACCACCGTCAAAAACTTCCAAGGCCTAGGCTATAACATGCCTAAGGATTTTGAACTCCCTTGCCCGTATATTTTAAACGTGGGAGGCACCGCGGCGACACGGATCTGCCCTTACTCTCCACCAGTAGGCGAGTACACCCGGGTCACCAACTGGCTTGACGACGAGGTTTGCGGCCTATGCAAGATGTTATGCTGAGCAAGAATAAACTCTACTCTACGACATGGGTCTGTAAAATGCTAGTTCAACACTGGCAGTATGACCGTTTTAGATGGTCTCGACAAGCGCACAGCGGGTACTGCGCAGACTGATACGAATCGGGCATCATGTCAAGCTGGGCTGATGCGGGAGAAAACGGTCTTTGAGTGTTGGGCGTAGAATGGAGGCGTGCGACTTTAATGCCCGAGTCATCAATGTGATGCGACAGAACTACTCATTCCAACGAACAATTGCTTCTCCGCAGATGCAGACGAAGATGTTTTAGAACAGTACCAGATAAAGTCAGAGATTGGAGGACACTAGTGGGTGTATCGGCGGTACAGGCTGTCGGTTCATGTCGTACTCCGCTGTGGTGTCTGGCGCGTAGCTGACCGGATGAACGCTAACCCCGTGTTTGTGACCACTAAGAATTATGAATGATGAGTACCAGCAATTCCTATGGCTTTTTTGACGCAAATATCAACAACTAAGGGGCTATGTTTCACCGCGTAACCATTCAAGACAATACGACCGCTCCAAACACCACTGTGTCGTGCCAAGATAGCTCCGTAACGTCTTCGTGGATTGACCGCCCAGCCGGAAGCAGGCCCATGCGCCTGCGCCGTGGGTAAAACGCGGGTCGACGACAGCTGTGGGTGTTATTCGTCGCCTTCAGGCTGCGCGCAGCCTTACGGTGGTGCCTTGTGATGTCATCCAGCAATCATCAGTCACCGGGCTCCGCATCTTTAGATACTTGACCCTTCTCGCCATCTCGACCCATCGAGCGCTACCTAACAGCATCAAGCCGGCTAGAGCCCCCATCGAAATGTCCACTCGCGGCGGACAAGGCTATCGGGGACGCGGAGGGCCTCGCGGTGGCGGCGGTGCCTCGTTTCGTGGCGGCCATGGCGCTGGGCCGCGCGGCGGGCCTGTTGAAGTCTTCTCGTGAGTAGCACAACCTGCTTCCCCTCGGCACATGCAGACCAAATACCCACAGCGGCTACATCTTAGTCCCCCGAGCGGAACTCCCGCTCCCAGCGAGGCCGTGACCAAGATCGAGGACGCTCTCCAGGCCAGCAAAGCCTCGATCGATGTCAGCAGCCTGCGCCTGCAAGATGCCTTCCCCACCCGCCCCGGCTACGGCACCAAGGGGAGGCCTGTCGTGCTCTGGGCCAACTACGTCGCTTTGACAGCTTCGCCGAAGCTTGCCCTGTATCGATATGACATGTCTTCTGTCAGCCCTGCCGCTACGGGGAGGAAGTTGACCCAGATCATGCGCCTTCTGGTGCAGGCGCCGGAACTTTCACATCTCAAAGGCGACATTGTCACCGACTTCAAGTCAACGCTCATCTCCCGACGCAAGTTTGAAGACCAGACCGTCGCGGTGCAGTATCGGGCCGAGGGCGAGGACGAGCCTCGCGCTGCCAGCACTACGTACCAGGTCCAGCTCAAGTTTACGAATCGCCTGGCGGTTGCTCAGCTAACCGAGTATCTGACGTCGACGAACCTGTCCGCCCAGTACGACGAGCAGCTGCCCATTATCCAGGCCTTAAACGTCTTCTTGAATCACTATGCCAAGTCGTCCGGGAACCTCGCCACCATCGGCGCCTCCAAGACGTTCTCCCTGAGCGACAAGCCCGATACTTGGGACCTCAACAACTGCCTTGTAGCCGTGCGCGGCTTCTTCGCGAGCGTCCGCGCGGCGACAGCCCGGGTCCTTGTCAACGTCAACGTCAGCCACGGCGCCTTCTACCAGGAGGGTCCGCTCGATCAATTCATCCTCCGCTCCGGTGCTCAGAGGGGCCTGTACAGGCTGGAGGCGTTCCTGAAGAGGCTCCGCATCAAGACCACCCACCTCAAGGACAAAAGGAACAAGGCCGGCGAGGTCATCCTGCGAGTCAAGACCATTTTCAGCTTCGCAAACAAGAACGACGGCCATGGCCTTGCGCATCCTCCTCGCGTGCGGGCATTCGGCGCCGGGCCAAAGGAGGTTGAGTTCTGGCTTGAATCGGGCTCAGCATCGGGCACGTCCGCCTCTGCCGGACAAAAGAAGGGCGGCAAGAAAGCCAAGCCCGCAGAAGCCGCCGGCGGACGGTATGTCTCCGTCTACGAATTCTTCGTCAGCGGTGAGTCCATGTCCTTTGTCGCGTAGAGACAGCATGGCACGCCTTGTCCCGCTAACACGTCATGCAGCGTATGGCATCCGCATCGCCAACCCCGATCTGCCTGTCATCAATGTTGGCACCAGAGAGAACCCAACATACCTGCCACCGCAGGTCTGCTACGTGATTCCAGGCCAGCCGGCAAAGGCCAAACTGGACCCGACTCAGACGCAGAACATGATTCGGTTTGCCGTTCGCGGTCCAGCGCAGAACGCAACGTCCATCGTTACCAAAGGACTACAGACAGCGGGCTTGTCTCCCAGCACTAACCCCTTGCTTGTAAGCCTGTTTCCTCATAGTCGTGATTAGACAGACCACTGATGGATCATGTCGCAGGGTCAGTTCGGAATTTCCGTCTCGCCCGACCTCATCACCGTCCCCGGCCGGGTCCTGGCCAACCCCCAGATCGTTTATAAAAACAAGCGAGCGCAGATGATGGCTGGCGGTTGGAACATGGTCCCGCGCGACTCTCCGAGTCTCAAGTTCAACACTAGCGTGAGTGTGAAGAGCTGGTCATGTCTATACGTCGAGATGCCCGACGACATGTACCCTGGCGCACAAAAGTTCACTTCCCAGGCCCTCAAGGACCTCATGCGTGGGTTCCATGTCGTGCTGAACGACACGGGCATCGCCGCCAGCCCGCCTCTCGAACCGCTGCAGCGAGTGCAGCTGAGTGACACGGACGACCCGCAACTCGAGCCCTTCTTCAAGCGAGCGGCGACATCGCTGCAGCTGCTCTTCATCATCCTGCCGGCGAGCCCTATCCCGCTGTACAACCGCATCAAGCAGCTCGGCGACGTCAAGTACGGCGTCCACACCATCTGCAGCGTGGGCAAGAAGATTGCCAAGCCGCAGGGCCAGGACCAGTACTTCCGCAACGAGGCGCTCAAGTTCAACCTGAAGCTCGGCGGCAACAACCAGCTCGTCGAGGCCACGCGCCGAGACCTCATCGCCGAGGACAAGACCATGGTCGTCGGCATCGACGTCACTCACCCGTCGCCCGGCTCAGCCTTGCTGGCGCCCAGCATTGCCGGCTGCGTTGCCAGCGTCGACCGCTGGCTGGGCCAGTGGCCGGCCGTCCTCAGCATCCAGCCCAAGCGACGCCAGGAGATTGTCGGCGACCTCCAAGACATGCTCAAGTCGCGCCTGCGGCTGTGGCGCGAGAAGGGCAAGCATGCCGCCCTCCCGGAGAACATTCTCGTGTATCGCGACGGCGTCTCGGAGGGCCAGTACCAGATCGTCCTGGACGAGGAGCTGCCGCTGCTCCGCGCCGCGTGCAAGGAGGTGTATCCGCCCGTGGACCAGGCAAAGGGCCTCCCTCGCTTGACGCTCGTCGTGGTCGGGAAGCGCCACCACACACGCTTCTACCCGACCAAGGAGGCCGATGCGGACCGCTCGGGCAACACCAAACCAGGCACCCTTGTTGACCGTGGCGTCACGGAGGCCCGTAGCTGGGACTCCTTCCTGCAGGCTCACACTGCGCTGCAGGGCACCGCGCGGCCCGCGCACTACTTTGTCCTGCTAGACGAGATCTTCCGCCAGCGTCACGCAAAGTCTCGCGGGACGGAGGCGTCGGACGAGCTGCAGGAGCTGACGCAGAACATGTGCTACGTGTTCGGTCGTGCCACCAAGGCCGTGAGCATCTGTACCCCCGCGTACTACGCCGACATCCTGTGCGAACGAGCGCGCTGCTATCTCAGCAACATGTTCGAGACGCCAAGCAACTCGGCCGCGCCGTCGGCGGCGGGCAGTGTCGAGGGGGCCGGGGCTTTGCAGGAGGATGTGCAGATTCACCAGAAGCTGAGGGATACGATGTTTTACATTTAAGTATGGGGTATGGGCCAAACAAGCAAGTATTGTCGAATAACCGTCGTACCAGCACGTCAACTGATCATTGATCACTCTGTCATTACTGACGAAGCGTTTTCTGGACGGGCAAATACCAACGCCGTTACATTGGAAACCCACTACTTCCTAAAGACTGCTTGCAAGTTCCCGTAGTCCAGTTAAGACGTCGGATTTCTCTGGTTATTGCAGACGAGGCACCTGGGGTTCGTCGCGAAAACTGTAAGAACCCACTCCGTGCAGCCTGCACAAGTTCTCATGACGTCTCCGATAAAAAGGTGGATGCCAGTCCTCTTGCTGACCACCACCATGGCCGTCATGAGCGAGATGTGACCAATGTTTCCGTTGACAGTAAAGTCCAAGAAGACATATGGGTTCTCCGCCGCTCTGAGCGTATGGAATCCCCAGATAATGTAGATTATCGCAATCGTCGATCATCTCTTTGTACTATTTTACGCCGCCGAGCCCCCAGCGGATCGGCCTCTCCAGAGCCAGTGGGGCATGAGTACGGAGAGGCAGAAATGATTATGATTTGGGACAAAGAAGATCAGCTGCGCGGCCCCAAAGTCCATGATGACGTTGGAGCCGGCTGGCAATTTCGTCTTGTGACGTCCCGGCGGGCGGGTTCCATGACTGAGGGGGTTTGGTGAATTGTGAAGAACACTTGATTGAGCTGGATCGCAACAATGGTATGAAGAAGCTATCTAAGTATCGCTGAAAACACAGAGTATGTTGCATACAACGGTGCTCATTCTACGGATCGGCGTGATGATAAATATTGAATCGACCCGGATCCGTAAACGTTCACGGTTCCAGGGCCGTGGTAGCATGTACATCTTCAGACACTCTACTGCGAATTACACAAAATTCTTGTTACAAAGTCCAAGTGACAGCGCTACTACACTTGTGTGCGAATTTCATGATACCTTCCAGGCACCACCTCTCGAGAACGAAGACCCGATGCCCAGATCATGGAAGCCACGGCGTCTCAAAATCGTCTCCATGCTCTACCCTTCAAAGCCAGCCTCTACCCTTTCTACACACCAGCTGTGGTTTCATGGAATCCCCCTCGCGACAAGTTGTACGAGCATGATATCCTCATGCCGTACGACGAGCGAGAAGCGTGTTCAAAGGTGCATGTCAGGGGTGTGGGAACGAGCGGGATTCAAAGACAGGCCAATCGCAATTGGACAATGTCTCGAGGTAGAAATGCATCTTGTTCAAGTAGTTATGACCATGCAAGTGGATATCCAAGAGCCATGCATACGCGGCCATGTCTTCTACCGCAGCACCAAAGATCATGCCTCTAGACAACCTAGATGTCGCCTATTCCGTACGTAACCTCCAGGAAGATCAGAAACCCATGAATACTTGAGCGCTTGGGGCTTGAACCCGCAGCGTTGTAAATTGTCACTTGTTTCCTACTTGCAAGGAAACACTCAATTGTTTGAGTCTAAGCCGCTGTGCCAATGACGACTCAAGAAAGCGCACAGCTCAAGTCAGTAACAGTACTGCATCAGTGGCGGCGACGATGCCTGTGCCGGCGCCCCGAGCTCTCACCCTGCCGGGGCTGCTGCTCCTCCCAGCCCGCCGGAGTCCCAAATTGCGAGTACTGGATAACCGCGTTGCCATTGTAGTACGCTTGCGCCTCCGCACTTTGCTCATTCGCGGCACGGAATACCGCCTCTCTTGCCTCCTGGGCGAGTGGCGCACCTTGCTGTACTCCGGCCTGCATGTCCTGGTCTGCCCGTACCTCCGCTGCGCGATGCTCCTCCACCCTTTGCGCGCGCCGCTGTGCGATATCCATCCATTCTTGGCCCATGGCCCGCTTCCGTTGCTCATCTTCGCTGAGTTGGTCGATCTCCTCCTGGAGTCTCCTCAGATACTCTTGGCACTGCTGGTACTGATGCCAGAAGCTTTCCCACCATGTTGTAAACCTCGCGGGCATGTATGCATATATGGGGAACTGATGCAAGGGCCCGTGTCGACTAACAAACGCAATTATCTGGTTGAGTGATGCGCGCCCCCCAAGTGCCATTGCCATTGCGTCCAGAAAGCGTTGTTGTTCGCGGTTAGTACTCATCTTGGCGAAGGTTCGTGGCTCCAAGGGGAGACGATGTGCACGGCTCGCGTAGAAGGAGCTTGATCCAGGGACTTGGGTCGAGAGTGTCATTTCGAAACAAAGAGAGCCGCCTTCAAGGAGAAATCAGGGGCGGTTTTATATCCATAACTGGCGCGGACATCGAAGAGTGTTTGCCGCTCTGCCTTTTGTTCAAACACCATCTCTGGTCAGGAGCGGTGATTCGCGACACACCTTCGTGCTCCAAGTATCAGACATGACTTGTTCACCGCCCTGGGGAATCTTGCGTGAAGCTGTGAGCGAGTTCAGCAGACACCGGATGATCGTGTGATGTCGTCGTGTAACGTAGGACATGATGTTGACAATATTACACCATGTAAACGGACATTACTCTATGTTGCGGCAGTTCATGTCAGTTGCCCATTTGTTTGAGAGCATTTAATTGTGTGGAGGTTGCGTATCTTCACATCTTCTGCCACCGCCCCTTTAGTGTCAAGCCAGGTATTTGTTCGAAGATCATGGGCACATGTGGCTCAGAGCAGATTTCGAACTCCATAAAATGTAAATTCAGGTCCATCCATCTAGTTGGCGGAAAGCAGCGCATTGCCCGACGGTACGCAAGTGTTGGAAATCACTTCAGGGGGTACCCCTTATTATGCTGCATATATCAACATCTAATTCTTTAGAAATAACAGGAATCAACTCCAATTGGCAGACTAGAACTCGAACTCTCTGCCTAGGGACGCAGGTAATGCTCCTCTACTCACCTAACGCCGCTCCTGTGTATTGGCAAGATCAGCCGTCGAGCCACTAGACTGGCGAATCGCACGCAAAGGCTCGATCACAAGACGGGATTGATGTTGCCATTGAGAGAGGGTATAAGTCCAAAGGCACACCAAGAGGCAGTCATCCTTGTAGATATTTGTTTAGAACATATTGGATAGAAAACTCAAATTGCCATTCCATCTCTTGTCTGAAGGGCCGCCTTTAGCCAACGCATGTGGTTCACTTTCCACGCCGTCCTGCCCTAAATCACGAATCACCATTGCCTGCCATGCAGTGTATATGTCAACAACTGAACTAGGAGGCGCAGCAAGTAGAACAGCATGAGAAGCAGCACAGTTCCCCAGGACTCTCGCGTTGTGCCACCTCATGATCAGCAGCAGGCCCCGCAAGCCAACTCTGATTCAGGCTCCGTCTGCCTCTCAAGGGGCCACATCAGATTACCTTCCGTCGGACTACCCACTGGTGATCTGAGAATACGTATTCGAGACTAGGCCTGGTGATTCGCACCCTATGGTTCAGCATGCTCAAGCAGGGGTTGTGAAGCCCGGGACATGGGCATGGCCGTGACCAAGGCTGGTCAAAGTGCAGCTAGCCTAAGGGTAGGGCCGCACAGCCATCTTGCGCAAGACAGTCTGCCAGGCAATAGCAAGGACGAATCAATGTGAATCCGTGGTCATAGCCCCATCACGCTGGGTTCTCTATTTCCAACCCCACTCTGTATCTGTATCCTACACTTGCTTTGATCCCCATCGCGCACGCTGGGCATTGGGCCAGTGATCCATTTTTATACATGTGCAACACGGATCCTTCTGCTCTCCTGTTCCCCCTCCGTATCCATCAGAGGCATCCCATCCCGATGTCAGAAACCGAGACGGCAATGCAACGCGAGGCGCCTCAAACGCCATATTCCAAAAAACATTACGTAGGTGAAAAAAAGCCAGTCGGGCTTCTTGCAGACGCAATGTCCGCAACTGTGTGAAGAAGGGTGCGATGACATGTGTAAGGACTGCCCTCGTCCGGCCCATTCTTCGGGGGTATTATCATTATTTCCTGGGGCAATACAGCAGGGGAAAACAACTTCGTCGAAGATGTTAGGGGAGCCTCGGCATCCCCAAGGTATACGCGCGATGCAAAATACAAAAACCAAAAAGACAAGGGGTGAAAACCCAGCATGTAGACCAAGGAAAATTCGGCGCTGCATGAAATGCGAATGTTGACAGAGAGGAAAGATTGCCTCATGACGTGACCCGCGGGTCGGCAAAGTAATGCATCATCCCCCATTCCGCTTGAGAGACAGAGACTGCAGTGGGCGGCTGCGGAGTTGCATTGCTCCCCACAATGCTCCCCCAGTCGTCGAAAACGACGGGAGCCGGGGAGTACTCAAAGTCCATCAGGCCGTCATGGCAGGCTGGGCCTGAGGAAGAAGGCAGCTGCGGCAACTCCCGATGCTCCAGGTGCGAACGCGACGGCGCCAGGGGTGATTGAGATGTGGCCAAGGGAGAGTGGGACGCCGAGTCTGGCGATGGCCTTGACGAATTGGCGAACTGCTGGTGCTGGGACGGAACAAACATGGTGGCTCGAAACGGCGAGGCGTAAGGGCTCTGGCTGTTCGGGCTCGAAGACGGGAGCATCGACTGGTGAGGCGGCTGCGGTGGCAGCGTCGGATAGGTGGCGTGGGGATCTTGCGGGAACTGCGGAGGCGGAGGCATGCCGGCCGTGGCACCAGAAAACTGCGCCGCCGGGGCGGGCGCCGAGGTCAAGACGATATCGGCCAAGTCGTAGGCCGAGCTAGCGATCCATTGGGCCTCGCCTTCGTCGCCGGAAAAGAACTCCAGCGTGTCCTGGAGCTGCCCGGTGTTCTCCTTTTCCAGGAATCCCTGGGCGCGCCCCGTCTTGCCCGGGTGCCAGGAAAACTGCGGCCGGCGGCAGCCGTACTCGGCCCGTTTGCTGTTGACGAGGGCGTCCCATGCTTCGCGTATGAGCGGTTGATGGAGGAGACCGTAGACGACTCTCGAGTGCATCCAGTCGCTCTTGGTCAAGCCGGACTCGAAGTGGCGAGCGACATGCTCGACGTGGCGCTCGCGCGCAGGGTGCAATGCGGAACAGAATCCACAGGCCCAATACTTCCGCTTGCGCAGGAACTTGACCACCTTTTCGGCATGAGGGCACGTTTTGCAGCCGTGGCACTGCTTGTGGTGCTGGTTGAAAGAATTGGATCCCCAGAAGCTGCGGTTGCAACCGGGTTCGGGACAAGGATACTTCCTCCAGCGCTCGTGAAACTCGTCCTCGTGGCGCTTCCAGTCGTATTTTCGCTTGAAGCTGGTCTCGCACGACGTGCACCAGTAAATGTTTTGCCTAGTCGAGCTGGCAGGAGTGGCGGCAACGTGCGTGCTGTTGAGGACCGACGCCCCAGAGGTTGGAGGCATGGGCAAGGGAGCCATGGATCGCCCGCCCGTCGTCCCAGAGTGCCACGAGAATGACGACTGAGCCGAGTTGGTCGACCAGATGGACGCATGGCCGGAGGAGCCGGAGCTGACGGAGGAGATGGATATCCTCGGCCGGTGAGAATGGGAGAAAGGAGCGGAGGGCGGGATAAAGATGGCCGCATCGGCATCACTGACGGTGGTTGTAGGCCGCTCGGGAGCCGTGCTGGCCGAGTTCGAGGACAGCGTAGGCGTGGGCCACTTTCGGGAGGCGTCGTCGGGCAGAGTCTCACGCTTGACGTCTGTGGATGGGACTGTTGGTGTGGTCGTGGTCGAGGCTGGGCCGGAGACGGCAACAGCATGGACGGAGTTCGGCCCCAGGGGGACGGATGGAACATGAGACGGAGGCGGCGGAGGAGGGCATTGAGGTGGAGGCGGCGGAGGCGCGTGTTGAGGAGCGAGCGACGGTTGCGATAACGCGAACGACTGTGTTGAAGTTGGAAACGAAAGCTGTAGCGACTGGCTATCATCGACCCATTGGTGGAGGATTTCCTTGGACAGGCCAGAATCGATCAGGACTTGCAGGTTCTTCCTGGCCTCGGCGAGGACGTCTTGCGGCGTTGCGTCGAACTGCTGCGGCTGCGACGGCGAAGACGAAGACGATTCCTGCTGCAGCTGAGACGGCGGCGACAGCCCGGGCCGCTGCAGCTGGTAGTTCTGGCTCTGGTCCATGGCAATGCCTCACATCGAGGGTGAGTCGACGACGGTGACAACGTGGGTGGCGGCGGCGGCGGCGGCGGCGGCGATAGCGAGTGGACGGCGACGGCGAGGACGCTCAAAGGAACGGGAAGAGAGGTGAGAAAATTCGGTGGAGAGAGGGGGAGGGAGGAGGTGAAGAGGATGGACGAGAGCCAACAGCGAGAACGGCGCCGTGTGTAACAGATAGAGTCGACGGACCAGGAGCAGACCAGGCGGGCAGGATGAGGGGAGGAGAAACGACAGGGTTGCTCCAAAACCAGGCAAGCCAAGGCGCAGGGAAGCAAGCCGTGCCTGACCTTATGGATCAGGTACGAGGTTTGCAGGAGGTCCGTCAGGGCGTCCCCTCGGCCAGGTACCAACAAGTTGAAGAGGTGCTAGGGGAGTCTCCGCGCGCATTAGTATTATTATTAGTACGCGGGAGGGGGCCAAGGGGGTGTGGTGGTGTGTGTGCAAGCGCAGTGCGACAGGAGGAGCGAGCTTCCTTGCATCCGCTCACAGAGGCGATCATGAACAAGGCACTGGAGGGACGAGAGGGAGTCAAGAGAAGTTCTGGCTTGGCCGCTTGCCAACTCGGGCAACGAGAATCCGTACTCGTATGCTTGTATGCGGCGCCCGTATGCAAAGCCGTTGGGACGTCAAGTCACAAGGTTCGGCCGAGAACCGTGGCCGTTGTTGGGCCTGGTCGTAAAGAGACTTTGGCTGGGACGGGTCAGACAAATCGCGTGAGGCAGATGGATGGGACTGATGAAGGATGTGACGGGGGGTCTCTCGCGCGTTGACCCAGCGGCCGCCGCAGGCCACCAGGGGGGGCGCAAGTGGAGGGTCCTGTATGGATGCTTCACTTGGGGTGGATCGTCCAGGCTGATGAGCATGATTGCATGCATGGGGCGGACAGACATGGAGGATGGGCAAGGCCATCACGGCTCGCTTCTCTGTGCTGCAGGCCCTCTCTAGCTGCCGTCGCCGATTGTCCTCGTCTGCCCGTCTGCCGTCTCGCCAGCGGGATGCCTCCACTCGAAGCTGCACAGCTGGCTGGCTGGATGAATGGACGGATGCATGTCCCTAGCCCAGCTGGCGGTGCCTGAAGCGAGTGGGCCAGTGAGAGGAAAGTATCTCCAGCCACCACCAGCCCAGCGGCCAGGGGCACGACAAGCCTCTATTCTGGCCCCAGGCACTGCTCACAGGCCGGGCGCGCGCCGGAGCCTCGGATTGGGGGCCACTGGCCTCGCCGCCCTCGCCGCTGGCTGTGCCTATTTGCAGACGGCCGCACGCATCAGGTTTCCCCCTTCAAACGTCGTCTCTCGAGGGTCAGAGGCTGGCTGGCTGTCTGTCTGTCTGCGAATGAGCAAGTGAGTCAACGCAAAAAAGTAACTGTCACTGTTACACCACTGTGGGGGCGGGCTGTTGGGGCGCGTCGAAAGTCACCCGAGTTGGAGTCCCAAGTAATAACGCCTGGAACGGATTGCTCCTGGACGTACGGGATACTTTCCGGCCCATAATGACGAGCTCCATTGCACATTGCGCACGTGGAATTGATGCGTGGTTGTTGAAGACGAGAAACAGAATCGCAGCTCGCCGATGGTGATCACGTGGGTGAACCTCCCTTGCTGTGCTTCGGGCAGGACAACGGAAGGCACGACAGCGGCCGCGAACCAGGAGAAGGAAGGCGTTGATGCCGCCTGCGTCCGCCACACCGCAGCGGAAGGTACTCTGTCCACGGCGACGCCTCCTGCCAGAACCAAGTATCTGCACAATACACCACAACCATCCTCCACCACAACCACATCGTCATCAGCCACCTCCACCAGTCGCCCGACTTGTAATCTCCATCTCTCGTTATTGTTTCCTTTTTCTGGGCCTATTTATGTACCCTCGGCTATGCCTACCTCGCTCATTGCCGCTCTCCTCCGGCCACGAAGCTCATCTTTCCTCTCGCCGCGACGGGCTGCTCCTCGACGCCACGGCCATTGTCCGCCCTGCCGTCCGTCAACATCATCATTATCATCATCAATCCACCACCCTGCTTTCCACGGAAAAAGCCAACAATGGGCCAGCAAACACAGCCACACAGGCACCTGAAACATCCATCCCACAAATGCTACCGTCTCCAACCACTTACGACACACGTCATCCAGATCCGGGAAACTAAATGTGCCTCTCGCTCGCATTCTGGCACCTTTCGCCGGCTCCATCCCCCGTCAGCCAGCTTCGTTGGGTGTTTCGAAACGCCCCGATGGGATATCCCCGAGGCCAGCGAGCCAATTGCGTGCCGCCCAAAGCCACCCTTCTAGCTCCAGGCTACGGTAAATAAATCCCGTCTTGACCAATCTTAACGAGGCGGCGTGATGATGTGACTGGCGGCGCGGGTACCTGGACTGGATCGGAGGATGGCGCCAGCCAGAAAGCTTCTGGTGGTTTCGCCTTTCTGGCTAAACTCTCGTCGGCCTGGCGCCGCACGACTCGCAGTCTGCTGCAGACTGTGGCCCTCTTCCGTGGCGCTACTGTACGTCGGTTGGTTTGGAGGGTTGTCCCTCAACTTGCAGACAACTAGTTGCAGCTACTGCCCACAAACTCGGCAGAAGTTGCGGAACGGTCGACTTGGCCTGCACCAGGATATCCATCTGCCGAACCCGTCACTCGTCCGCTTCCCCGCTGCTTGACAATGCCGATCGCCCAGGCGCGTGTTTCCCCTATGTTTGGGTGCGCCATTGGCCCCGTTTCTGCCGGCTGCAGTTCCCCTTCTCGGCCATGTTCTGTTGTCGGGGCTGACTTGTTGCAGCTGAAGGCAATCCGTATGTAAAGAACAGTCTCGTCCATTGGCTCGCCTGGAACTGCCTCTGCCCCGTTGTCCCTGTTTCCAGCCGACGTTCTATTGCCCTCCGGTCTCAGCCTTGTCAGCCATGTTGTCCCGAGGACGGACGCGCACACACTTTCCGCACGCCCGCCTGCATTAGGTATGTCGTTCCTGAAATCACCCCCCACCCCCCTGCGCATGGATGTCCCCTGCTCTCAGCCGTCCTCCCCTCTCAGGGTTGTGCTTGCACTGCCCAACTGCGAGACAACAGCATTACGTCGATGGCGGCGACTTGTGCCTTCTCCTCGTGCTGTGCAAGGCGTGCCAATGGCGGGCCAAAGGTGCCAAATCGCCTTTGGCAATGCTCTCCCCGGGGCAGTTTACAACCCAACGCTAATTAAGCTTCTTGGCTTCCTGCCACCAAGGCAACTCGAGTCCATGGAGCCGCTCCCACATGGCTCCCCTCATGTCTCTGATGGTCGATCTGGACTTCCAGAAACATCCGTGCAGCGTACTTATCTCGTGGCGTGCGGACGGAGCCCTCGCGCAAACAGATCCCAGCGTCAAGATCCGCAATGACGACAGATCGGCGCCGTTCAGCTTGGCCAGGGCCAATGCAGCAGCGGACACATCATCACACGGCGCCCGGCCCGTCACATCGAGCAGCCAGCCAAAACTGCCCTCCCTGCCGCTCCACTTCCCACTCGGGCCGCATCCGGCGATGCCATCATCGCTTTGCAGCAACGATGAAACCACTCTGCTGGTTCTGGCGCAACCGTTTTTGGCGCGGAGCCACTTCGGAATCCCTCTTGTCGTTGCCTTGAAAGCGAAAGCCCGTCTTGGCCTCTCTTGCCGTTGCCTTCGAATTGAAACCCGTCTTGGTGATCCGCTCGGCCAATTAATTGATCAAWATTACTCGTACATTTTGGTCATATTATTCGTCCAGGGTGGTACGGAGTACTCGGTGCAGAAGGGTATTTTTGTCTCTTTCCATCTTTTTTTAGCTCCTCCATGGGAGCACAGCCTTCCTCCTCTAAAACACTCGTCTCCGGTCCGTGCTCACCAAGCAGGCAAGCAAACAAGGCCCGGGGCAACTCGGGTCCCTCCTATTCTCCGGAGCCGCCAGAGGTGAATCGCCCGTCCCTCGACCGCCCGGAGACAAACAAGGCCATCGCCAGTTGGCGCCATCGTCTGTCTCCTGTCGAAACCCAGGGCCAGGGCTCAGGGCTCGTGCGCGGCGCCTCGTCTCGGCCGAGCACTGCCACGCCGGCTCAGATCGGTTCCGCCGTGCTGCCCTCTGTGCTCACGCCCTCTTCTGCCCAGCTCGCCTGCAGGGTGCAGGACATGGCATGTTTCCCAAGATACATTCCATAGGGCTCCGCTGCGCGTCGCTGAGGCATCGGACTTCGTCGTGTAGAACCCACCGTCATCGTCTCGTCCCCAGGGCTGCGATGGGGCTTAGCCACCGTGCTGCCCGCGTTTCCACCGTGCTACCCGCGTTTCACCAAAACGCCATTAACCAAAGATTGTAAACAAAAGCACCCATCAGAGGGCATGGGGGGGCTGTCGCGTGCGGCCCGGTCGATGCCGCCGGGAACCTCCACGCCGATGCTGCCAGAGCCCGAACGAGTGTCGTCCTCGCGGACGCAATGACTGTGCGTCACGCACGCCCGGCGTCCCGTCCGGCACGTTCATCAAGCACTCGTGCTGAAGTAGTAGTTCTCCCACAGGTACTCGTAGTCTTCGAGGATGCCCGCAATGAAGCCGGGCATGCGCTTTGCGACGCCGCCGACGACGCCCTTGGTGACGTTTTCGTAAAAGGCGCCACGCATCGCCCACCAGCCCATGGCCCATCCCCTCTTGTTCCACTCGTCGCGCTCCAGCGTCGTGGTGCGCAGGCTGCGGTCGCGGAGCTGCCGCGCGCCGTACTCGACGGCGAGGCCCACGAGCCACGGGGTCCACGACTTCATGTTGCGGCTCCGCGCGAGGGCCACGGCATACACCAGGGGCGCCAGGATGTGCAGCACCTCGGCGGCCTGGCCGCTGCCCTGGAGCTGGTTGAGGAGCTTGGCGGCGGGCTTGATGTCGTCGGCCGTGAGCACGCGGCCGAGCAGGTAGGCGCTGATGTCGCTCGGGTCCGGCAGCGACGGGAGGCTCATGCCGGTCCTGGGCATGGTCCACTCGCGCTCGTGAGGCGGCTTGCGGTTGTGGGAGGCGCCGCCGTCGCCCATAAGGGCCGCGGCGCTATTCGGCGCCACCTCGTCCATGAGCTCGCTCTCGCTCCGCGACCCTTGGTCCTGGTCCTGGTCCTCGTCGCCGTCGCCGGGGCCGAGTCCGTCGTCGTCTTCCTCGGGGATGGGCTCGCGCTCCGGCAGCGCCGGCGTCACGAGGGGCCGGGAGCGCGTGACGCGGAGCAGCAGCAGCCGACAGATGGCCTTGATGGCCTCGAGCAGTACCACGASCCGCCAGCGCGTCCTCTCGCCGCCGCGGCGCTTGGCCGTCATCTCGCAGAGCAGCTCCGTGTAGATGACCATCTGCAGGACCATGGCTATCCGGCGGTAGAGCTTGCTCTTGTGCGCCCAGAAGCGGGTGTAGCGCGCGTGCGCGGAGCGGGCTGCCGGCCCCGGCAGGCGGGAGATGGCGCGCGAGAGGAGGCTGTCGTGGTACAGCGAGAGCAGCTGCACGCCCGAGTGTATCGACTCGGAGGCGATCTCGGCGTCGCGGAAGCGGCCTGTCACGACGATCCGCGGTTAGCACACATGCCATCCCTTCTACTGCCCTCCCTTCTACTGCCCTCCCCCACCGTGACATGGCGTGACGAACCGGGTATTATGTACGTCAGGCTCCGCAGCGCGCTCTCAATCTGCGACACCTGCCCGGCGTTCTTGGTGATGAAGTCGTCGTACATGGCGAGCCACTGCGGCGGCATGCGGAGCATCTGGCCGGCGCTCGGGCGCGCCGCCGGCTTCGTCGACGGCTGCGGCGGCATCACGGCGTCTGTCGGGCTCTTTCCCAGGCTCCGTGTAGGCATCGGCGCTTTGTCGTTCAGCGGTCGGCGTGCAGGGCGGACATGTCGCGTGGACGGATGCTGCCAGTTGTCGCTGGGCTGGGCGAGGAGATGGCGAAGGCTGGGGCTGCCTGGCTGCCTGGGCCGAGGCTCGTAGGTGTGGAGCCGAACCTGCATCAGGGCTGCTTGTGCCCGTGGCTGCCTACCCTATACCGGGAGGGAACCACAACCATGCGCGGCTTTAGCAGTGATTTTACCCAAAATGAAGGCTTAGGTGATTGATAGTGTTGAATTCTCAGGTGCTGGTTTTATGCGCGTTCTAATGCTGTTTGTGGTACCGGAGTGCCTTACATTGGATAAGAGTGCTGGCTATTAGATGGCGTCAATCATCCCAGAATCCTGAACTCAACATCCAGACCTCTTAATATCAGTTTCCTTGACGTGCACCCACGACAGACGGTGTAACGCGCGAGTATTTTGTTTATTTGCTGATGATTTTATTCATCCACCATCGCATTAAATCCAGGTTTGTTATGCCGGCCTCCAGGCGCCAAGTCGTGTCCCTCCATTCCCCCTTTTCACCCGTATGAACGTAGGGTGCTAGTAACTGCTGCGCCGTCGCATCCCTCTCGTCGCTTTTCATCCCATTCATCGTCGTCGTCAGACACTGCTAGAGCAGCGCAAAGCCCGCCTGCTCCAGCTCCTTGCCCGCCGGGAGCATCGGTCGCCCCTGCATGGGAAACGGCCAGAAGAGCGGGTTCTCCATGCTCTCCGCCGCCTTCTCGACCGCGTGCGGCGTGCCCTCGGGCAGCACGCGCCCGCCGCCACCCCAGTCGCTGCTGAAGTCGTCGGAGCCCACGTTGGGCGCGAAGTAGTTGAGGCTGCTCGTGTACGGCCTCACCAGCCGGTCGTACTCCTCCGGGTTGAGGTTGACGTCGCTGTCGTCAATGTCCACGTCAATGTTCCACTTCTTGTCCAGGTAGCGCAGGATGTTGAGCGCCTGCTCGGCGAAGTGGTGGCAGGGGACCATCTCCGTGAGGTCGGCGATGCCCTGCTTGAGCGCCTCGGAGACGTGCGGGTCCGTCTTGACGATCGACTTCATCTTCTCCGCTGCCGACTCGGAGGGGTCATACTGGAGGGAGGCGGAGCTGATGGTGAGGTGCATGATGGTCGACGTCAGCACAAAGTATGGCACAAAGGACGGCGTCCGCTGCAGCGTGTAGAGCTGCGAGTACGACGTCAGGAGGCCCTGGATAGCGTCTGCGGCCTGCGAGCACACGTCTCGTGGCGACACTTTGGACCCGATGATGCGCAGTTTGATCAGGGGCCTGAAGAGCAGCAGGATGGCAAAGTGATAGTACATGCTGCGCCGAGGTTAGTCGTGGCCACCAGACGAAAGCGTGGCTTGCTCAGGTATGCTCACTGCGCAAACAGCACGGCAGGGGTAAAGTTGTGCCCGAGCCGCAGAACCTCCGGTATCCGGTCGTACCAGTTCAGGTATTGTGTGTAGATGCTCAAGAGCTCCCTCGCCGAAAGGGGTTTGCCAGGCGAGTGCAGGATGTATAGCGACTGGTGGACTAGCTCGCTCAGCTCGCAGAAGCACTTGTACACAGACCGCACATTCGATGGCTGCTCGCACGAGCGTTGCAGCGGCGCACCTACACGACGTCCGTTAGTAGGCTCTGCTGCCCCAGACCGCCCCGCCCGATGCTCACCATCGTCTGTGTAGGGGACCCAGAGTGACGCCTCGATATCGCCGATTATCGCAGGCTTCGGTGGCAAGTGTGGGAAGCAGGAACACTGCGGCAACGACACAGTCGCCAAGGACCAAGCACTAATAGAACTGTCAGCACCACGGCCGTTGAGCTGTCCAAGGTCCACTCACTGGTCCAGCGCAAACGCGCCCCAGAACGTCGCCGACTGCACCGCAAGTTCATCCTCGTCCCCCTCGTCGTGGATGCGGTGCAGACCCATCTCAATTGCCAGCCGTATGCTCTGGCCCGCGTAGTACCAACTCTCTGAATCTCGACCGCAACTAGCTTCTCGAATCGACATTATCCCCAAGGCTTGAATCGTCGTCAGGGAGTGGTGGTCTGTCTCCTGGTAAAAGAGCCGTTGTGACTCCTTGAAGAAGTGATCACCGGAGGAGTATGGGTCGTTTGGGTTGGCCCTCGTCATGGGCTGCGTCGAAAAACGGCACCCAAGGGCCAGCAGGGCGTTAACCAATATCGGCGAGCAGTACCGGTGCCGTCCGTCCTGGAAATCCAGGAGAAAATGTTCTTTGCTGAGAGACGCAAACGTAGGATACTCCCAGCAAAAGTACAGCGCCAGAAGATGCTGTACCAAGTTGATATCGCCGGTGATGGTGGTCCACGTCTCGGCAGGAGGCCTCATCTCTGGCTCGTTCAGGGGCGACAGGACCTGCTCCAGTCCGCGGAATCTGGGCAGGCCGTCCGATGTTTGGTCAGTCTGCATACTTTCAGCCCAGGAGCCAACCCGAGACTGTGGCGGACCGCGGATGTCTGGCGTCCAGCTCATAACGTCCGGATGAGGGTTGCTCTGTGACGACTCGGCCTGGCTGTGCGCCGAAAAGTGCCATGGGCTGTTCTGCCCCATCTCGCTTCGCATTCCCGGCTGCTGGGCCGCCACGGGAGTCACATTGTCCAGTCCGGAGCCTTTGGGAGCAAGGCCGCCGCTCAAACCCCCGCAGTAGGCGGCGACGGCCCCGGAGCCGGGCCCGGTGCTGGTATCGCGGTCGCTGCGTTGGGACATGGCAGGAAGAGCGCCGCCGCCAGAAGGCAACGTCCCTCCAAGCCATTCGGATATGTTTTCGATGGGCTGCCCACCGCGGAGGCGCCTCAAGACCTCTTCCCAGAGCTCCGGACGGACGAGAGCCGAAAATACCACATCGCTGGAGCGCTGGCGGTGTCGCAAGCTCTCGATTTCGTTGCGGAGGTTCTCCTTGGACTGGCGGACGGGGATTTCATAGACGCACTCGACGTCCATTTGCGACTTGCAGCGGGAGCAAGGCTTCCCTCCGTCGCACTGCGGAACACCGTGTTAGCACGGACATTCAACGACGCGCTGCGTGAACAACAGAAGATGCGGGCGCGACTGTAAGCATACCTTTGCGCGTTTCTTGCGGCACTCTGTGCAGGCATTGGGGGTCACGACGCCGAGCCCGCGTCTACGCTTGGAGTTCTGCGCGCCAGCCGCCGACGACCCAGATGCCTGCGCCTGGCCCGGGGTAGATTGGTGGGACTGGGTAGGCTGCGACGTCGAGGTTGTCGTCTGAGGAGTGTTGCCAGTGCTCGCCTGGCTGGGGCCAGACGGCGTCTGGCTGCCGCTGTCATCCCTTTCCATTGGAGCGCAGAAACCAGCAGACCCGGTAGATGGCGACTCTCGGGATTCCTTGCGTTGGCCCTCACTGGTCTGCACCAGAGATGACCCGAGGCCGTGTTTTGATGCCTCTGTAGTGTCGCAAAGCGAAAGACATAGTGCGGGGGTCCGGTTGCTGTGGGCGAGGGGTCCAGCTGTTCGAGGSTAGAGGGTATTCAGGAGATGATCGTGGCTTTTCGAACAGCCGATAACACGGTCGCATTCGCGGCGGCGAAGTTGATGGGGAAGAACGGCAGCGGAGGGAAAGGCGAGCTTTGGCGCGAGGGGAAGGAGAATGAGCTAGTGAAGGCGCCGCGAGCCTAGAGAGGCACAAGCCGCTGCGGCGGATGGTGAGGCGAGGAGTTGAGTTGGTGTCATCAAGCGGCGATCAAAGACGTCTTCCTCTTGCTCCGCATCGTACGAATAACTGTAGGACGGCAGAGCTCCCACGTGCGCCTCAGTGCGGGGAGAAGGGCAGAAGATACGCCAGCGTGGATTGCGTCTCTGCACTCGAGCCTCCAGGCGGAAGGAATAGGCGCAAATTCGTGCGATTGCAAGGCATATGAGGCGGCATGTGGTTGTCGCGGAGGCTGTGCAGAGGCTGTTGGGTCTCTCCATCTGTCTGTCACTGGCAAAGTAGCGATACCTGGGAGCTCCACCACTCAGCCGCAGCGCCACGGCAGACCCTCCGGCAGCCCATGTACCCTGTACTTGCCCAATTCAGTTTCGATTCACGACGCCGTCTGAGGCTGGATCGCGATCGCAGATGGCTTATCTAATCTGTCATCACTTGTTAACCACTACGTATTCTATAATCGTCATTGCCGATGCGCACCTTTAGCCATGGATTCCTTGCGCTTCTCGCATTTCTCGCATTTGGCTGTCACAGGCTTACAGGTAGCTTGGATCCTTGGCGTCGATCTCCACGCAGAGATCATGGCAGGGCTCTCTGCAGCCACTGCATCCTGTCGTACCAGCTACACTGCAGGCCGATAGTCGCACGAGTGCTCAAATGCCTTCATACATCGCCGTATGGAGTACACAATGCTGTCATACTCCAATCCGCTCTCTAGCAAGCCCTATCCCGACCGCTCGCTTTCCTGACATGCCCTGCCGACCTGGAACCTTACAAACGCCATACCGCCTCGTCGATGTCACCATCAGCCTCAAACCCTTACAAAATATATGGCAGTGTTGGAGCTGCCCCCTCTGTTGCTGCTGGAGCCCCCTTACTTGGCTCACCTCAGCTTGTTTCAATAACTCTTGCTAGGGCTGCGTCCGTACTTTATTGGGCTCAACTGTCGTTCTCCCTTACTTGGACTTCGCCGTCCGGATGGGGTGTAGTAAGTCGGCGCCGGCTTCAGGTTCAGCGGTGATGAGTCTGTATCTGTTTCCTCGTCCAACATTGCACGACGCTGCATCCTCGGTGTCTGGACCGGGACCAGCATGTACCCGGGCGTAATGTCTGGGGACCTCGCCGTATCGTGGGCCGTGCCGTCCGTTTGCGCCGGTGGAGACGGGACTGGTTTGTGTCCGCTCTGTCGGCCGAGCGACCCAATGTTGACCGTCGTGCATACCAAGATGAAAGCGAGCAAAACGCCCTGTCACCATAGTTAGCATCTTTCAATCGCAAGAGAGAGACAAGAAAGTTTTACCCAAGCCTTGAGATGCATCGCTTCCGAAAACTCGTTGATAATCTCGGCCACCTGCTTCGCAGTGACCTTGACCCGCAAGATGGACTCTGGGTTCTGCATCATGCAGTCATACCACTCCTCACACATAACCCTTAGAGCTGGCCGGTCCTTCTTTGCGCATTCATTCATCGTGTACTGCGTCTGGCACTCCGTCATCTTGCTCATGAGCTCCTGGCGCGCAATGTCGTTGGCTTTGTAAATATCGCTGCGCACAGTGCTCACGACGGACCAGCCGAGATAGGCCACGACGGAGACGAGAAACAGGTTGGCTCCAAATTGCATCCAGCGCTGCATGTGGTCCGGAGCGTTGGGGTACTTGTTGAGAAAGTGAAAGAACAGTTCGAAGGTACCCATTGCCTGGTTCTCCTCGTCCTTGCTCTGAGACCGTTTCGAGGTCCGTGGGGGAACGCTGGTATCCGAGTCCGAGTCCCATGCATCACTGTCATGCGCATGGTGATGACGGCCAAGGCTGCCAACGTCCCTGTCGTAAATGTGCCGCTTTCGCTTCCTTGCCCCGACTGAGAGGTCCCTGTGTACCCTAATCTCCCCTTTCCCAGACGCATGCTTCTGGAAGGAGAACCCCAACCTGCCGTATCGGGTCGCCTTGTCGATTTTCAACGGCATGATGGCGCCGCCCATGTTCGCATCGGTTCTGTGGTCTGCCTCGGGTGTGTCGTTGGGATACTCGGATGCCTCTGTCGGCGCAGGGCTGTCTTCGGCTCCTGAGGCCTCCGAGAGCACCACTTCGTCGACCGGACGCCTTGGGGTCGTAAATGCAGGATTTCGGAAGGGGGGCGCGACGTTCCTGGATGATAGCTGAGGAGTGAATCGAGAAGTCTGAGGAGGTGGTGGCTGAGATTTCGAAGGCGTTGCTAGGTTGGCAAATGGATTGCTGGGGCGCGAAGGGGACTTGAACGGAGAGCCAAACACTGGAGCGGAAAGTCAGCCAGCCGCCGTCTTGACCTTGGCTCAAAGGCAGGCAGAATGGTCCGTGATCAGGGTCGCAGAACACTCACTGTTTCTCGATGCGCCGTTCGCAGCTTGTGCGAAAGGGCTGGTGGGGTCAAAGGGGCCCCGGTCCTGGTATTCCCAATCCATGGGGCCTTCAAAGCTCCTGGAGTCCATGGTTGCTATGGATCGCCACGGGTGTCTGCGTGTCGTGATGTTGTTGAATCCAATGCTCCAGCTCTCCAATAGTAACTTAACTGCCAAGTAAACAAATCGCGTGTGGGGCGTCAGGCTAATAGGTGCTCTTATGTCAGCACGCCTAATTCTCCATGCTCTTGTTGCATGCCGCTAGTGCAACAATCCTCCAAGACGATTTCACCTTCTCCAGCTTCATTTCCGCTGCCCGCCCACCCAGCGCTATTTCCAAGAGAGGCATCAAATTCCGGCTTTTCTGGTGGTGAGACAACACTGCTACCAACTTGATTTTCGCCCCAGCCTCCGCTTCGCCCCACCGCCTTCAGCCAGCGAAGAAAAAAGGCAGAAGGCTTCATTATGTCCGACGTCGAGTCGCCCGCCGGCTCGCCGGCCAACGAGCCCGTTGACGATGGGCAGGAACATGAACAGGAGGTGCAAGACGAGGATGCCGCTGCAGATTCCGACCGCGACTCGGATCTCCTCTCCGAAATCGACGAGAATCAGTTCGAGGACTACGATCCCGAGACGGCCAACATCGAAGACCGCCCGGTGGACATTGACGAAGATGCGGCGCGCACCCTCAAGGTGACCAAGCGGAAGCGTACGGATGGAGATGCTCCAAAGAAGCCAAGAGAGGGACGCCGGGAGAAGAAGCGGCGAGACCGCGATGACAACGTTGCCATGGAAGAGGAGCCTGAGGCGGAGGGTGGCCAGACACAACGACGATCGAGACGAGCCGCCGACGGAGAGAGAGGGCGTGCAAGGGCCGAAGCGTCCCCTGAGGCCGAGGCTCAGGAAGAGCTCAGCCCAGAGGAGAAGAGGAAGCGTGCCATCGATCGTGCACTGGATGCCGCCATCAAGAAGCCCAGCAGCAAACGCAAGAGGAAAGACGAGATTGTGCGTATGGCCCTGCTGCCGTGGTATATCATTGTTGACACCTGATGCAGGATCTAGACAACGCGATGGATGACCACTTGGCGAACCTCAAGCTCCGAATGGAGCAGGCATGCGTGCACGATAACACGGCTCGCCAAGCTGGTCAGCCGGCTATCCACAAGCTGAAGCTGTTACCCGAAGTCAACGCCATACTTAATCGCAACGACGTCCAGCACGTGGTTCTTGATCCCGAAACAAATTTCCTGCAGAGCGTCAAGTTTATCCTGGAACCGCTTAATGATGGGTCTCTACCGGCATATAACATCCAACGCGATATCTTCACGGCATTGACCCGGCTGAATCTCGAGAAGGAGACGCTTCTGAGCAGTGGCATTGGAAAAGTGGTACTGTTCTACACTCGCAGCAAGAAGCCCGAGCCTAGCATAAAGCGCATGGCCGAGCGATTGCTTGGAGAATGGAGCCGGCCCATCTTGAAGCGGACCGACGACTACAAGAAGCGGCAGATTGAGACGCGAGAATTCGACTACCAGTACGTGACCGTTGCGTAGATGTTGGAGATGACTTGGCTGACAGAAACAACAGGGCCGCGAAACTCGCCCAGCGGCAAAAGGCAGGCTCGCAGTTCAACCTGACCCAGCGCCCAGCCCAGTCGGCGCGCGACGCATTTCTGGCGCCGACGGGTGCCAACAACCAGGCGCGCATGGCCAGCCTTCCTTGAAGCTAGACCATCGCGCCGAAGAGCACCTTTGACGGATCGCATACCCAGGATCATCGTCCCCTAGGTGCGAGCGGTATGGAGGCGTTTAGGAGGATGACGCAGAAGAATAAGAAGCGGGCCTGATTGGGAGGGCCCTGGACACGGGCACAAGGGCCAGCAGCTTATGGAATTAGGGTCCGGCGTTTGGAAGTATTGAAAGGCTACTGAGACAACACGGTTGCTTGCGGCAAAGAAATTCGCTTGGCGCTATTACGAAGTAGGTTGACTTGGTATTCAACACATCACTTGACGTGCACGCGCTGCGAAGTGCCCATAGAGGGAGTGGACTGATATCGCGACTCCGACCAAGCCGATGTTCGGGCCTGCTCGGTAGAGATGCGGGGTGCTCCTAACGTATAAGGTGCCTCAGTCGTGCATGGCTCGAGATAAAAGAAGCATGGTTAATCGATTGGCCGACAGTTGGGGAGTGCTGTCCCGTGGTGATGGACCCATGTGACGGCAACAAGCAAGCCATCTGCGACGCGAGGATGAGCTGGCAGCCCCTCCTCTCTCGGCGCTGACGTCGACTGTCCATACAGCATTCAAGAAATGCGCGGCAAAGAAGCGCAAGATGGTCCTGGGACTACTCGGCATGGCTCGGGTGCGAATCAGAAGCATCGCGTTGGTTGGCTCAGCGGGCCTGCAACGAAGCTGGTCGGTCCCCTATGTGGTTCCTCGGCCTCTGACGTCAGCGGATCTGTATGCGCGTGGGGCCTGTTGCCATGGCAGGCCTGCAGGCGTTTGACGCCATATTAGGCGTTGGCGACAGGGCGATGCTTTGCAGCATGCAAGATGTACGAAGTCCGAACTAGGTAGGTTGCCATAACTGCTGGAGCGTGCGTGCGAGTTATCGTGCTCTTATCGGCGTTTGCGATGGCGCGGTCTTGCGTATCATTAGCCGCCACCGTCATCCAAAGGTCAGTCACCTACGGAGGACGCCAGGTTGCCGCCGCACCCGCTGCCGCCACTAACGAAGTGAAGGTGGATGGATGCGCCAACCCAACCGGGACTCACCGTCACGACCTGAAATGAACCTGCTGCCATCATCCTTGGCCGCAAATCCCGCGACCGACCGCCCTGCTCCTTGACGCAGCTGTAGAGCTTCGGCGGCGTTGAATCAATCCTTCTTGTCTGTTTGGCCGCTTGCTGTGCTGCCGCGGTTGAAGAAGCCCCGCCGCTTGGATACCTAGGTACGGAGTATCTACAGACTACGCGCACCTTGGTTGTCGCAACCGTCACAACCTCCGACCGTTGTCGTTCCATGAGGTGAGTCTCTCTGTTCTACCACTTGGCTGCGCTCCGATGCCGCACTGGAGCGGACGAAAGTTCGGATCGATGTCGCGGTGCAAGGCAGCCGAGCGCGGCGGAGCCGTGGCTGCAAGGCAAGGCTGTCGTCTGTCATCTTATGTGAGCGCGCTGAATCGAGCTGAGCATGTTGGGCATGCGCCGTGCGGCGCAAGCATTTTCTTTCTCATCGTCCTACCTGGCCATTGCTCTGCGCGCACATTCCCCTTGCTGATGCGCACTTTTCCCCTGTGCATTTTGCATGAAAGGCAGCTGTTCGTTGGGCGTTGCCATGGAGCGGCTGCAGCTGACGGCGTCGTCGCGAACAGGAAAAGGTCGCGCAGAACTTGCTACGGCCACTGTTCCAGTTCCATCCGCCTCCCCCCGCCAACCAACTTCGCCGGCGCTCACGACCAGCTGCGAACGGGCGAGCACATCGTCGCCCTCATTCCATTGCACCTCCGACCCCGTCGAAGACGGCGAATGCTCTGTACTGCTGTTTCCTGCGCATCATCGTCTGTGTGTGCGCCGCCAACGACTCGGAACCCCGACCCGACCGCGACGCCGACGCCGACGCCGACGCTGAGTGACTTGCATCGATCACCCCAGCACCCTCCTGGGCCAGCTTTGCGACAAGCTCTCGTAGGTACCCTCCACGACCGCAATACCAGCGACTTAATAAGAGGCCGACAACGGCATCGCGACGATGAACGGCAGCCAGGCGGCCGAGGGCCAGAAGCTGCCACTTGCATCGGGGGAGAGCTCCAACGGCGGCAGCCTTGTGGCCAAGAAGCGCAAGAAGGATGGCCTGAAGCCCATCATCACCACCGACGGCGGCAAGCCGCTGCAGTACGACGACGGCGGCGACGACGATGACGACGAGCAAGGAGAGCCGGGCCAGCCAGGGTGCGTGTGACTCTCGATTTCTTTGTTCCGCCTCGTCTGTTTTTGCCACTGCACGTCTTTTGCCTTGATTTCTCGACAATTGCGCCGAGCAGAATCGCCGTCGTCTGGTGTGGCTGATGCACCTTGGCCTGGTCAAGACACGCATCGATGCTATCTATGGCTTCACCACGTTTCCGTCCCCGTTGTCTTCGTGCGGCCCCCTCCATATCATGCCTGCCTTGCCTTGATCGCCGCCCGGCTAGGTCCCGGCTTGCCTGCCCACCTCGACGCGCATCTGCTACGCACTGCTGGTAGGCAGCGTTGAGCAGCAGCTCGTTCCCCGCGAGCAGCATCATCGTGCAGCGATTGCTGCAGCGGGGCACGAACCGCGGGCCGCACGCCATAGCCCTCAGCTGGAAGTCTCCAGTCGGCGCCCGCTCTGGCATCGAGCTTTCCCGCCGGCCAATGAGGCCCGACCCCATCCAGGCTCCCGGCTTCGGGCTGTTGAGGCCAATTGCCAACTGTCGCTGGAGCAGGCGGGCTGTGCATCGTGGTCTGCGCTCGGTGGCGATGGGATCATGGGATGGCATCCAATGGCGCTGTGAGGGCGCTGTGCCTCGTGCGCTAGCCACGGAGAGCTAGAGCTCCCTCCATGCGTCCGTCCATCATATCTACAGGCGTAAACGGCGCGCGTGCGCCGAGGTGCTTCTCTTCCCACCCTTTCGCAGTGGGGTGGGGATGTAGCGACGACAGACAGCTAGCCAGGTCGTCTGGCCGTCTGCCTGTCCCCGTCCCGTCCCGCTCTCACTCCGAGATCCCATCCCAGCCCAGCAGGCCTTGGGTTCACTGCCTCGCTCTCGCACACACACCTCCTGTCCGCGCTCTGCCCCATCTCCAACGCCCTCGCGCTCGCTCGTCCGCTCTCCTTCCATCATCCTCCACGACCCTCGCCTCCAGCGGTCTCGACAGTGACGCGCGCGAGGCTTTTGGAGCTTCCTCCCCGTTTCAGCGTCTCTACCGGCGGCCGCCTTGGGTGCGGCTCGAGCCATGTCGACACGATGAGCTTCCTCAAGTCCAGGTTCCCCTCCCTCTCTCGCCTGTCTCCCTGCCTCTCACCCCGTTGTCATGACCGACTGCTCCGTCGCCATTTGCCGCCAGCGCCCACTTGGCTCTGCCATCCCCTAAATGCCTTGCCCCTCTAGGCGCCCCCCGCCATCCCACCGGCACCAGCACCAGCATCGCCCTTCTTCATATTCGCGCCCATCCGCATGTCCTCTTGCCGCAATCGCAGCCGTCGCTAACCTGTGTCCCCCCATGCCTCGCAGATCGCATCATTTGTCGAGCGTAATGGCTCCGTCGCCATCGTTATCGTCCGTCGACGACCCCGCCGAGAACACGGCCGACGAGGAGGATTCCGAGGACTACTGCAAGGGCGGATACCACCCCGTCCAGATTGGCGAGAAGTTCAAGGACAACACGTACACAGTTGTGCGCAAGCTGGGCTGGGGCCACTTCTCCACCGTCTGGCTCTCGCGCGACAACACCAACGGCAAGCATGTCGCCCTCAAGGTCGTGCGCTCCGCTGCGCACTACACCGAGACGGCCATTGACGAGATAAAGCTGCTTAACAAGATCGTCCAGGCCAAGCCCGACCACCCCGGCCGCAAGCACGTCGTCAGCCTGCTCGACTCGTTTGAGCACAATGGCCCCCATGGCACCCACGTGTGCATGGTCTTTGAGGTCCTGGGCGAGAACCTGCTCGGCCTCATCAAGCGCTGGAACCACCGCGGCATCCCCATGCCCCTCGTCAAGCAAATTACCAAGCAGGTCTTACTCGGCCTCGACTATCTCCACCGCGAGTGCGGCATCATCCACACCGACCTAAAGCCCGAGAACGTCCTGATCGAGATTGGCGATGTGGAGCAGATTGTCAAAAAGGTGGTTAAGAACGACCCGGCAGAGAAGGAAAACAACCGCAACGGCCGTCGGAGACGGAGGACACTTATCACCGGCAGCCAACCGCTACCGTCACCCCTTAACACCACTTTCAACCACTCCAACCTGTTCCCCTCCGCGGGACCGCAAACCAGCCTGGCCGGAGTTCTCAGCGAAGGTGCGTCAACTCCGCCATCGTCGCCACCGTGCGGACAATTCCAGCTGACATGTCTGAAGCAGGAGCTGGCGGCACGAAAGAATCATCCCCCAAATCCGCCGACGAGTCGCAAAAGCAGCGGGAAAAGACTGCGTATGTTGGCCATCAGGATGGATTGAGGTCTGTGGTGCAAGGTTGCTAATCTCCACGTTTCTGCGCAGGGATATCCTCACTCGCGAAGTGTCTGGCATCTCGCTCGACAAATCCAGCGGTTCCTCGGCATCGACCGGCGAGAAGCGCAAGGCAGACGACTCGCACGTCTTCGACGTTATCAGCGTCAAGATTGCGGATCTGGGCAATGCGTGCTGGGTGAACCACCACTTCACCAACGATATCCAAACTAGGCAATATCGTTCTCCCGAGGTTATTCTCGGATCCAAATGGGGTGCCAGCACCGATCTCTGGAGCATGGCCGCCATGGTACGCGGCTTCTTGTGGCATCCCCTTTGCCACGACTCCTTTAGCCCTTGCCCTAACATCTGCTGCAGGTATTCGAGCTCATCACCGGCGACTACCTCTTCGACCCCCAGTCTGGCACAAAGTACGGCAAAGACGACGACCACATTGCCCAGATTATTGAGCTGCTGGGTTCGTTCCCCCGATCGCTGTGCATGAGCGGCAAGTGGAGCCAGGAGATTTTCAACCGTAAGGGCGAGCTGCGTAACATTCACCGACTGCGACACTGGGCGCTACCCGATGTACTGCGAGAGAAATACCACTTCAAGGAAGACGAGGCAAAGCGAATCTCCACCTTCCTGACGCCGATGCTGGAGCTGGTGCCCGAGAAGCGGGCCAACGCAGGCGGAATGGCGGGACACGGCTGGTTGGATGACACGCCTGGCATGAAGGGCCTCAAGATCGATGGCCTTGAGGTTGGCGGCAGAGGTGAGGGCATCGACGGATGGGCGACCGAAGTGAGAAAACGATAAGGGGTTGGCAAGCTCACGGACGACGGAAACGTTTACGCCAAGGGCCGCGTGATTACCGCCCTCGTTGCTGCGCTTACTCTGTTGTTTGCCTGGCGTGGGGCTTTCAGGGCTGTTTAACCCCCTCCTCTCCGCATGTCAGGAAGAACGGGAGACCGAGGGGTGAAGTGCGGGCTGTATGGAAACCGGTACATGTTGTTGCTACCTCTTATACGTTGGCTACCGAGAGAGGGGGAAATATGTAGCTCTGCCGCGGAAAGTGAGAGGGTGGATGGGTGGCTTGCGTGCTTGCTTGTCCTTTTGTTTTTTTCCGAAGGGATGAATGGGATCAACGAAGGCATGATGGATGCGGCCGGACCGGACTAAGGGACAGGACAGGGAATGATAGATAGACTTTGCACATGACCTTGGTTCTGCCAGAGCGGGTGTGGGGCTTTTCTTCGTGATTGCGTCTCTTTGGCTAGTCGGGTGAGGGCGAGGGCGAGGGTGGTGATGGTGATGGKGATGGGGGAGAGCGAGGGGGTGGCGGAATAATGAGGGCTGATGTGAGGAGACGAACATGACATGACGGTGGTAGATGCTGTATACACTGCTACGCTGTCTGCCGGGACTGCTTGCGCCTTGTTTTTGATGCCGGGTAGTCTCTTGGGCCTATCCTATCCTATCCACCTGGGCCAGCTCAACCCAGAAACCTGATACGATAACATAAGAAATAAATTAATTTACACGGGCGACGTGCTCTGCCGGAATTACCTGTTCCCCTTGCCACGCCGTGCTCTCAGACCCGCGGCTGGTCCATCCAGCGCCTTAGCAGCATCACCTCCCTCGCCATCGTCCTCGGGTGCCCCGATCTCCTCATCCTCCTTGGCGTCATCGTCGCCGTCATCGTCGCCGTCATCAGCCGCCGCGAGCACCTCCCTGACGATGCGCTTCCCCTCGTCCTCGGCCTCGCCGTTGGTGGCGCCGCACGCCATGCACCGCCAGACGCCGAGCTCGGCGAGGGTCCGCATCCCGGGGGGCGCCTGGCCGTTGACGAGGCGGCAGGCGCGGCAGACGAGGGCGATGCGGTTCTTGGGCGCCGTCTCATCCTCGCCGAGGAGGACGTCGAAGATGCGGTCGTACCAGTGGGAGTCTGGCGTGGCGATGGCGGGCTGGGTGGTGTACGACGCGGTGGCAGGGGGAGGGGGGGGGKGGGAGAAGGCGTTGGGGGCGAACTCGGCGCTGGGGTCGAGGGGGTTCGTGGGTGGTGGTGGTGGGAGACGGCTGCCTTGTTGAGTTTGCGGAGAGCTGGGTGTTCCTGGGGTGGCATCGCGGCGCTGGATGTTGGCCGTTGGAGGTGGTGGCATCGTGGTCCGGGCGGGAGTGCCCGTTGCGCTGCCGCTTTGTGTTGGTTTCTTCCCTTCGCCGTCCCCGGCGCCGTCTTTCTTCTTGTTCTTGGGCTTGCCCTCTGCGCCGCCGTATTTCTCAATCAGCTCCATCGTGGAGTCGTACTTGGTCGCGTCCTTGAGCTTCTGTATCGTTTTGGCGCGCTCCTCCTGCTGCTCATTTAGGCGAGCCGCGAGGCTCTCGATGCGAAAGGTGAAGTATGCGGTTATCAGCGTCCGCATCACGTAGATTCTGTGCCCAAGAGGCGGTCAGTCGGGGGCGTGCTCGACGCATCAGGGGAGGTGTCGTACATAACCGGGCCGCCGGCCATGCCCGTCCACTCAGCAGCGCCGAGGTTATTGTAGCCCACCACGAGGAGCAGGACGATGGCGTAGACGGTGTATGCAAAGGAGAGGTAGAGCGTCCAGAGGACCTTGGCGCGGCGGGCGCTGGTCCGCATGCGCTCGAGGCGGGACTGGGTGCCTGCGATTTTGACAGACAGCATCGAGAGGGTCTTTTCGAAGGACGCCGTGGAGGACGAGTCGCCCTGTGTGCGTGGTTAGCTATTTCGGGTCTTGAGCTGCGGTGCTGGTGAGCCTCGGAGCTCAACGAGGCGACGGACCTTCCAGGGCCAAAAGGACACCATTGTAGCGAGCTCGGCGGGTGAGTGCCTGGAATAAAAGATGACGGCTGCAGGCGAGGGAGAAGAGGGCGTGAAGAGAGGGCGTCGAAAGAGTGCCGCTGAGCTGGCGCTTCGGTGAGCGCAGCTGGGTGCAACTTGCGAGCTGCGATGAGGTTCACAGGGAAGCTGAAGTGGGATGGATCCTTGCTGGACCTCATTGGGGGTGGCGGGTGCTTGTGCGCAAGCCACAGCAGGCAACGCATGAGCCACTCCCCGCAGCGCAATGGCAAGTACTCCGTACAGGTGTTCGCTCCGAGCACATGTTTGCTTGCTGCACGATCCCTTGACCGCTGTCGCAACGATGCCACGGGCGCAGCTGTAAATTCCGGGTTGAGTTTTGTGGTACCAGCTCCTTCTACTTGTGCAGGGTTTCTTTTATGCGACGCCTTTCTTCATGCATGCGCAGCAAGGCGTTGGTAAACGACCTGCCGAGGGCTGTGGAAGAACGTCACCATGTTTCAAGTCAGTCGCCTGCGCATGCCCCCAGCATCTGGGCTGCACCGACCCTGCGTGCTAACACGATATGCGGTACACAGAGGATACGAGGCGCAATCGACCGGACCATAGCAGAGGAGCAGGCCCGGCAGTCCAAGACGGTGACCGACAGCGCGACGGGCACCAAGCGCACGCGAGGAGCGAAGAAGCCGTCTGCGGATATCACGGACGCGACGCCGAATCCCGATCCTGCCGTCTTCGAGGCGGCGTTCGTGATTGACGACAGCGACGATCCGAGCCGGGCTGGGACGCCTAAGCCGCCACCGCCCGAAAAGGATGCCGACGCGGGGGCGCTGAGGAACGGCGCGGATGGCGAGAAGCGGGAGAGTAGCGAGGGGAGGACGAATGATGGGGGTGAGAAGAGCAGGGGTAATGGCGAGGATGCTAAGAAGGTGTCTGCGCCCGCGGCAGCCCATGAACTGACGCCAGAGGTCAAGCAGCGGTTGCGCAAGCTGGAGAAGCTTGAGGCGACGTATCCAGGTGAGATACCACGACACCGCTGCTCGGATGGACCGAGTCTCTAACCCGTCTGCAGAACTGCTGCGGTCCTACAGAGTCGCCCACAAGCGCGCAACTGCCATCGAGCCGTTTGAAAAGACACTCCGGGAGAATACACCGCTCACCTCCATTGGCGATCCGGACGCCTTGGTCGAGTACCTCAACCAGCTGAACCTGCGAGGCGACATGGTAATGGAAGAGCTGAAGAGAGTCTCGGCGGACAAGGACGATATCAAGAAGAAGCACGATGAGGTTCAGGAGCAGCTGAAGAAGGTTCAGGAGGAGCTTGACGCGATCAAGGCAAGTAGGGCTGCGGACACTGCGGCGGACACTGCGACGGAAACCGCCGATACGCCCAAGACTACTGAGGTTGCGAACGAAAAGGCTCCTGAAAAGGCTAAGTCGCCGGTGTCGTCAGTCATTGGCATGTTCTCGCCAAAGCAAAAGGCCCAAGACGCGGCCAAGGACAACTCAGAGGGGGACAATTTCTTCTCCTATGACGAAGAGATTCCCCAGCTGCAAGCCGACCTTGCGGCGAAATCCGAGCAGATCGAAGGGCTCAAGACGGAAGTCGAGGGCCTCAAGAAGGAGCTCTTAGTCGTCAAGGAGAACAGCGCGGGTCTAGTGACGAGTCTAGAGAATGCGACGAGGGAGCTGAGCGAGTCGCGTGACGCTACCGCCTCGAAGGAGTCACTGCAGACGCAGTTGCATGCGCGCAACATCGAGATTGCGAGTCTCACTGAGCGACTCGACAAGGCACAGGCGCGGCTAAGGGAGCTCGAGGAGAACGCAGAGGAAGCAAACGAGGCTGGCGCGTCCAAGGCCAGGGAGATTGAGACGTCGCTGACAACATCTGACAAGCGAGTGGCCGAGCTGGATGCTGGACTTGACAAGGCCAACGCCGCAAGGGCCATCTCAAAGAAGCTCATCGACGACCTCAATACCCAGGTTGAGGGTCTGAAGAAGGAAAAGTCCGAGGCCCAGGGCAAGGTTGACGAACTATCCAAGAAGCTTGAGACGCGGCCGTCTGCATCGACACCCGCTCAACAACCCCCTGAATCTACCCCTGCGCCATCTGGTGGCGCGTCGAAGAAGAAGAASAAGAAGMAKAAGGGCAAGGGAGGCGCTGGCGGAGCTGGCGCAACGACAGCCGCGGAGGAGACTGCCATCGAGACTGCGGAACGGGCGGCGGATTCTACGGTTGATGCATCGGGCAACGCAGCTCTGGAAGCCGAGATTTCCAAACTCAAGGAGGAGGTAAAGGACAAGGACAGCCAGATTGAACGACTGTCCAAGAAGCGCAAGACGGAAGAGGATCTCCGCGAGGAGATCGAGACGATGCAGGAGAATCTGATCAACATTGGCCAGGACCACGTGGAAGCCAAGGAGAAGATCAAGGAGCTGGAACATGAGAAGGCGTCTCTGAAGAAGCACATTGCCGAGCTGGAGGAGAAGATGGGCTCTTCGGCGTCGGATGCTGCTGCGAGCAGCAAGCTACAGGGCGACATATACTCGTTGCAAAAAGAGTACGATGACCTCAAGGACAAGTCGGCCACGCTGCAATCGGACCTCGGTGCCGCGCAGCAGCTGGCGCAGAACCGGTTCAAGGACCTGTCGGAGCTGCGAGAGGTGCTGCAAAAGGCACAGCCCGAGCTCAAGAGCCTCAGACAAGAGTCTGCGGAGCTCAAGACTGTTAGGGAGGACCTCGCCGCTAAGGTCAAGGAGCTAAAGGAGGTGGAGAAGAAGGGAAAGGACCTGAAGCGAGAAGCGACCCGGGCCCAGCAACTCTCGACGGACCGCGAGGCGGAGATTACGAGCCTTCAAGAGAAGCTCAAGGCTGAGGGCACGACCAAGCAGCAGGCGGACGAGGGCAGGCGCACGGCAGAACGCAACCTGCGACGCGCAGAGGCTGACAAGGTCGAGCTGAGCGCCAAGGCCGAAAAGGCAGAGCGGGAGCTGCAAAGGGTGCAGGACGAAGTCAACAGGCTACGGCCGCGGGTTAAGGAGCTGGAAGAGCAGGTGCATAAGATGAAGCGAGAGAAAACTGCGGCACTGGAGGAGGCCGAGTTCAAGTCGCAGCAGTATACCAATGCGCAGGGCCTACTCGGCAGCATGCGCGACCAGACAGCCGAGATGTCGACGCAGCTCAAGGAGTCCAAGTCGCAGGCCGAGTCGCTCGAGGAGGAGCTGGCCGAGATCCAGCGGCTTCTGCAGGAGCGCACGAGAGAAGGGGAGACCATGCGACGCCTACTGGCTGATGTGGACGAACGGGCAGACAGCAAGGTCAGGGACATGAGAGGACTCATGGAGGCGGCCATTGAAGAGCGGGAGCGGATCGAGGACGAGTCGAGCACACCGGCTAGGAGGAAAGCCAGGGAGACCGAGGAGCTGAAGCAGAAGATCCGGGACCTGGAACGCGAGGTCAAGACGCTCGGCCACGAGCGAGACGAGCTCGAGGGGCGGCAGCACGAGTGGAAGCGCAGGAGGGAAGAGCTCGAGGCCGTCGAGTCCAAAGCCGAAGCCGAGACGGAGGAGATGCGCACGGCGGTCTCGCAGCTGCGGTCCGCGCTCGACACCTCGGAGAAGCAGCTGCGCGACAACGAGAAGCAGCGGTCTGACCTGCGCCGCATGCTCGACGACTCGCGGCAGCGGTACGAGAAGATTACGCGCGACCTCAAGGCGGCGCAGTCCAAGGGCTCGCCGTCGCGCACGTCGATGGAATCGAACCGCAGCGGCGTCAACGGCGGCGGGGCGTCGGATACGATGTACCTGAAGACGATCCTGCTGCAGTTTCTAGAGCAAAAGGATGGGCGGTTGAGGGCGCAGCTGGTGCCGGTGCTGGGGAAGCTGCTCAAGTTTGACAAGTGAGTGGCCCTTTCTATGCTCTGCGGGTGATGGCGACTGGGGACGGATGCTAACGGGGACAGGGCGGATGAGCAAAAGTGGTTGAGCGCGGTGCAGCACCTCGAGGTGCGGTGAGATGGGACGAGGACGGGAACATCGCGGAGGCTGGCTTAATGGATGTCTTGTACATACATGGGCGTGGGGTATGGTGTATATTAGGGGGGGAAATGGGGAAGCTAGAAACAGCAGTAAATGCTCGGTATTGTCTGGGGTTTGTTCTGTCGACGGTATTCGTTGGCCCGAGGTGTCGGTCCTTTGGAGTTTCCTGGCGTTGCCGTTGTTGTGACGGGCTCACGGTAACAGACGCTCTCCATCATGTGGTGCGGTGTGGTGTGTTTGCTCAATTAAGTGTCGGAGGCGGACTAAACGAGGAAGCAGGCAGCTTGCTGTACGGAGTCTCGTAGGCCGAACATAACGGAGTGAATGCCTCCAGGGAAGGCGGAATGTCTTTAGAAATGAGTAAGCCGCCATCGGTCGCTCGCCGTGTGTGGTGCGTCTTCATGAGATTGTCCGGGATCCAAGTCCGGTTCGGGTTGTCCGGTGTGGACTTTGCACTCCACGGCGCCGCGCGGTTTCTCGTCAGGGCGCATGGATGACTCTGTGTTTGAGCTCGATCTTGTCATTCCCAATGGTCAATGGCTGGAAGAGTTTCGAATCGTGCCCAAGATTGGCCCTTTCTAAGTCCTACGCTATACACGAGGTACGCGGCGGCCTGCCTTCCAAGAGACTACCGACAACTGCTACACTACAAATGGAGCATGGGGGCAACGCCCAGCGAAGACGCAGCGGAGAGAAACCTCCAGCCGTTTAGGTAGGTCTTGAATTCAATTCGACTAGTCTATACAACCTCGTTTAATTGAGATCTCCACGCATTTTATTAGTATTTTACTACGGAGTACCACTGCAGACATTACGACCTTTATCAAAGACGTAACGTCTCGCAGCCTTACTTATAGCACATGGTATCTCGAGGTGCTTCCAATCTGCGGTGCTAGTCATACAATTTAAAGTATCCGAGGATCCGGCGATCACTTGCCGATTCAGAGCAAACACGGTACGAGTACTCTGAAGCGGGAAGTACGGTACCCTCAGAGTAGCCCTGTAGTCCGTACAGTGGCACGATTTGGCACGATTTGGTAGTGGCTGACCACGAAGGTCAACTCCGAGGCCACGGGGTTTAGCCTCGGAGCAAGATGCCAACGATGACTACGAAAATTCTGGATCTTGGTGTTTGGGTGTCAGTCGGAACTCACAGAGGAAGAGCAGGCAGGCGAAGAAGGACGTGCATAGACTCTCTGATGGGCTGTTCCAGTTGAGTTTGTAAAGTAGAGGTTCTGTGCAACATCGGAGTCGTGAGACTGATCTGTTTATACCTGTAGCCGAGCCCTGGCCCGTTCCCCGCTCACGTTGCATCCCATCACATATGCAACCAATGAGATCCGTGGTTACACTACGACTTGACTCGTTGGGCTGTGCTGTCTCTGAAGTAAACTGCTTCAGCAAGCTCATCATGGGTGCCGTCATCTCGCGTATCCGCGACGGCGTCTCTGACGTTGTCGGTGCTATCAAGATGCTGTCGTCGCTCATCGGCAAATACCAGCAGCTCCTCGAGCGAGCATCGTCCCCGCCTGGCCTGCCCGTCTCGAACCCTAGCTCTTCGTACTGGCTCGACGACCCGCCGTTCCCGCATCTGGCGGACGTGCAGGGGGAGCTGCCCGGCACGGCGGACGTGGTCATCGTCGGGAGCGGCATCACCGGCGCGGCGGCGGCAAAGGCCATCCTCGAGTTGTCGACGCATGGGGAGCAGCAGCCGCTACGAGTCATCGTCCTCGAGGCACGGGAGCTGTGCAGCGGTGCAACGGGACGAAACGGGGGACATATCAAATGCGTGCCGCACGAGGAGTTTGCGCGTCTGAAGAGGAAGCTCGGGCCCGAGAAGGCGCGCCGCATCGTGCGCTTTCAGCTGAGGCACCTGCCGGCGCTGCTCGAGGTGGGCAGGGAGATTCCCCAGGGGGAGGCGAGAGAGGTTGAGACGGTGGATTTGTTCCTCGAGGACAAGGTCTTTGAGACGGCGAGGCAGACCGTCGAGGAGATGAGGGAGTGGATGCCCGAGATAGAAGTGACGGCGCTGAAGGGCGAGGAGGTGCAAGACAAGGTGAGCTATCCAGGACATCAACGACGGATAAGTACTGACGGTTCGGCAGATAGGAGTCAACGAACGGGTTGTGGGAGCTTTGTCCTACAAAGCCGGCGCGCTGTGGCCGTTTCGTTTAATCACGGGCGTGTGGGACGACCTTGTCAAGAGATATCACAATCTCACCATCAGAACGAACACCCCCGTCGAGGCCATCACCGTGGATCACTCATTACCGCACCCCTTTCAAGTGCATTCTGCGCGCGGAGCTATCAATGCACGACACGTCTTCCACGCAACCAACGGCTTCGCACCGCATCTCGTCCCCTGCCTACGCGGCCGCCTMACCGGTGTTCTGGGACATATGACAGCGCAGCGACCCGGCATCCATTTCCCGCAATCGCACGGCAAGCGGTCGTGGTCCATCATCTACAACCAGTGCTTCGACTACGTGACACAGCGGCCGGACGGCGAGGACGGCACGCCCGGAGACGTGATGCTCGGGGGCGGCCTGTTCAACAGCAAGGAGCAGGGACTGGACCAGATCGGCGTGTGGGACGACAGCCGCATGGACGCGTGGCCGCTGATGCACATACGGGGCAGCTTGCAGACGGTGTTTGAGCCGCGATGGGGGGCGGAGGGGGGCCTGAAGAAGGCGTGGACGGGTATCATGGGCTTCACGGGGGATATGATGCCGTTCGTGGGACGCCTCCCTGCAACCAAAGAAGATCGGCCGATGGACGAAGGCAGTGGGCAGTGGATCGCGGCTGGGTTCAACGGCGATGGCATGGTTTGGGCGTGGCTGTGTGGGACGGCGGCTGGCGTCATGGTCTTGGGTAAGGAGGATGAGGACTTGGAGGTGGGAAATGGGCGGCCGGGGGGGAAGCTGGCGGAGTGGTTTCCGAGGGAGGAGGTTGCGGTGGATGAAGCGAGACTTAAGAGGGCGGCGCTAAAGACCCTCGCGGGTGAGGTGATGTGAGGATGTGAAGGTATACACTGTCGAACGCCCTAGCCTCGGTTGAACTGTGCTCTTTTGTTGATGGCTTCAGTGCCGAGCGTAAATGCAGAGAACATGAAGCCCCAGAGTCAATTTATTCAAACCGCTCCACCATCAACGCCAGGGTGAATCCGAATCTCAACATCCTGCATTGTGAGGATATCGCCGCCTGGACGGACGACTCAGCATTTTGAAGTAGTGTCCGCTCCCCTGCGGCGCAAGTGCCGGCGTCATATGTACGCATCCCTACGAGGCCTTTGTTCCTGCGCCGCCAGGACCTGCTGAGGCCGCCGTCGATGGCTACGGAGGCAGGAGAGGCAACACGGCCTGGCACAGGCACAGGCATCTCGATGAGGCTGCTCGGTCACTGGCACACAGGGGTGTTTTGCGGGGCTAAACCTGTAGCCGCCGGAGAAGTTAAAAACGGCACATGAACCTGTTGGTTTGTAAGGGTATTGACGTGCCCCTTAGTAATAATCAATAGTAATCAACAATCAATACTTGACGCGTGATTACGAAGTACTATACGAAGTACGGAACGCGGGGACATCTGATCCGAGGTAGTTCCAACCTTCTTTGTTCGTTTACAACCTCGCTTTCGCATCTCCACCAGCAGAATTCAGCACAATGCTTCCATTGAGAATCAAAAACTACTTTCTGTGGCTTTGGGAATCGCGGGCGCCGCAAAAGGAGAGCGCTGCTGCCGGCTATTGGCCCACCCCTTCTCCTGGTAATTCTCCAGGCTACTGGGCAGATGACTTTCCTAGACACAGTACGTTAGTGGGCTATAAGCAAACCTATTTGGTACTATCGTTATTAATATAGCAATAGAACGCCGCAAGGGCCTACGCCGCGTTTGCATTTGGCCAGTGGACGGCGACGACAACGATGCGACAAGGCGCGCTTATGACCAGCTTGTAGCGCTGCTCGGCCCCTCGCGCATCGTCCGAACGAGCGGAAATCAGCAGACTGGAATTAACTTTTGGGAAGCGGAGCTCAATGCTGAGCAGTTTGTGAGGGTCCGTAATATGCCAGAGGTACACGTGAATGATCTCAAGATATGATATAGAAGAGGCTAACATGAACCAGATCGCAGCGATGTCGCCTGCTGATACTATTGGGATCGATCCCTACACGTAGTCACAGGGTGGATGTTCCGAAATGGAGTACGCCGAATGCCTCGCAAGTCGAAGCGAGCGAAGTCTCGCATAGTCTATTAGTTTGACTATGGGGCAACCCTCTCCCTAGCGAGCTAGGGATACTTTTGCATGTCGCATAGTGGTCGCATCAAGACGTTTGACTTGGGTCTCAGATGGTGCCCTCTCCCGCCATTGCGCAGGTCCCCTTTTTTCAAACGCTCTGATGCTGGTGGGCTGCGTGTAAACGTGGCCAGGACGGTGCTCCAAGCCTCACGGCTTTCTTCCAATGCTGACGGTACGATGATGAACGTGGAGATCCGGCCCTCGAGAGACTTGATTTGATCGCCCGCATTATTAACAGTGGGGTTCTACCTCGGGGTGAGGAGGGAGGATTCTGTCTTAGGCCTCGAGCGTCCGGAGATGCTTCTCTTGGGCGTCGAGATTATTGGGACCATCTGTATGCAGGATACCGTCATGGCTCTCCAACTAGCTAAGGAGCAGCGACCGCTGGAGGGACGTTTGGGTGAACATGTCAATTGCCTCCGACTCCTCCTGCGACGGACGGGCGACGCGGACTGGCGTCTGACACGTCTGCCGTCAGCGACGTGATGCGCATGCTCGACGAGTTAAACACAAAGACCTAGCACTGCCCCATTAATTAAGGTTTAAATAACCCTAGAGCAGTATAACCTTATTCGCGAAACGATCGAGTGATCATATTCTCGCTTCGATTACGAGTGATAAATCGTCTTATTCTTCGCATGGCTTTACTAGATGATAGTCACACAGACGAGGACGACCAGGATGATGTTGCCGACGACGCCGTGGATGAGGCTGCATAAGACTCTATCGGCGTGCTCACAATAAACGCCAGGGAGCGCTCTGAAATTAGGACAAAACACGTTGATGTGGCATCCGCTCAATTGCCTGATGGCACACCCAACCGCCCAATTCCGATAGTGCATGCTGACAGCAGGCAGAAAACATGACTGGAAACGTTTATCAACTTTCCTCTATGGACGCAATGAGGGTGGTTTGCCTTCAAGGCAATCCCAGCGTTCTACTAACGGTCCCAGCTCACCAGTTCATGGGGCAACAGAGCCGTTTCTAACGATATCATGTTCTAGGGAGTTAACGAAGGATTTTTTGACACGGCGCCTACGCCTGATGTAGCTAGACAACACTCTCGGCTGTTGCCCTTACTCTTACCTTTGATTTTCTTTCTTTTCTTTATAGCTGCTATCCGACACGACCCGGAGCAAAAGTATTGCCACTTCTTCTTCTAAGGCACAATCCAGACGAACCCCCGTCCACTCATATCAACTTCGCCTCTGTATGATGCATCACTATAGTCGAAAGCCGAGCTCGTAGAGAGGGCGGTATCGAAAATTTGAACGGTGGTAGAAGTGAAGTTGCGCATGTCGACAACGAGAGCAACAACGCCATCGTCAAGGATACCGGAGTCCAGGTTGTCCGCATCGAACCACTCGGGATTGTGGCATCGAGTTCCTGTCTTGACGAAGTTTAGTATCACCGAAACTATTTCCCAAGTTTTAAACGTACGAAACTATTTCCCAAGTTTTAAACGTACGACTTGCTCGCATTCCGCACGGATACCATCAACATCATCACAGAGGTCTTGGTGGACTTTTATCGGCTGGATTCGTTGGGTGTTCTCCGCTTGACATGATTGCGGTGCCGTGTACAGCGTGGTCGTAAGTCGAAGAATTCTTGTCTTATGCTGTTTATAAGGCAAGGCTCGCAAACATGTCATAATTTACGTAGTGCTCAAGGATATTCTGTGCAGAACATCATCTTTGATGGTTGGGCAACTCTGATCAAACTTTGCGCCCGACAAAGAAGGACGACGCCCTGTGTGGGGTAGGGTGAAGTGTAACGGGATGGAATGGGATGGAACGAGATGGGATTGAACGGGACGGGAGGATCTGCCGTGCCAACAGCTTAGGAAAGGAACAAATCATGTTGTATAATACCCCAACCTTCGCCGCCAGTGCCTTGTCTTGTCCTCAGCGCAGATCCTAGTACGACATGAAGACGCCGGGACCGTATTGGTGCTGGCACTTCGTCCTTTTGGTATCGACATACACATATTGTCCGAGACGATACTGGGCAAGCTATCATGATTACTTTTGCGTAAATGTACGGTATTTGAAGAGCACCCCAGGGAGGCGATGAGCAAAGGTAAACATGGAGTATTTTCTGGGATAAGGGTCAGTGTTGATGCCAAGAGTACGACGTTGTGGCCAACTTCATGCGACCGGGCCAATCTTTCCAATTTGGATCTGGACGAGCTGCCGAATGAGCACGACAATGGCTAAAGCTGCCGTGGGAAGCGATGCTCCGCATATGCATGCCACAAAGAGTCCGGCCAGCAGGGCTGTCTCCGCGGCCGCGCTCATATGGGCCGCCAGCTCGCAGGGTGGCATACACTAGTGTTCCTCTCTGAGTGATGTTGTTGGTAGGGCGTATCGCCCCAACGACGTCGAGACTTTGTGCACATCTTGGCCTGTAAAAGTAAGGCTGCAGACCCTTCCGGCCCTGGGGCTATGCCTCACCGAACGGAAGACCCTGGCGCATTCATCATCGCTGCTGGTGCCGAGCCAGCTTTGAACTCATGCATGCAAGTCACGGGGTAATCCTCGTTCCGCTGGCCGGCTCGTTCCAACACCCTTTCGAGCATCCGCAGCCGTTGACCTGCATAGAGCGCGCTATAAGTCATTCCGGTGTTGATCAAGACGAGCTGCTGTAGGGGCTTCTGACGTGTTCATGGCGCCCCAGCAGCGAGCGGCATGATGAGTGGCAGCAGGTAGGATCTATGGCCCGGTCATGTTGGTGATTCGACAATCGTTCTCGAGGTCTATGTCTTGCCACTTCGCTCAGAATGGGCCACATAATGGGCCGCTGCACGGTGTTCTCTTGGTCAATTGTGGGTTCTGGCAGAGCGAGATGGCTGTTTACCCAGTCTGTACTGGCCATCATAAAGGGGGGATCGGGGTACACCTACGTGCATGATGGATCCTGAGAGGCGTAGATGGTTTCTGGCCACGGCTCGGCCTTCATGATATACCCCTGACGGAAGGGTATTCGGTAACTGAAGTAAGTCAATGAGGCTGCGGCCAACATGCCCAGCCGCATCCAGCCGAGACCCCATCCACCCATGTTGGTGCGATTGTTGCTCCATTTTGAGGATATGACAAGGGGCAGCTACTGCTAGCGTCGGTCCGATGCATATGCAGGCCAAGGCGAGTCTGGCCAGCTTAGCCCGCACAGGGAGAGATAATTGACGCGTCTAGAGCACTAGATTCCGAGCTCGTTCCTCAGACAATATGTTCTTGATGTGGTCAATCCCGTGTCCCAGCCTGGCTTCCGGAGTTGAACGTGCTTGGGGGAAAAGCATGCAGAGTCACTAGTGGCGGGTGTGCCAACTCAGCCATCCCATCCCTAAGATGCAAATCATGCAGGGCGGCCAGGCCAACGGCCCCGCTATCATGATTTATGCCCGGCTGAGTCAGTGCGACGAGTTGCCTTGACCATCTCTGCCTGCGTGACTGATCGACCAGCAAGTATAAGAATGGCCCTTCCTCCAGAGGCGCCCTACAACCACAACCCTACCGGGCCTTCCCATCCGCTAAAGCTAAAGACCAGAGTACTTTTCTCATCTCAGTATCAATGCAATTGATATGGCCCCGTAAGTTACTGTTCTATTCATACTATCTTTCTCCAAAGCGTCAACTCATACCTCCCTCATACTGCCGACTTCCAATTAACCTCCAGTGAGAGCGTCCGTGCAGCCAATTTGAGATAACGGACCTTCGATCGGTTACAACAACAATTGTAGTTTGCACGTATGACGGGTTGTGCAAGAAAACAGGCTGGATCTGCGCAGAATCCTCCCGTTGGGGCATCACCTTACACGGAGCGGCAGTTGAGCCTGGAAACACCGAGGAGACTTGAAGTCTTTTTCCACAGCAGACTCTATAGTTTCTTCATGAAATTAACCTCATCTTACTAAGATGCTGATCTAAGAACGGTCACCCATTGGCATGGAACTTCTAGAATGCATCTGACAGTTCTCAAGGTCCTCCCATTTTTGGTCACCATGCCGAATGACGAGCAGCCCGAGAAGAAGTCCGACAAGCGGTCGGACAAGAAATCGGACGAGCAGCCCGATCCTCCTGCGTCTTCGGTAAGACATTCCAACAAGCTACCAGATGTTCCACCGACAGGTCTGATGCTGCCAAGGACAAAGGTGCAAATGGGCCAAGTGGCGGCCACATAGATGCGAGTCGAAGTCAACAAAGAAGTCCATCAAACCTAGCGATAATTCTGACCCCGCATGGACGTTGTTATGTCCCGTGCCTGACACATCGTCATATGTTGTAGTATCTCGCCGTTCATGATCGCCCATCTGGCTAAGCGGTGTGTCAATGCCTGGTGCTGAATCCAGCCGCGAGATCTCTATGGCAGGAAAACTCGCACTGGACGAGCCTTCCTGTAAGAGTCCCGCGGCAAATGACAGGAGACCGAGAGAGGATGTGGCCTGATCTTGGCGGCCGTCGTGTCCTCGCAAGCATGTGACTTCCGCGTCCGACCTACCTGTGGGTGCTGGGTCGATATTGTGCTTGCCCCATAAGATGATGGATTGGTAGAGATGATCTGTCCGGAAGACTAAAGTTGCTAGAAGCCTTGGAATAGCCGCCTGTCGAGGGTTGAATGGGTCCATTTGGACCCCTAACGGGCGGGCCATTACAGACACTGGGAGATGAGGCCCCATCCTCCTGTGTTGTCAACGTATCGGTAGTTAATGGTGGTGTCTGGAGACGTAGAAATATGGGATATCTGCCCGATGATGACTGAGATTGTTCACTAAAGCTAGGATCGACCCCTTGTTCGAGAGGTAAGACGTCTTGGACCGTCGGGCCCTCGCTAGGTAAGCCTGAACGACCGTTGTGTAGTTCGTCCGTCCTAGCTCGTTGCATCTTCCGTCTCTACGGAGACCGACTTGACATCGGTTCTTCGTGATGGTGCTGACCCGTGTCGATAGGTCGGCAATTCTGCGCGATTTCAACAGAGTGTTTCTCGGTTCTAGACCCAATGAATCAAAATTGGACAAGCCCAGATCCCGGCACATAGTTGCGACGGTGGCAGTTCGTCAGCGGCAAATACCAAAGACTTCCGGTGGACCTCCTACGGTTGATCTGTCGCTCTGGAGAGAGACACTGGAGAAAACGGCAACAGATATCCGTCAGGGAGGCCCTCCAGTTTGCCCCTGAAGAGCCTCTGCCAAAATCTTGCTGATGCTGATCCTTGCCCTTCTTGGATGCGATAGTCAGACCGTGATTGAGCAATATACTGGTTAGTTCAGGCCAACACATTGATGAGAAGCGAGCCACTGATCTGTTTGCATGTCGCAAAGTGGTCGCATCAGGACGCGTGGCTTCTTTGACTTGCGGTCTCAGACGGTCCCCTATCCCGCCACTGCGCAAGTCCCCTTCTTTCAAACGCTCTGATGCTGGTGGGCCGCGTGTAAACGTGACTAGGACGGTGCTGACCGAGCGTTCAGGCCTCGCAGCCCTCTTCTAATGCTGACGGTCGGCACCTGGACGATGAAACGCTGTCGGGTGTATCTGTGATCCCTGCGCATCACGCGCTCAGTGCTATCGAATCTCGAAGTGTAAGGGGCTGTACCTGGAGTAGTACAAGACATCGCCACATTACTAGGATCCGCGCCCTCGTGGCGATAGAACATAAGGCCGAAGACCTATCTACCTACGTACGCATCCTCCCGAAGCGTTGCTTTACTACGCTATGATAATAAAAGAAAGAGTGTTAGAGGCAAGAGGAACAAAATGCATGAAACCATGGGTACTATCATCTCCCTAACGAACTGCTCCATAGACGGCGTCTATATCCGACTAGTTCATTGAGAATTGTATAGTTATTACCCTTCCCGAGGCACAGCCGAGCGCGACAATTGACCCATTAATAGCGGGCACCATTAGCCGGCACTCTGACGGCAGCCAGAGCAATCTCTCGGCATGCTTCATGATCCAGACATTGTCGGGGCTCACCCAGTAGCCGTGATACTGAGGCTCTTTAATAAAGGTCTCTGGTGTATCCGAAGCGGACGAGATCAAGGTCAGAACGCCACTGTCAGTAGAGAGCCGCGTGTTGGTTGTTAAATCGAAAGATAGGCGATATACCTCTTTGCCGACCTCAAGCGTCTGTATGCACGCGCCCGTCGCCGCGTCCCAGACTTTGATAGTGCTATCATAGGACCCCGATGCGAGCCGCTGGCCGTCCGGCGAGAAGGCTACCGACATAACGTCATTGTAGTGGCCATTAAGCTTCTGCACGCATACGCCTGTTGCTATGTCCCAAACCTCAACGGTCCCC
>LFRF01000008.1:874812-922626 GCA_001189435.1 Tolypocladium ophioglossoides CBS 100239 | reverse complement strand
GTAAGAGATCCGCGCCACCCGCGCCGCACGGCCTATGAGTTAGATGGTGGATGGGGAGACTGATCACGAGCTTGAGGTCTCGCGTTCTGGCTCTGGCATGCGTGTTTTCACATGCTGCGTGTGATAGGAGCTTCACGATGGAAATTCATAGCTTCACCTGACGCTTTCTTGGACCTATTAGTGCGCGAACCGCAAGATGAGGAGTTCGGGGCGGCGAGGCGGGGTTGCATCTCGTTAGGTGCTCATGCATGGCACATGGGGACACGGGCCCGGACTAGTCGTTGGTGGAGGCTGGGCTATTGTTGATGCGGCTCTAGAGACTTACTCGTATATTGCGGAGACTACTCCGTAAACCTTACCCTCTTGTTGTTCCATGTCCACCCATCTATCTCATTGCTTTAGCGCCACCGCCCTCTCCACTCGCTTGTCAAACCTATGCGTACTTCTAATAGAACCCACCACAGATCTTCGAGGGCGAGGTATCTGTGGAGTTTTGCAGTTGCGTCAGCTATCAACGTTATCTTAATCGGCGGTATGGCTTCGAAAATCTAGTCAGATCGGCCGAGAAAGATCTACTCGTCTCGGCAGTGCTGTAACTTGCGGTCTAACAACTCGACGAGGAGCTAGGGGACTCTTGGTCGCGAAAACAGGCTAGCGGTAGAGCGCTTGACGGATCATGCGCGGCTGGCGAAGCCTTCTGCCTTGCCGAATGGCATATGCCCAGTTCACCAAAGAGCAGACACCCAGCTCCTCCCCACCCAGGTCTGGCAGCAGGAAGCCCATCCTGCAGGTCTTAACCGCGAGCTTGTCGCCCGCTCGCCTGAGGATCCGGTCGGACAGGMTGCCAAGCTCGAGTTGTCCCAGCTGAATGTCGGTGGGGGCTCTCTCTCTCCTTACWCCATGGGAGAGTGTCCCATAGACGACGACACCACAAGTCGCTGGCTGACCTGCGATCCTGTCACGCAAAATGCGGTTCCAAATTCAAGTCAATTCGTGTGTGCTCAAAATCTTTCTCTAAAATAGCCGGAAACAGCCACCCTATTTAACTCCTGCTGTTGTGGTCTGTGCCGACAACCTTCCTTGGTGGCTTTTCTAGGCTTCCAAATTAAGATCCCTTTTTTCCTATCGAGTGCGAGTCACAGCCGCTTATCCACGTAGCCGTTTCATCCGACAGATCCCGCGCATCACGCGCTCGCTGCTATCGAATCTTACAGTGTAAGGGGCTGTGCCCGGTATCGGTCGAGGTGCCGTAGGTGTGGCGTTGATGCCGAATCAAACTTTATTCCATCAATGCAATAACACCGAGTCATCAATATGACAAATGCCGTACGAACAAACGAAGTTGTCATACGATGCGCGTTCAGCCGGTTAGGAGCATACGATTGACGATGCAAAADAGCCTTATTCCTACATAAGAGAATTGCCTGACGAGGCGGTCTTTAATGACTGAGCTTTKCCCCTATTGTGGGCCTGCTCGCATTTTGGTTCTTCCGAGTGTTCAGCCAATTAGGTGACTGCACACCTGCGTTCACCTCCACAGAAGTGCTGTGCGACATAAGAATAGGGTGGCTCGTTTGTTGCATTTTTCGCACAAATGAATACCGCCCCAAAACSCCAACGCCCGCTCGTCCTGGTGCTTCTCTCAACAACTCTCTCAGCAACTCCTCAACTCGACACTCTCAACTCCACACGGGGCAACTACCGACAATTACAACTCCGCCATGCCTCCACGTTTTCAGGATATGGATGACTCTGATGGCGATGATAGTATTGGACCCGTTGAGCTACCCGATGGCCGCTTGATCTGCCGTCGCCGCGGCTGGACAGTTTGCCCGTACTGCTGCGTCGACTTTAGCTTCATGGACGAGCTGTTGGAGGACTCAGAGGAAGCGCTTGAGCGCGAGGACAACGAGATTTACGAGCAATTGAGCGATGAAATCCGGGCTGAGATTGATGCGCGATGGGGTCCCCCGCCCTCCACGCGTGCAAACGCTCAAGCCTCACCCGAGTCAAACAACCAGTTAGGCCCCGGAATCAGTGCCCAGCCACGCATCATCGATGCAGGCCCGTCGCCAGAGCCTGACGGCCTTGCCATCAGACGAGGCACGGGACACGTTTTCCCCACCAAATTCACCCCGCCGTCGGCGACATCCACCCCAGGTGCATTGTTCCCAGCGGGCACTGGCTGTCAAGCGATTCCGCCTGTTGCTCGGTTCATCCGCAGGGACGATCCGGAGCAAGCCTTGATCTATGCCGATGGGGCCTGTCTCAACAATGGACAGGCCAACCCAAGGGCAGGATGGGCATTCGTCTTCAAACCCGAGACTGACCAACCCGCTGGGATTGTATCTGCCCGCCTTGAGAAGAAAGGACCCTTCGGAGATGAGTTCGCCCAGACCAGCAACCGGGCTGAGCTACGAGCCGTCCTCGGTGCACTCCGTTTCCGGCACTGGAAAGGCGAGGGCTTCACGACATTGGTTTTCGCTACCGACTCCGAATATGTGGCTCAAGGCGCCACCACGTGGGCTCGCGGCTGGGTACACAATGGATGGAAAACGAGCTCGGGCGCGGAAGTGAAGAACAAGGATCTGTGGTCGATGCTTCTTGGAGAGGTTGAACGATGGGATTATTGGGGCGTGAAGATCCAATTCTGGAGAATTCCCCGAATAATGAATGTGACGGCGGACCGCGCGGCGAAGCAAGCTGCAGAGGAGKAGGAGGATCCGGATGAATACTGTGAGATCATGGGTGTGGTCACATAATATCGACATCAAGCCGTATGCGATGTGGCGGACTACACCCTTGATGGAGGACTAATTTAGTGCACTGCCCACCCCAAATCTGGTGTCTTTGTCCCGACCTGGTTGACAGTGCGTAAAGAATCGTAGGTCTGGTGATAACGTGAATCATCATTTGTCTCAAGACTCGTAGGTCAAGATCGTGACCAAGGTCTGTAGTTGGGTAATCCGCGAGCGGCGTCAGAGCTGACTGGACTTGCCGCGGGTTGCTGCCTCAGTCATTCCGTCACACGCGGTGTCAGCGGATCCCCGAAATCTCGTTGGAATCGGCGGATGGCGTTCTCGACCCGGCGCTCTTCTGACTTCGTTTTCTTGGCCTTCCTCCTCGCCATGACCGTGCTGTACTGCAGGAAAGATTCAGGGGAACGGCCTCCCTGTGGGGTATTACAAGTTTGATAGGTCCTCGTAGCTGACGATTCATGGAACGGGGTTGGCGTGGTAGGACGATGGCCGGGCAGACGTCCCGCCGGGGACGGCAAGATGGCATCCGCCGCTAGGTTGCGGGGGAGCTACAGGAGCTGAACATTCAGCTGCCGGGGCTGCCAGGGGCTCACTGCCGGTCTGAGCCACGCTAGAACATAAGCCGCATGGACGCCTGATCCATCAGCTCCAAACGACGAAGCTGCATGACTGCCCGAGACTTGGGCTCTCGTCGAGGAAAACCTGTGGGCTCGAGGCTATCGCTCTCCGCAGTGCGTACCTACTTGCATACATTAAACTGTGTCGATGGATCGAGTGATCAGTAGGTCGCCGGGACGGAGACGCATGGTAGTTGGCGCTGTGGCTACAACCTCAATCATGTTTCACAATCGAAGTTTCCCTACGCGGTCGTGTCAAAATTTGATTGGCTGCGTAATCTTGGCCCCGAAAGAAGAATGCGTTCTGCAGGTGACCACCCATTGAGGATGGTACTTGTAGCAGCTGAGCAGGAAGTTAGGGCTGGAGACCGTCCTGACAGACCAGGTGCCTGAATACGCCTTGGTTTCGTTTTGTGATACTGCTTGTTGGTGATACTGATTAAAAAAAAGATGTATTCTCTATGGACTCGACATTACGGCTCAAGTAGCGTCAACGTGTAGTCAAATGTACTAGGCCGATGTGTCATGCACTCACGAGCAAGGACAAGGCTCGCCTCAAAACCTCATGTCATAACGTATCTATGAAAGACACGCCAGAACAGGTTGCGCAGTCTTGGGAAGTCTAACGAACGATTACACAGGGATCCAGCGATGTGTTTAATATCAAGATCTTGATGAATATGAAGCCTAAAGAGTGACATGAGCAGACATGAABCCAAAAGCTGACATGAGCAACATGGAGCCTTGAGTAATGAAGCCAAAAGTGACATGAAGGAGTGACATGAAGCTCAAGGATTGAATGAAGCCGAGGAGTGACTAGAGCTAGAGTGACTGAATAGAAGCAAGCAAATGGACATCGAATGCCGACTTCCTTGACCCAGGCTGATTGAGTCTTGATCCCAGGCGTCTAGAGCATAGCATTCATTAATGCTTGTGGCAAGCTCTCCACTGAATGGCAAATTTGACAACCAGCTTGCCGCTGATGTGGTCAACCTGTTGACAGTTAGCGACATTCCATCAGGTCAAAGCTAGGACTTACGGCAATGAGAGCTGGGCGATTGGTCGGGTTAATGTTGCAAGCCGTGTTCATGTTCAGAATCGCAGTGCTACCGCCGCAGGGCGACCACGACAGGATTCCGGGGCGAGACTGGAGATCAAAGTTGCCGCTGTATTGTCCGGGCAGCTTGATGGAGTAGTCGACGTGCTCCGCGCCGTTTCCGGTAAAGGAAAAGGTATTTGTGCACTGGCCGTAGGCCCCGGCGGGGATCTCGGCGAAACCAAACATGTCGGTTTCAAGGACGGAGAATCTGGGAGGGTTAGACAAGTCTAGATGGGCGCCTGGTGACGTACTGGAAGCCAGAGTTGAACTCCAAGTTCAAGGTCAGCTTGCAGTTCTTGCGCCAGTCGATAGCTTGGGTGCCCGGGCCAGTCTGGACCTGGTACTCCGAAAAGGTGGCTTCAAAGAGAGAGCCGGTGGCGTCGACTTGCACGTCGGCAGTGCCGGCTGGGCAGCCGCTTCCGAGGAGGCTGATGCCCTTGACCTTGACCTTCTCGGGAGCCTGGCCGCTTTGGGGAGCAGCAGCGGCGAGGCCGAGCAAGGGAGTGAGGATGGTTAGGAAGTGCATATTGGATGGGATAGAATAGTGGGCTGTGTAGGCGCGAGTGATGGTGCTATGTCGATGAAAGAAAAGGGGAGGAAGTTGACCTAGAGTGCGAGGTGTTCAATTTATAGACATTTCTCGGCACCTGAAGCGAGCGGGAACGTCTCTCAGCTGCTCTGCGGCTGAGTCTATGGACAGCCCGAAAGGTTTAATTAGCTGACAGTCTGGACGGCATACCCAGGATCTCACCCAATACATCGCCCTCGCTCGGTTGACACGGGAAGTTGGGCATCAGGGATCAGTCGTAGCCACATTCCGTCGGACGCCGTGTCCATTCAGATGAAGCGATGACTGGCTGATAGCCTTCGCGACAGCCGTGGCACAGTGAGCTGGCAGACGACTATTGACGCCCAGTCTCCCGAGCGCAAAAGCAATTCGTATATGCAAGCCGATGATCCTTCGTTCTGGGGCTGTACACTGCGCCAACTGCCATCCACACGAATTCAACAAGCTTCACCAGACGGCACAGTCTCGCCAACACATTCTTTGCTGCTCATGCCCTTACATATTCACTCGACATGGCCGACTGTCGCTCAGAGACAGCAGCTCCGTCTGCAGTTCATCTTATACGTCAGTCAACTCACAGTGTTACTACTTACTAACAACCGTTCAGTGAATGCGATAGAAGCCAAGTTGTGTCAACAAGTCGATTACATGTAGGGTAAGCATCGAGTCACGCCCAACCACGTGCAGACCGCTCAACAAAATGAGGTAGCCACAATAAGCAGCCCGTCATAGCGTGCCTATTAAATCTCCGCCTCGGCAGTTTCGTTAATTAGGGCTGAGACTTGTCGGTGAGCGCCACCAGTCACAGCCGCACCTCGTAATGATGCCCTGCCAGTCTCGCACCAGAAACGGCGTACGAGGGGCTTCGACTTGTGATTCCTCGATCGCAATACGTGGCGTGAGTCTCGAATAGCCAGCTGGTGCGGCTGATCTGAATAGCCAACGGCGTGTCACGGCGGCGACGTATGCCGAGAACCAGTTGTGCAAATAATTGGATGCTTAGGTTTTGATCTTTAATGGCGCATCACAGTGCCAGCAAACAGCGTGCGGCTGATGGTGGCGTACATGTATTTATGCCGGATTGCTAGATCAGCGGTCAGTTAGCATTGTACGGCGTTCTCGCGTCTGTCGATCCTCTCGGTGTGGGCCAAGGCACAGTTGGGCTGCAATAGCATTCGACCATGCTTTCGTTGAGTCGATGCTGTAACGGGCTCAAGCGCAGTTTCAACAAGAAGATGCCTTTGTGGTATCTGTCTAAAGCTATGGAAGAAAGAGGAGGAGGAGGAGCTTGAGACGGGCCGGCTCGAGTTCGTGGCCTTGTCGATGTTAGCTTATTTGTAGGGAAATCGGTTTTAGACTGGAGGTCGAACAACCCCGGGCCTGGGCGCCCTAAGCGAGTGTCCGAGAGGGTGACACCCACATCGTTTCCCGTCAACAGGATATCGAACACGCGCAGGGCCAATGACACTCCTCCCGATGAATCTTTACTGTCTAGAGGTTGACCAACACGGTATGTGAAACTCATAACCACGTCTATCACAGTTTCTTCGGCTTCATAGACGGGTTCTCTGCCGTCCAAGTAGCGTACGCAGGTGTATACCCCAGTCTGACCCCCGAAACCCCGAGATCCATCCCAGCAAGGAAGTAAGATACAGAATGAAATAAGACACCGCCCAGTCAACTGCGATCAAGAGCCGCTGCAAAATGGCACTGCTCTTGTGGAACCCGCACGACGAACCATGTCCGGGGCATTGAGTATTGTCAAGGCGGTAGAAGATGACGAAGAGGTTGAGCGTAAGCCAAAGTCCAGCACGAAGCCACGCACCACGCAGAATCTACGAACACCGTGAAATGGCCGACGGCCGGTCTTGCAGCAGCTTCGCATGGAGGATCACCTCGCTGAGGTTCTAGAAAAGAGCGCCTTTTGCTGGGTCGGTCCCCTCGATAACCACGCCCTTCGTCTCCGTCGGGCTCCGCGCGCCGCCATTAGTGCCGGACAAAACGATCGACCCTGAGCTCAGGCTGGCTCTCTGCGGTCGCAGATGTGGCCTGTTCTCTGTCGCCCAGCCGCGCTTTGATGCTGCCGCGTAGGACTTTGAGGTATTCCAATTGATTTTGTGAAAATGAAGGCGGCGGGACCAGGTTGAGTTGGGCGGAAGGGTGATTCTGATATGACTGGTTCAGCTCAAATCGTAGGTCACGACATTAGGCAAGCCGCGCTCGATTATTCTTGGTATTTCGCCTTTGCCCGACATCTTTGCCCGACATGGCTGACTTGAGATGTTAGATGACTGCGTTGGCGTTGTAATTTGTGCCTGGCCCCGTGCGCACGGAGGGCTACAAGTAATGGATAGCTCTCCATAGTCGGATGACGAATCATCATTATTCGTATCGTAGGGTAGTATGAGTAGGGCAGTGGCCGAACCCAGCCAATGTGAGGCCGCGATTTGTTTACTAGGTTTAATATATGCTCTTCTGTTGTATCATAGATAACACAGTCATGTGTCGCGCCCGTAAACCCATAATGTTACGAAGTAGGTTCTCACATTATTATTCTCTTCCACTAACTCACCATTTTGCTTGTATGCGTCAACTGCACCGGTCAACTAATTCAGCCGGCAAGAACGGAAACAGCGTGAAGTTCCAACGCAAGTTCTTGAGTCAATCCGCAATTTTGCCAAGATGAACCCATGGACAAAGTTGCCCACGGCCCTGCTCGGCATCACTCAAGTTGTAGGTGGTTGTGGCTTCGTTGGGTGCCATCTTATTCAGCAGCTCTTGCTGGATGAGGAGTGCAATGTCGTCTATGTACTTTGGCCGCGTTGTACCGAGCGATTAAAGCGTTAAATGACTGTAACTAACATCCCTTGCATAAGGTTTCCAAGCTAACCGTGTGAGTGGGACGAATCCACCGCTGGTAGTACATGTACCTGGAATGTTCTAAATGCCTGAATGAAGGCGACAAAACTTCTATTAATGGTGAAAGGCTAAAACATAAAGAGCCTAACAGCTTATCGGGCTGATAGGTCTATTCTGCCGACGGCTTATTTGATGTTCCCCTAGTTGTTTTCTTGGCCAATAAGTTGTCTTTGCTTTAGAAAATGGTGCAGTCGCACGTGGGCAATACTTCTTAGGAACCCACATCCTACTAGCTAGCATGTGGGGGACGTACTACTTGGGGACAACCCTTCAGTTAACCCATGCTTCAATCTCAGTTACGTCTCCACAAGATCATTGCGCTAGGAGTTCGTAAAGTGCCCCTGCTGGAATGTCCTGGCCGGAAGAAAGGCCCAGTGCTAGCGTGGCGCCAAGATTTTTTGACCCATGTGACACTTGACGCTAGAGATATGAGGTCCGTATCTATGAGAGAAGAATGGACAGAAATGTCTTGGACGAAAATATATGTAAGATCATGAATATGTTATCTGTGTTGGAATTCAACTACTCAACAAGTCACTTATGACTTGTTGACATAACTCCAGGAGCAAGCGTCTTGTTGTTTTGACTGTGGCACTGAACGGCCACGCATCTCTTTGAGTCTCACAACTTCATACAATATGCACTCTTCGGCAATTCTTATTGCCCTTATGGGCGCCATATCAGTCACCACCTCACTGATCCCCAGAGTCAAAGAGTCCTTCAGTATAGTTCGTCCGGGCGGTGTCAAAGCCATTGTCATGACCGACCAGAATACGCTCAATGGCACTTATCACGACCCAAAAACCAAAGTCATTCACAAGAACGACCGAGCGGCCAACGCTAATCCCGGCTCTCTGCCAATAGAGTTCGTCAATAGATTTGACGGTGGAAAAATAAACGCCTACGTGACCGGGTTGGATTCCGATAATAAGGTTGTCTTTGTGACAGCAAATGGCACCCTTGTTTATCCAAGCTCTGGTGACTCAGATATTCCAGTACAAATTGTAGAAGACATTGCTATTCCTCTTCCGGCGCAGGGCAATACCTTCAAGATGACCTTGCCGATCACGATTTTCTCTGGTCGCGTCTATTTCGCCGAAGGGGACCTCCGTTTCTTCATGGTCAGAGTACCGAACGGCGACGGCCTGGTACAGCCATCGATCACCAACCCGCAAGATCCTAGTTCCGCAATCAACTGGGGATTTGTCGAACTTACTTATACCGAAGAGCTGGCTATCTGGGCAAACATCAGTTACGTGGACTTTGTTGGACTGATTCTCAGCATGGGTCTAACGGTAAAGAACGGCGGCACCTAGATCACGCGTGGACTCGACGCCGGCTCTGTCTCTCAAATTTGCGAAGGCATGTTCGACCAGTCACAAAAGGACGACTACCCGTGGAGCAGTATGTGCGTCGCCAATATCGACGGAAACCCCATCCGTGTCCTGTCACCTAATAACTACGTGGTGATTAACGGGAGTGCCTTCTAAAACTATTGGAGCGAATACGTGGACTAATTCTGGAAGAGGTACGCCTAGTCTCCCTTGACGATTAACACTCAGTCTCCTGCGGGCAACGTCAGCTGCCAGGTGTCTAACAACACAAACACGCTCAACTGCGACGGCGATAATCGGGCTACGCGAAGCCAACAGCGAATGATATCTGGGGTTGCAACAGCGGAACATTTGAGAGGAGACCGGAAGACAACCCTTTTCATGTAACCTTCATCCCCCGCCTCTGCGCCGCGTTTGTCCGCTCGACTGTGCTGCTTGCTGGCGGCAATGTTTAGCCGAGCTTGAACTCTTCGCGTAACTACACTGTTGATCCCACAAGCCACTACAGTCGCCTAGTTCACCAGCCTTAGTAGACGGCAAGGGCTATGCATTTCCATACGACGATGTCAATCCGGACGGCTCTGAAGACGCGTCCAGTCTTGTATCCTCTGGTGCCCCCAACACCCTGACGGTCTATGTAGGCGCTCCTCCACCGCCGTCGCCCCCAGCACCGACCTCATCTTCTACTGTCACATCCTCCTCGGTGTCGTCGTCAGCACCAATCTCATCACCATCGGTCTCGTCAAAACCATTCTCGAATGGTCACATCCTCTGTGGTCTCATCTTCGGGGCTAGGCTCGTCTTCGGCACCAGTCTTGTAAGCGCCGACCTCGTCAGCACCGGCGTCATCTTCTACTGTAATATCCTCTACGGCATCATCTTCTACTGTCATATCCTCTACAATCTCGTCTTCGGCACAGGCCTCGTCAACATCGGCCTCTTCAACACCGAACTCGTCAGTACCGACCTCGTTAGCACCGGCGTCGTCTTCTACTGTCATATCCTCTGCGGTCTCGTCTTCGGCACCGGCCTCGTCAGCACTAGTCTCGTCAGCACCTCTCGTCTACACTGGTCTCGTCTCCGTCGGCCTCACCTACGACCACTTCTAGTGTGCACTGATCTTTGCCCACCGGTGGTCCTTCTCCTGGACTGCCCAACCGAATCGATGATTTCTAGTTCTATGGCTGCGTCGGCTCGTCGGCTGGCTTCCTGGGCTTCAGTAAAGTCTTCTCAACTCAGAAAATGAGCCTCAGCTTCTGCGCTGCCAACTGCCCGTCACACTTCTTTAGTGTCTACAGCACGTGAGTTACTTGTAATATGCGTCGAATACAAACTTGGTGCTGACAATTTGATTCAAGTGACTGCTATTGTGGTGATCAGCCTGACGCCGCGACCACGAAGGCGTTTGCCCTAGCCACGTGCAACATTCCATGTCCAGGCAATAGTAGGGAGGCCTGCGGTAGTCGAGAAGTCGCCGGAATGGCTCGCCGGCAGTCCGTACCTCTTACGGACATCCTCTCCTTATACATTCATGTTCGTAGCGGTGTATCTCTGAGCGGCTCTGTCGGTGTCTCCGCTACCATTACACCTGGTAGCCCTACCCTTGGCGGCAACATCACCAGCACGATCGCCAGCACCACTACTAGCATAATTAGCTCTTGCCCCCCTGAGGTTGTCCATTGTCCTATTGGTCCCAAAACGACTGATGTCATCACCATTACTACCGAGATCTCTCCGAGCCTAATTCCCGAGACATCGACCGGCGCCTCCAAGGACGGAGACATGTCCGAGGAGGGCTCTGACATCCCCTTGCTTTCGGCTGTCACTAGCCCCGTCCTGGTCGGTGGTGCCGACGGGATCGCCGTCCCTTTCAACCTGCTGAGTGTCTTAGTCGGTCTTGTCTTCGTGCCCTAACAAAGCAAGGGTTTGAGATATATGATCCACTTCGTTTCAAGGCTATATATTTTGAGGTTCGGAAGCTCTGAGGTAGTTGCATTTAGCCACATGATTGAACACTAGGGAGAAATGCAACATAACTATAGGGTTTTAACTAGTAAATCGGAACATTTGGATGATGGCTTGGCATATGGGCTAATGTAATTCAGGCGTACCTCTTGTCAACCTTTGCCCCTAAGTATGTTGCCATCGATTTTTCGCATAGAAAACGGCAGTGACACATTTGGGCTCTAGAATGTATGCATACTCACGGTCGTCAATATAAATCCGCTTGCGGGTAGACTCTCTTCTATTGCGATGCCATCGAGCCGACGGATACTTCAAGTCACTAGCAAATAAGCCTTCTTGCTACATAATGTTGTTCAGAATCTGCATGAAAAGGCCGTCTACGTGCGCGGCGACATCACCGACTCGAAGGCATTACCCTCCCTAGTAGCAAAGCACTGTCTTTCACGCCGTCTCACCTGTTGCCTCACTGACGGCTCATAAACATCCCGAGTTTGTCGAAACAACGTTGAGGGAGCACGAGTTCTCCTCACCATAGTCACAGATAGCAGCGCTGTCAAGGCGTTATGTACACGTCTAGCGTCGACGTGTATGCCAACCAGCCGCATAATAGCGTAACGGAATTGCACCCGCTATGGCCTCACTAGAACACATCAAACATCAAACGAGTACAACTAAACTAAGACTATTGCGGATTGTCTTTTTCGCTCAACACATGGCCAGCAGCTGCGTATGATAAGCTCAATTAGACTTGAACGTGCATGAGAATCCTTATCGGGAATCAAATGCCACTTTTCTCTTGAGTAAATTGTCACTAATTCGAGAAGTGAGAATTATGCGCTGAATTCTTCGCCTTTGCATCCACCAAGACATCTCTACCGTTCACCTCTCTCCAACGCGACGGATAGTCTGAAAGTACAACCCCCCGAACTCGATGGGGGAAAATCTTGCATATTTCTAGTCAATTACGGACGTTGTGCGTGGAAGAGTCGTTTGGCAGAAGACGATATCCTCTGACTCGAACCCGCCATCTAGGTCATTTCTACTACTATACCCCTCAGGTGGAAGCATGGGTTCAGCTACGGATCATCGGAACACACAGTGGCACAGGCAAGCCAGCAGGTATGGTGGGCGATCAAACCGTTTTACCACGCTTTCTTAACAGACTTCGCCCCAATATATTGAGACATTGATGATTGCCAACAACTAGCTATTCAGCATGCTGTTTCACCAAAGCTTCCAGCTTCTCCTGAAAGTCGGCAAAGTAGTTGATCGCCTGGATAATCTTTCCCTCGCTCGTGCCAAACCCGCTCCTGGTAAAGGCAAGCCTCCATGCACCTTCGTCGTTCATGAGCCCAACATAATCTCGAGTCTCCCAACTCCTCTTTGTCGGGCCCTGCGCAAAGTACTCTCCTAGCTTCCCATTCCAGGAGGAAGCGTCGGTCGTTGAAAGCTCGTGCAGCAGCCCCGGTGAGATAGTTATGTGCTGTATCCCCGCCAGCTGCATGACGTCGTCCACAGATGTAAGCGATGCAGCAAGTACGCGCGTGCGGTGGGAGTGGCCGAGATAGTATGCCTGAGCTTCCCGACAAAAGTCAAAGGCCTTGTGGTTATCCACGTAGCTGCAAATGGTGAGACAAGGATGCCACTGATAGAGGAGCACACACGACTTACCCCTTGTCGAAATGCACCTTCAGCTCATTGACGTACGGCGCAATATAAGTGCATTGCGCGTCGGCAGCCAACGTCGCCTGCTCCATACAAAACATGGTCGTCGCAAGAGTTGCAATCCCCTTTGCCTCAACGATTCGGCAGGCTTGCAATCCTTCCCAAGTGGCTGGTATCTTGATGCACACCCTTTTTTCAAACTCAGGTGCTAGAGAGTGGAAGATGGCAATAATTCCTGTATAGTCAGATCCTGGTTTGCCTGGTTGGTAGCGTGGCGACAACGACGTACTCTCTGCATTCATCACCGTTGCCATCGTTGAGTAAGACAGCTTGGGATTCGTTTGGACATGGACATATCCTGTCAAGTATGGAATAAATAACAGTTGCAGCTTGACCATCTGGATGATGTTAGTCTGGATACTTGATGGTGTTGAACGTCACGCAGTCACCCACAAGAATTTCGACCACGAATTCTTCCAAGGGGAGGTTTTCCTGCAGCGGCTGCAACCTTCCTCTTGCCTCACTAATCGCGGCTTGAATTAGTTCTGCATGATGCAACAAACTCTTGCCAGATACTGGTCTTGCTAGTTCAAAAAAAGCAATTGCCTGGGCGGGGTCGCTTGCGTCAGCGCCGCGGAGATCTGGCATGCGGTTTTGGCCTACCTGATTCGATGTACAATCGACAAATGGACCAAGTGTCTTGGCAACTGGAGAAAGAGTTATCATCTGCAAGCCATTCAACTTGAAAGGAGAGGCAGAGAGGGAAATGGGTCAATGCGGTACCTTCGTAATCGAGTGTGTCACAGTCAATTTGACTTTTATAGCCCAAGAGGTCGAGCAACGACGGCATACTGATGAGATTTGAGCGGCAGCACTTCAGGGGAACACACAAGTGTAGTCTAGTTGTGCACACAAGCTCAATGCGTCTTGCGGCGTGGCAGGGGACGAGGAGATTGGGTTGGTCGTGTCGTTGCAGTTTGCAAGATGCGAGTTGCTACGCCACCTGAGGGGAGGGGGTTATAATCCGTACGAAGCACGGAGCAAGCACGGAGTACATACGTTGAGGTAATACGGTGGGTCAGCAGAAGTTGGAGCAATCAACTCGTCACCCAAAAAACACTAAAACCCACCACAAAAGCGCGGAGGCCCCAATGGACTACATAATTCTGGATTACATCGCCTGTTATCGCGATAAAAAGGACTTTCTCGGCAAGCCGTCATCCAGCACAAGCCCGCAACAGGCACGAGTGTCATTGGCTGACTAAATCGCAAAAAAAGTTCAACCGACTAAGCTCAACCCCTCAGCCGACCATCTGCGGGTTGTGCGGCAGTAGGCTGATCCCGCTGCTGCTCTCCAGCCAACCACCATCGCGGTCATATCTCTTGAGTTAGCTGTACCGTTGTGATATGGGCTCTTGAACCTACGCTCCAAGACCTAGATTCCGAGATTTGGGATCTTACTACATGGTCACCCGCCCGCGTGTGCCCCGCGTCTCGTCAGCATGAGCCTCGCGTCTCATTGGCCACGTTGCGTCGTCGCCACCTCGTCGCATCAACGTCCAACTTCCAAGTCCCCGATTGCCACTGAACCCCTAGAGTTCCCTCAACTTCATAATGGAGGATTCAACCAACCACAACACACCATCGCCTTAGAGCGTGCTCGAGTTTACAATCTCCGATAGGAATACCGATGTAGAGCTCATGATCATGTGCAACAAGAAGTGCTTCGTCTTGCATTCGACCGCAGCTAACTTGTCCGACTCCCCTTGACGACTAAAAGAGAAATATCTTTTCTTTTTGGAAGTCGATAGAAACTTTAAGCTAGAAGGCTATGCTATAGAAGACTTTTACGACTAGGCCGCCGATCAATCCCTTATCCGGTTTCGCGTAGCCCCAGACTATGCCCGTGCTATGCAGTTTATAGACCGTGTCTTCGATCTGCACTGCCTACTTCTCTCGTTAGTAGGTCGGCGTGTCTGGTTTAGGAGCGGCACAAGTCAGATTCACGTACCTATAGTCGATATAGGTCATGAGGAGACTATAAACCGAGCCACTCCCGTCTCGGACTAGGCCTTTAAGACGTGAGATCGGCAATGTGTCTTCGAGTGGTGCTGCCTTGATGTTGGTATAACTATCCAGCTCGCGTATAAGATTACTCTTATCTTCGAGAGAAAAAAGCTTAATAAATGCCACTGCTCCGTCTCTTAACAAGACCTTATTAGGCGTCTTAGATAGAGGCGGTTCAATAGTCGAAGGATGCTAAAGAAAGATACGAACTTCAAATTGGTAAGAGTATAGCCACGTCGTGCAGGTCTCGTCGGGCAAGACGACGCCGAATCGAGACTGCGTCTCCCTTCCTGGGCTACTTTCTAGCGGGGCCGCGATAGTTCTCTAGAGTTGACTCGAAGAGTATAGACTAGGGTCTCGGGAAAGAGGTACTCGTCAAAAAAAGAATGACCTTCCTCTACAGACGGTAGATTCCTAAACACGGGAAGCAGTGGCTCGATAAAAATCGGGATACTCGGGTCGTGGACTTTGGTGGGGTTTATATAGAAGTCTGGGTGCCCAAGGAGTTGATAGGAATAGTGGAGGGCGATCTTGTTGCTCTCAAAAAGAAAATGGCGTTTATCCGCGTAAGGCGCATCCCAGAGGGAACGAGCCGCTAACTGGACAAACATCCTGAATTTATGCTATTTTGGTAGGGAAACACAACACCCAGCAGAATAGACTGCGTAACAGCCACCTGTAAGAGGGACCACCTTTCCTACCTAGTTAGCTAGAAAATCATGCTTCTTCTTCCTTTTATTTTCTCTCTTTCTGACCTGCCTAGCTGCCTCCCTACTTGCCATGCCCTGCCCGAACAACCCCTCTGATTGCAGCTGTGGGCAGGGTATCCTTAGCACGTGCATTTGCCGTCAACTAATACCGGGGGATCGTGGGATTTATGAGCCCTGTGGCTGTGGGCAGCAGCCTGCTGATCCACCATACCGGACGAATTCATCGGCTGACATGTCCAACGTCACGCGCTGCCGCGTTCCTCGTTGACCTTGCAATGGACGGTCAGCAACATTCCCACAGCAGAGTGCACGTAAGAGAGAGGACATACTGATAGCGATCTTATTACCAAGTTTGGTATCAAATTGGCATAGCCGGCATTGACGGGTCATGCAAATAGGATCGGCCATTGAGCAGGATATGAGTATAGGGAATCATTGAGGATGAGATGCCGCTAAAGTGTAGATATGACCTTGGAACAAGGACGGAATTCGCCCGTATTTAAATAGCGGTGGGAACCAAGGAAAGTCTGACAATTAATAAGCCATGGACACCATCGCCCGATCCAGGCTTCTCCAATGCGGCTAAGTCAAGCATTGAAGGTAGTGCATCTAGAACCGCAACACTTCATACTGCTCAGGTCTGGGAGGGTTTGCGGTAAACAGCGTTATTGATGTCAATCTCATGCAGCGCAACGGCATTGAACAACGGTCGATTCCGTGGTGTATATCTCCGTGACTCTTTTAGTTAATTCGGAATCCTGACTAGCTTACTAAGGTAATCCATTTTGACAATTGGATTTGCGTTGGCACTCTAGGAGTCCCTAGCCCTGTGTATTGGACTGGACTGGATCCGACCTTGAAATCTAGTCCAGTCTAGTCCCACAAGATCACTGCATTCAACTTGGAGCGCTGAGACTCAATAGGTATTTGCCTCGCTCCAATTTGGCACATTTAAACGCCCTCGACTGCGCTGGAAAGGTGCCATCAGCTGCCCATAGATTAATGAGGTCTTGCATAGGCTCAAGCTCATCAGGCCGTAGCATATCAAGAGTAGTCGCCGTCAGAATGAAGCTACTGAAGCAGCTATTCAGGTGCCTTTCCAGGTTAAGATGATAGAAGGGTTCAAGGAAGTGATTCCAATAGAGGTGAGCATAAATTCGGAAAATTTGACGAAATATCAGCTGGCAGGTGACCCTAAATTGCTTCGGGAATCCGCTTTGGATGCCCAACCAGTCTTCGCTGTAGTGGGGAAGACCTATGCTGTTCGAATATTCGGGATGATTTGCGAAAGAAGCGCCGAGGGGATCAGTAGGAAATACTGCGTCGTTATCGATCTTCCCCGCAATCCAACGCTGCGAAAGCGTCATAGACTCACGTGCCGTGAGCTCCGCGGGTTTCTGGTCCTCGTCGAGCCAAGTATACGAGTGACTGTCCCTATTAGCTACAAGTACCAGTAACTGCCAACAGGCCACTTACTCTCCAGCTGACATCTTGGGACAAGTTGTGGGGTTGCAAATGCCGTTTCCATCAAGCTCTTTCTCGTGGACAATACGGACGAAGTTCCACAAGTTTCGATATTGCTCGACCACTGACCAAGCTGTTAGTCAGTGATGCATTATCCAATCATAGACGATTTAGCAAATCATTACCTTGGTGTGCTACCCATTCGCCTGGCTCGATAGTTTTCGGACGAACACTGAGGGTCATCAAATTTCCCTTGACGATTTGCTTGACGTGGGCGGGATTGAGCCATAACGGAAGTGGTTGAGGGTTCTCAAAGGCCTGACGCATGGTGCCTCTGGACTCGCTGAGGGACGGCGAGTGTGGTAGGGAGACTCCGAGCGCTGGATTCGTTGAGGACGGATCATCATGCGACTGTGATGGCCTATTGTTGGTGGCCGGCGGCCTTTCCTTTAGTCTTGTCTTGGAAGAGGTTCCCCTGATGCGGGCGTTGCTGCGGGCGATATGAGTTGTTAGTGCTATGAGAACCTTGCGATGGCGGCTAGATTATTACTCACATTCCTGAAAAGAGGCTTGACATGGCTGCTCGGGCTGGAGAGCTCGACAACTTGTCGCATCGGCAAGGGGAAAGATGGTGTTAAAAGTGTTGGGACGATGCTAAATAAGCGGGGGAGGAGGGGCATTCATGCAGCCATGCGGAGACGCGTAAGTCAGGTGCCTGCCTGTAGCCGTTTCGGGGGCGGACGCACGCATCTGCCATCAAGCCGACATTGCGGCTAATCCTTAATAATATAAACATATTTTCTACTTCGTACATCCCCTTTCCTTTTAAGTCACGCGTATTACCAACTATAGACAGTTATGTAGGGCTGTTCGTAGCCGCCCCACTCCACGCAGTGACCTCAATCGGATAATTATGTGCGCTGTGCCCGATGTGATCACCGCCGCTGATAATCTAGACAAAGCAACAGCCGCCTCTTCAACCCCGCTGTATTCGCCCGAGGAGTCGCCACTACTCTAGTTTGCCATGGAGATACCCAGGGATTTATTAGTATTAGTTTTAAGACTCACAACCGGCCTAGAAATGCCTACTATCCTTTGGAAATGCAGTTCTTTAGCTGGAAGACTCATGTAGAGGGTGACAGCGCGGCCTTTTCTATTTGTTCCGCGATCATAAAACTACAGCCGAAATGAGGGCAGCTGGACGCCCCGCACGTTGCTGACATTAAAAATATCAGTTCATGACCAGTGGTATTACAAGTCATGCAGCTTCCAGACAGCGAGGGAACACAGGCCTCCTGCGTCGAACCAACACCGACTTAGCTGACTCATACAATCGCACGGGTATTCGTTTTTGCTGATCCGCAAATAGTTGTCCAGACAACAGACGACGTGACGTGTCACCGCATCAAACCAGATCGCGGTCTGTTTGGAGCTTGTTGCATTTGAACTATTCTATCATTTCAGTTCTTTACGATACCTAGACTCTGAATGTCAAGCCTGACCGGCAGCTTCTCGAACTTCCTACTAGCAAGGATGCATACTCCCAAACTCCCGACTCACTACTGGGTACGGAACCAACTCGTCATGACGGACTACGTTGGCACTCAATCTTGCGGCGACGGCGCTTCGGAAACGGTTCCATCTGACGATATACCCGAATCCCTTGGCGAGAGCCTCTCCACGACAACAGGCACATCCGATCCCGAAATGCTCATTGGTGCCGAGGACGACTCCCTGATTCCGACGACGGTCGATATCCAGCGAGTATTTCAGGAAGGTCGGGAGACATGGACCCAATTCGTCAACTTGGCCAAGTCTCTTCCACCGAATTCCGTTCCGGCTGGTCTTGCAGACCCCTCGGTCATGTTGAAAGACATCCCTGCACTCCCAAAAAAACTGCCAAAGAGGGGGATTTTGACAGGGCAGCCTGTTTGGTATATCTCAAACCCTGAACACCAGGATGCTCGCCAGGATGGGGAGTGGAATTCAGAACACGTTCGTGGCCAGCAGAAAGATTTCATTCTCTCCGCACCCGGACCTATCGAGTGCACCATGTCCTCTCGACCTGACTTCGTCTACTTCGGACATGCATCGCAATCCCGTGACCGGCCACCAGCACCCCCGGAGGGTGTCTCGCTCTTGACCTTATGTTGGTCATACATCATCTCTGCCCGGTTCGCGGAACTCAAAGGCATGAACCTCGTGTATACTTCGAACTTCATACGACCGCGCATCTCGAGAAGACCACTTGCAAAACGGGACAACATCGCCCTACGCTTCGAATCACCAGTATCCCATCAATTCATCAGATGGCTGTGCGCTATTCTTGCGCCCAAGCCTGGATGGTGTGGTGAGAAAGGAGATACCCTGCCATGGGCTGCGTTTTGCTCTGGTGACTCACGGACGCGACTGAGCGAGGACCCCACGACGGGACAATTCATTATTTCCCTTGACCAGCCCATAAGCTTTGGTTCGAATGTGCCACCGCCAACATCTGACCAGGCCACGGATTTTCTCATCGAGCTTTGCACTCGAGATGGTCTTGGACCTGCAAAGTCAAGTGACGGCAAAGCTGAAGTCTTGTCGCCACCCACAGCTGCATTCTTCGCAGCCCTGGCCATTCCATTCTATCAACACGTCAAGCTCCGGCCCCAATTTCCTATACCCGCACTCAAACGACGCAAGATAGACCCCGCTCAACTTGAACCCCTTCGCCAATATGTTACCGATCTTCGATATTACATGACGCTAAGTTTGCACCCGAGAACCTTGGGATCCGTCATCTGGAGCATTTTCTGGCAGCCAGAAATTGAATGCAACCTTGTCAGCCCATGGCTATCGGCCATCTTCAGCGTCATCCGGCCTATTATTCGTTCTTGTAACCTGGCATTGTTAGCAAAAACGTTTGCTTTCCGTCGGCCGCGCGTTGCTTTGTGGTGGCTCGGCATCTTTCTACTCGGAAACCCTACCCCTCTGAACTGGATCGCTACTTATCTGGAGACACTAGAGGAGCGTTTTGGCTTCGGGTCCATGGCTCCGCCAGACGTCAGTGCTGCTGCTTGGGTCGGATCACCGCAGTCATTCTTGGATGATGACATGTTACGGGAATATACCAACCGAACAGATTTGGTACCTAGAGCTGATATTCTTCGGATTCGCCATGATCTCCGGCTTCGGGACAGTGCGTCTTTGCCTTTGTCCTGGCGACCATTTGGATCCTTTTCAAAGTCTTCCGTTGAACTGGAGCTCTGGCCACTCCTGGAATGTGGAATTCCTAGAAGGTATTTACACTGGGAATGGTGGGTCAAAGCAGACCAGGGCCTTGTTAGAGATACTCAACTTGGATTTCAGAAGGATACTGGCAGGTTCACCAAGGATGTCCCCGACCGACTCGAGATGGTCCGTGCGTCTGATCATGGTGTTGTTGACGATATCAAACTAATCCCTTCGAAGAATTCTACTCTCCGCATGATGTCCTATTGCTTAATGGATGCGAGTGGGGACCGCGGAGCTGATATATCTGCGGTAGTCGGGAGTAATAGTCACAGATGGCTTAAAGGCTGGAGAGGGCTCGAATAATAAGGATTGTGAATTCCACCAGTATTCCTACTTCCGATGCTTCCCCTTGTTGCTCTCCTTCCTTGTCCCTCTAGAACGATGGCTTGATGACGGGTTGCCTGACCCGAGTTCCCAAGTCCAAAATAACTGACCATCTTCAGCGGTGAACATGAAGTAAGGATATTCCCCGTCATAGAATCGCCACTCCTTTGTTTGCGTCTTGTAGGTTTGGCCATTGGAGTCCGTGAAGCGAACTTTCCCGTGCTTCAGTTCCGCTATGACTTGTTCAGCTCCGGGTTGTTGGTAGTAAGATGCAGAGGCCTCAGATTCATCGGTGACAGCCAGCTGTGCGACCATGTTCTCGAGACCGGACGAGGCCTGTGCATCTTGGGTTGCTGTAAGTGGATCTTCGGAGCCTTGAGAATAATGTCGGGCGTGCCAAACCGCGCTTCGGACTCCTAAAGCAGCAGCCGAGCTGGCAGTGGCAGGAAATGTGAGGGGGTCCTCCGATTCCTCCGATGGTTGTCGAGCATAACCTATTTCTGGAGTCGTACTGAGTGGATTCCCCGTAGAATATTCTTCAAGAGGATTGTGTGCCAAGGAGTAAGTTGTGGTCTCGTCAGCCACTATGGACGTAGTACTTATCTCACTATCGTCTATCGTTTCGTCCAAAGCGCGGTATCCAGGATGGCTAGGCCTGTACTCATGCGGTTTGAGAGGCCTCGCACCTCGAGCTTTGTCTGGATAGTATCTCGTTCCACAACTGCAAGGCACATAGCAGAGTCTCCATCCATCCGAAGTAAGCCGATGCGTTCCATGAGATCCTGCCTGGCATATCTCAAACTCCTTCTTGCACTTTTTGCATTTAGAGTCCTTCTTGGTGGTATGCTCGTTCATAAGATGGCCGCATCTTGTACAGTTCCCCTTCCGCCTAGATGATGTTGACATGATCGATTGTTTGCACTACGGCCGGCGAGAATCGCCGAACCCGCAAATCTGAGAAAGCAGGGCCAGTATTTGGGGATATTCAGAGACCGGGCGGTTTGCAGCTCTGGGGCAGGTCGGGGCTTCGCAGGCATGCACCTGGTACCATACCTTGTATCTCAACCATCGACCATGTGGACCGTTCGTTGTTTAATATATTGCAACGAGTGCACACTGCTGACCTGCATTTTGAGCACATTGGATACCGGAATATCGCCAACATCACCATGTGACAATTTGCCTAACGTCACTGCTTTTATGCAAGGCGTCCTCGTCTCAGCTGCCGCCTGCGACGCCGACGCGTGTCGTCTCTCCTTTGGCCAACGCTATGTGGTCCGGGTGTCGTCCTTGCGTTGGCCAAGGCCATGTGATTTGCGTATCGTCTCTCCGTTGGCTAAAGCCATGTGGTCCGGGTGTCATCCTTGCGTTGGCCGAGGCCATGTGATCCGCGTGTCGTCTCTCCGTTGGCTAAAGCCGTGTGGTCCGGGTGTCGTCCTCGAGTTGGCCGAGGCCATGTGATTTGCGTAACGTCTCTCCGTTGGCTAAAGCTATATGCTCCGGGTGTCGTCCTCGAGTTGGCCGAGGCCATGTGATTTGCGTAACGTCTCTCCGTTGGCTAAAGCTATATGCTCCGGGTGTCGTCCTCGAGTTGGCCGATGTCATGTGATCCGCGTGTCGTCTCTCCGTTGGCTAAAGCCATGTGGTCCGCGTCTAGACGCTCCGTGGCCCATCGATGCAAGTTAGGTGAGTCAGTATGACAGAAACATCAGCAGCCTCAGGGCGGGCCGTTAGCCACCCCGCGAGCTACTAACGCTAGAATTATCACGGCAGAAACGCGGAGTACGGCGCCGACACAAGCACAACGTAAGGGAAAGAACCGCAGGGGCACGAATATACAAATAGGTGGCTGCGTTGATGTGTCTCGCCCTGTATTAGCGGCTCACAGTACATCTGTAGGCCCCCGTTGACTGTGTTCGGAAGCACGTTTGGATAGCTACGTAGAACCAGAGATTTTTGCTGCAGGCGTCTCAACCGATTGGACCTTGGGCTAGTACGGAGTACGTACATCAGTTTTGCCAACGCCCTTCTTATAGATGACCCTCGTGGATATATGCTTATAGGCTTCGAATAATTATGATTGCTTATCTAGGCAGTATTTCATTATATGTAGCTTACTACAACGATAATTACGGACCTTAAGGAACTTCTTTAGATGGTACAAAAGTTCGGGCTACCTATCTTTATTTCTAAAAAGAATTAATCATATAGTTATATTATATATTAGTAGTAGGAGTTGGCGGAGGTTAATTGGAGGCTTTGTTTTTTTAATAAATAATAATATTACTTTCTTATTAAGCAATAGAATTAATGTAATCTAAGATATAGGGGCTAGCAATTTGACGGAGGAGAACACACACATCGAAAGGGCCCTGCTTGCACGTCCCAGAGGGAGCTTCACTCACGTCTCTTGGGGTCAGCAACGACTCAAAGAGAGTTATACTTTCTCAAACTATCTAGTCGGGACTCTAGGCTACTTGTGCAAGCGTTTTTGGTCTCGAACAGGTCTAGAGGTCGTTCACTTTATCTTCGCTCACTTGGGCAGTTCAGCTAGGATGGCTACAGCGCAATCCACTTCTATGACGACGATCTCGACGATGCTGTGTGGCTTACTAACTTCAGCTTCGCGGTTCCTGCCACGCCTTGTCTGGCATACACAGTCATCGTGTGAGGGATCGATGGCGCTGAAGACATCTCCGACTATATCACCTTCTTTGTGACTACCTCCTACCATTCCCATGGGAAACAGCCCCAGACCAAAAGCAGCAATTGTCTTGTCCACATTCACGTATCTCGTGTATGCGAACGAGAATATGTACGACCAAAGCCGAGCGTCACGCATGATTCTCGTCGGCGGCTTGCGGATCGGTAAAGGCTCCCTATGGCGTCGTTTGGCTTGGCGCATCGACTTGGGCTGTTCCCTCTATGATGTCCACAATGATGGATCTGGGTGCGTGTTCAGCACCGCGAAGAGGCCCATCTTGAATATCCGACCGGGTTATATTAACTGGGCATTCCACCGCCCGCGCGAGTTCGGCGCTGACCAGCTCATGATTGGGTTCTTGGAACGAAATCATGGGCGCGGCGGGTACAATGTCTTGACGGATCACGACCTGCCCGTGCAAGGAGCTGCCGCACTAGAGGGGTATAGCGTCGTCTAACGGGGTATCACCCCGAGTATCCCAGTCTGGAAGTCCTCAACGCTTATGCAGCGTTTGCAATAAAGGGATGGCACGTCATGTACCTTGATGACAATGGATTCTACTGGCACTCAGCGCTGGATTCGAGCCGGCCGCACCGACTCAAAGTCCGCAAGGGAGGCTAGGGGTGTCGCTTAGTTGAGTTGCCTACCAGAAAGCGGCATCACTCTTTGAACGAAGCCCAGGGTGGTCTCTAGAGAAGCCGGGTTGGACACCGCAGTCGCTGTTCGGAGTGGGCAGTTGTGCATGTGGCAGCGGGCCGGGCGTTCCTTATCGGCTTGCGACTTCAACTTCCCGGCCAACAGCTCCCTAGTTGCACACTCCGAGCTTTTGACGCGCCTGCTCTAGCGGCTAGAAACCTATTTTCAAACCGCGTTGAAGTTGATGAGCCGGCAGCAGTCTTCCGAGACTAGCCCCGACCAGTACTTACTCTATTCAAGGTATTACTGAGACTACTCGCTCTTGTCCCCGAACTCATCATTAGTTACACTTGACACAGGTAGTTCTTCCAGTCGAATAACCCTCTAGAACATGCTAGGTACCAGCCTATATCATTATATTCTCTGGAAGCATTAGCCCCATTCGTGGACGCCAAAGTCGGTGCATCAAAAGTCTTTGCTGATATAACGAAATTTCCCGACAATGGTGTGATGGCCCGTACATAAACGTAGGACTAGGAGCAAGTGTTTACGCGAGAAGAATACAATAAATGGCTACCACGAGAAGGGATTGTGAAATTGAACTCCATGCTATCTACAACGTGCACTACAGTGATAACATCGCCCGACATGGTCTTCGAGCTCATGCAAGTTATATCACGCAAGGAATCGAGGCCTCCTATTGCAAAAAGCGCTTGGACTCGAGCACGGTCTTCCCTACCGTGCTTTTTATGATCTACGCTCACATGGCTTGGTCAAACTTCATGGCTACTCTCTTCTGAGCACTCACGGGCGACATTCTGCGCGAAATGGCCACAGCTGCGAAAGTAGGTATGATACTTATGATTTGTCGTACAGGGCGTGAACCGGCTTGATAATATTGAACTACGTTGTTGAAGAGGTGGGCAATCCGTGGAGGAGAATTGCTGGGATGCGAAGCGTTGAGGAATATATGTATGACAGGGTGCCGCCATAATAGAGTGCCCGCCCTTCGTAGAAGGCAACTTCCGCATCTGGTCCAAAAGTGATTTTATTGTATCTGCTTTCGCCCGACCATAGGCCATCCTGGAACATAGTGACTATGAAGATTATGCAGACGCATAGTGAAAGGGCCTAAATGAAGTGGAGTGAACAACCGCCTGTGAAATGCCGACTCACTCGACCGTTTCGAAGCACATTCCGTTAGGGTGGCGGGCTTTTGTGAATAGTAATCTCGGCATCAGGTCAGTATGGCGACTTGGCGATATGGCAACCTAAGCCCCGGGAGGACCGACGGGGATCCGGAGGAAGGGATGGGGCCAAAGGAGAGTTTCACATTGGCAAGCTTCCCAAGGAGGGTCTCCTTGGCGGGGACTTGATTGCAGTCTCTCGGTAGTGCAGGCGGCTAGAAATAGGAACTCTCTGCCGTGGTTTCTCTATTCCAGACGCTGCGTCTATACCCATCGATTTCTCAGCTGCCCGCACCGAGTATTTGCATCACCACACTTTCAGAAGGCAACGGACTCAGGCTATGCAAAAAATGGGTAAATGACGCAACTGCTGTTGGACGACGAGGCAATGAGAGGTTCAAATCACGGACAAGCCGTTGATATCGAACCGGCCCGCAGCTAGATTGACAATCGACTTCTTGAGACTGATTCGCCAATCAGCAACGATATCAGTTGAGCGATTCATTCATAACCCAGAGACTGCACTTCAGGAGTTCTTTGAAGACGACACCACAGTAACATACGTCGGAACGGATTCGAGGTCAAGAAGTGTGCTTGCGGGTTAACAATCTGCAATATGGCAACCGGAAGGACATTCTTCCCGGCATAGATCATGGTTGCGGCCATAACCTGATTGCTTGCTCCCCCGTCGCAGCATTCCTCGGCGAAGCGCACGCTCTACTCGCGTTGAACCTTGCTTGACTTCTCCGTCTTCCAGGTGCTCCTTCCTGCTAAGGAAGGCTCGGATGGTAAGGCAACACTCATCGACACTAGGTTCTTTCATCCTCCCTAAGATATCGTCGCGGCTATCATGGCTCACCTGATGCCCACGTCTCTGATTGCTACCGCTCCCGGAGTATCCTGGCTTGTAAATTCTCAACGAATGCCAGCCACATGTTCTGAATAGAGTTCGAGGGACGCAAAGGACAGGCAAAGAGCTGAGAGGCTCTCTCGTCATCAGAACTAAGGACAATAGTTGTCGCTTACAGTGGGTCCTCTCGATAAGAGTGGAGGCAAATGGGCTGACGAAATATGGAACCGCATCACGGCCACTTATCGCTTCTAGCGGATCTTTTAGGAAGGGGTCAACAAGAAAGGGCCAACATAATACTCGTAATCGCTTATAGGGGACCCTCCATGTGGCGGAGTGGGGCACTCTTCTCGCCACGGCGGCTGATACGAGTACATGGGCGCCCCATTTGGATATCTGGGCGCCTGCCAGTCAATGGGTTGATTTCGTCTTGAAATAGTCCGTACCAAGCATATGGCTTCGCTGATATTCCCAAGCCCACGTGCCCTCGCCTGTCATGGTGGACCGTAACTCAGGGACTCTGAGTATGGGTCACTCGGCAAAGGTGGAGGTTCCAGCTCCTCCAATTGACCAATTGAGCTGCATACCCCATTCTGGAGCTGGCGGCCAATTGAATGGTTGCATTTCCCCACGCCTTCAACGGGATCCAACTCCGCTTCGCGTCAAGCTTCGATTCAAGATTTGTATAAGATATTGAGTTGTGACGGCTCAAACCAGGCTATCAGCGCTACATCCCCAGACTTTTCCACAGATTTTGACGGTCTGAATAATTCACAAACTTTCTTCGACGCAAAAATTAGTTGCTAAGCCCTTCGAAGCTCGATCATGATGGACAAATCCTCTGCAACAACTGAGGATATGCCAGACAACCTCCGTCAAAATGCCGAAGCTGCAACAAGTTGGGAACATTCGTTGACTACTCGTCGGGCCTTGAAAATATATTCCAAGGCGGTTTGGTGGAGTGTTGTCATGTCCATCGCGCTTGTCATGGAGGGATACGACAACAAGCTTCTAGGAACACTCTATGCGCAGCCTGCCTTCCAGAAAGCGTATGGCTTTCGACAACCCAATGGATCCTATCAGATTTCTGCGCCTTGGCAAAGCGGAATGGGCGGTATTTCGGGGGTCACCTCAATTCTGGGAATGTTCCTAGCTGGATATCTTACCGAAAGGTTTGGGTTCCGGAGAACCATGATGGCCGCTTTGCTTTCAATGCCTCCTTCCATTTTCATCTTTTTCTTCGCGCCAAGTATGGAAGTTCTAGCTGTTGGGAATTTCCTTCTGAGTAAGTGACCTTGCGAATGGCTCTGGCGGGAATCTAATAATATTAGCTTTTCCCCTGGGTATCTTTCAAACTGTAACTACGGTTTACGTGGCGGAGCTAATGCCTACTCGCCTTCGTCCTTATTTGACGAGCTTCTATTCTCTGGTCTGGGTAAGTATGTTATAGACTGAAGGTTGAAGTCGAAGCTGACAGGTTCAGGCTGTTGGTCAACTTCTTTCTGCAGTCGTTCTTCGCGGCACTCTTAATTTGCCTGCTCCGTGGGCATACCGTGTTCCATTTGCTCTCCAGTAATACCAGTTCCATATCTAGTTATAGTTATAAACTAACTGGTATGCAGGTGGCTCTGGCCTGTTGTTCTTATCTTCGGGGCCTATCTAGCACCGGAATCACCGTGGTGGCTAGTACGCCAAAACCGCCTAGCCGAAGCTGAAGCCGTTGTTTCTCGGTTAACTTCGGAGGATATGGAATTCGAAACTGGGAAAATCGTCGACTTGATGGTTTTTACCACGAATCACGAGCGAGAGATCGAGTCAAGCACGAGCTATCTCGCATGTTTCAAGGGAACAAATCTTCGCAGAACCATCATCGTCATCGGCGTCTATATTATGCAAGTGATGACCGGCTCACTCTTGCGGTCATATATGACGTACTTCTTCCAGCAGGCCGGTCTACCTACCGACCAATCGTTTAATATGTCCATCGTTGGGTTGGCTCTTTCTGTACTTGGAGTTCTTGGTTCGGTAAGTCTCGTCATCTCCTGTTAGATAGGTGTATGATTAACGTCGATGCTACAGTGGGTCGTGATGACCTTTATAGGCCGAAGAACGATGTATCTATGGGGCATCGTGATATCAATGGCCTTCTTCATGGCCATCGGCGGTATGGGAGTTAAGCTACGGAGTTCACCGTCTTCAGCACTGTCATGGGCCATTGGATCTCTCCTTGCGGTGGATGGCTTCGTGGCTAATCTTTTGGTACTGCCCGTCACCTTTGTGCTGGTTTCCGAAATTCCATCTTCGCTGCTTCGAAGCAAGTCGGTCGTGGTTGCACGCAATTCCTACACTGTTGTCAATATTCTCGCAGGCACCATAACGCCATACATGCTTAATCCTTCTGCTTGGAATTGGGGCGCGATGACTGGATTCTTTTGGGGTGGAGCTTGCATTTTAGGGTTCCTGTTCACATTTTTCCTGGTCCCAGAAACGAAAGACAGGACAACCGCAGAGGTGGACATTTTGTTCGAGAAAAAGGTTTCTGTCCGGAAGTTCAAGGATACTAAGGTATACCTTTCTCAAATCGATGAAGGGAACGGGCTGCCCTAGGTCTCTAAGTGCAGGCCCGGAAACGCAGCCTCTGGCCGGGGCAACACTGTCCTCCTACTAACCAACACAAGAACCATCCGTCACCAGTATAGCCATTAGTATATAAACATTTGTCAGAGATGGCTAGAGTATGAGTCCAGTGTCGGTTTCAACCGTTAGGGATCGCGAGAATTCTCATCCAGTCACTGAACCAAGTATCATGCCGCTGGGAACACCGCCCGAAGGTGAACCTGACGAGAAGTAGTGGCTGTGCGCCAAGTACCTGAACAGCAGCTACGCCGATCGCCTTGGAGATCATTGCACCAATTGCAAGTAGGGACAGGAGTTACGGGGCAATGATTCAGCAGCCAATTGATATAGGGTTTTTTTCTATCTTCAGATGAGCTCGACTACGCCAAAGATTTTCAGACCCTGAGTGGTCCGCATACAGGAGAGTTAAGAATTAGCACCGCGGCCAAGCCCTTCGCAAGCCGCGAAGTCTGCATTGACTGAGCGCGTACAATCTACAACGGAGGAAATGACAACGGCGAGGATGACGAATATGTGCCACCAGGCGAGCGTCGCAAAGACGTGGTCTCGTCACTTCAGCAAAGCAATGGGCAGCGCGATCCCAAATGGTCACAGGTGAGCGACCACTTCTTGTGAGGAAACACAAGCAAAGAGAGCGTACGACGTCCCGTGCCACTAAGGAGGCTGCGCACCGTGCCATTGCAAGCTACGAGGGTGGCCACTTGCGATGCCGTCCTCAAGTGCGTCTTGCCGCCACGTCAGGCAATCACCGCAACCGCACGCCAGTTGAATTACCTCGCGTACAAGATTGTTCAACGATATGGCCAGACTGGAGCAATGGACGGCTTGAGAAAAGGTATTGAGGCGGTTCGACAAGCAGTCGCCGCCATGCCCCGGTTACTACCTGGACCGCGCACGTCGGCTGAGCGACCTCGGAAGAATGCTCGAGAGCCGGAATGAACGGAATGGAGCTAGAAATGACCTCCATAACGTTCTCTTGCTTCCACACGGCCTGAAACACTCGTATAGCCATCCCATTTAGTCGTATTAGACCTGATGCCCGGCGCATCAAGCTACTCGCTAGTTAGGGCAAGATCGACGCCGCTACACATATTGGTAAAGACGAACGCATGCAGGTGATGGTGACTACGGTCGGATTTAAAATATTTGATCAAACATTCCAAACAAACAAATGTGAATCCAAATCCTGTCAAACAACAAATATGGACTCGGATTGATTTATTTCATATGAAAGCAGCGCTGTCTCCAACAACGCTAGCTACATAAATGGTAGCGGTACGCCAAAGGTCTGGTAACAGAAAGCTTTCATCGTTACCCTTCTTACTTTTCTTCTTTGTGCCTTTCCAAGTGACTCGGCCAAGGACGCGAAGAAGTTACTTCTACTTATAGGGTTATTAATTTGCTTCAGGCAGTCCACTGCCCATTGCATTTCGTCTTCGTGTAGACTTTCGATAGCGTAATAATACAGTGGCCGGAGATAACCTGGGTTGACTGCGCGTCCACTCGAGATGTTCCGATCAGCCTCGACGATTTTCCGAATTTGCTTCATAGCTTCCGTGGCTTCAGGCGATGGAAATGGAGGATCCCCAAGGGTGCGTCCGATGATCACAACCTCGGCGAAGTATGCCGCAAGACAAACCCCAGCAAGAGCAATGAGAGGGTCGGCAATCGTGTGACAGAAGTGTTCTCCAAGTTCGTGCGGTTGTAATCGTAATGTAGACGGTCGAGTTTCCCACAAACAGCGCATTTTGGTTTTCAGACCGGCCAAGAGATCGGTTACTTCTGCTTGGTCTTCAGGGGTGATTCGAGATCGGTGATTATGGCTTACGTCTGCAACCTGGTTCGAAATCCTCTGGAGCTCGAGATAAAAGGCGAAGATGGGAGCGGTGATGGTATCGTATAAGCCATTCGCCGGATGCGCGTCGCAGTCTAACGCGGAGAGGCTAGGTGCCTCATTGACGTGATCGTACAGGATGCTAGACACTTTTTCAGGCAATAAACCCGAGCCTCCTACACGCTTTACAGCTGTGTGTAGGAATTGTAACCAGGCAGCAACCCGTAAGGAGACAGGCGAGAGATGGCCATCCAGTACCCAAGCCTCCAGTCTTGTCTTGAATACTCCGTCGAATACGCTGAGGGTAGAATCATCATCGTTGGGGAGGGTGACCACCGATAGGCAAAGGAGAAAGGCGACAACTAGGACGATGTGAAAGTCAACAGCATCGTTGCCTGTTATGGATCCGAAACTGGTGATGGCGTTTTGATATACTGACATTGCGTGGGCCATTGGTAGTCGGTCAACTTGGGCTCTGTATAGAGCTTGAACAGCCAGTATAGACGTAGCCACTGAGGTCTCCCGGATGCCCAGCTGGGCCATATAAGCTTTTATCCTTCGCCAATTTAAGCTGTCAAAGGGCGAAAGGATAGGAGAGTCCACGTCTGTAACGAAGTAGGAAAACGAGGCCTGCTTCGATACTTCCGAGGTTGCCAACCAATCCTCAGTCAGAGTCTGAAATATATGCGCCGAAGTATGTTGGAATTGAGGGTTTGGAATGCTTAAGGTATCCACTCGACAGACGGTATCGACCATGTTGTGGTTGGAAGGCGACGCATCAGCATCAACAGATGTTGAAGGACCTTGCTCTGATGGTATGATATCATCGGAGATTCTCAAAGTGTCATAAAAACCAGAACCTGGGGGCGTCGCAACGGCCAAAGACTGCTCTTGATTCGCATAGTCTCCGTTGTCGGTCTGCGGCGGGGTGTCGTGAGATCCTGTTCTCGCAGAGGTTTGGTCTTCTTGATAGTCCGTGTGTTCCATATTCGCGTTTTCAGGCGTTGAACGCCACCCTGGTGTCCTGTAGATGCATGACTTCTTCAATCTGATGCACTTTTGACAGCTAGGCCGCTGCTCATCGCATTTCACCTTCCTTGCCCTGCAGGTGAGACAGCCAGTGCGGACACGGCCTCCATGGTCAATTCTTCGGCGCGGTGGACTCAAGACCCTTCCTCTTGTGCCGAGATCAGTCGAATCCATAGGCTTTGTCGATTGTAGGTAGAGAAGCAGCGAAGCAGGCTACCGAAGACGTGGTGCTCACGGGAGACAAGTTAAATAGGCTGTCTTTCAGCACTTCATGATGAATCAATCCCTCGAAAAATTGTAAACGAGGAAGTGCCAGAGAGGCAGGCTCTGTGTATACTTGCAAGGAATGATGCTTCGAGGAATGAAGTAAAGACGCGCAACATGCCCCCCTCGCTCGTCATTAGTGGCTCGATGTCACGTGACTTCAGCTCGTGAAGAAATTAGCCTGATTAATTAGCTGTTTCCGTGATCCAGACCATTTTTGAGTTGGCGGGGTGCTCAAGGTTATACCTAATCGGTAACTCACCTAACACCGGGGACTCATCACGGATAGCTATTGGCCAAGAGAGATCAAGATGGCCAGCAACCACAGCGACTGTAAATTGGGTGGTTTGTAGCTTGGACGGATACATGAGCAATTCTATGACTATCTGAAGGTCTTGTGGCGCCTTGATATGAAGAAAACATACTCGACCAAAAAATCTTTCAAAGTTCGAACCCGGACTGGTTGTCCCTACTACAAGCGCCCCAAGCGAAGGTCGTTTCGTTTGTGGCCTATTTGAAAGCTTTACCCATGAATCTGGTCACCTGTGCGACATCATCACTTATGACCTGGTCCAACAACCCTTCACGAACCCAACTGACGGCTTGAGCCTCGATATCCACACCATAAGCCTTGAGGCTCCTCAGCCGCTCTGGACGCGGAACATGCAGGAAGACGGCGAAGCCCTCCGCGTGGAGCTGGTGAGCCTCGCCGCTCGGGAAATGCTGGATCTCGAGATTGACAGCATTTACTTTTGCTTGCCGCGCTACAGCGGCGGGGTCAATGAGTCGCGAATGCGACAGCGCAACCGTGGGAACCTCAGGGATGACCTCCTTGAGCGCCCTGAGCTGAACAAAGTCGAAGGAAGAGAACTGCAGAAGGTCGGCGCAATTCAGCTCGTCAATCAACGCCCTAAGCTTCGAAAATATTTCGTCGTTCCGGTCGTAAATCTTCAGCTCGACTTGGTAGATAATACCGAGCTCTCGCGCAAGAGATAAGGCGTCCGTAAGCCGCGGGACTCGTTCTCCCGCAAATTCCTCAGCAAACCAGCGACCCGCGTCGAGCTTGGCGATCTCCGAAGAGGTCATTGCGCGGACAAGGCCGTGGCCATCAGTGGTGCGATCCACGGTCTCGTCATGCATCAAGACAAACTCGCCGTCTCCAGTCAGCGCCAGGTCGGTCTCGCAGGTGACCCCCTTGCCACCAATCTCGTACGCCTTGCGGAACGCAGCCAGGGTATTCTCTGGAGCGCCAGCACTGTGACCACGGTGCCCGGCGACCCTGGTGGCCCGTGGCGTCGTTCTTAGCGGGTTGCTCATTGTTTGGTTCTTTGCCTCACATAGGCTTTTGGAGAATGTGGTGAGATGAGGAGATGATGATCAGGTCCAGAAGAGCAATGATCCAAGTGCTGGTCTTAGGAAAGCGACACCCCCAGCACCTATTGTACTTCGCGTACACCACAACTTGATGACGGTGTAGCCAGCAATGTCATTTGTGAATGGTGGAGCATGTCCCGTAAATTTGCACTGGGTAATGGGAGCCAAAGGAACGTCGATGCTGAATATCACGCCAGCTTCTCGCGTATAGTGGAGCCACTCGTCGATAACGGCTTGAGATCAAACATGGCCGTCTGTGCTTATTGCGACCATCTCGGCAATAGTGGAGTCACTGGGAACAGACCTGGTCGGACCACGATCCGCTATTGATTGGCCAGCCGAGACTTATCCAAGAGCAGCTAACTACTCAGTCTACCTTGCTTGATCGCAATGACCCTTCATAACATTTTCTCCCAACTCTGCGAGATACTAATCCACGTTAGCCCACAGCTTTCCTACACACAAAACATACTTCCAGTACTAGTTATGTCGCCTGTTTCAAGGGTACAGACCTTCGCCGCACGATGATCGTCATCTTCCTCTGTTCGCAGATCATCGGTCGTACTACTCTGCGATCATATGCAACCTACCTCTTTGAGCAGGCTGGTTTASCCTAGTAGACATAAAGCTACCCAGTCACATCTCTCATATAACCCAGTAAAGAGAAGCTCACTTCTTCGGGGATGGCCCCACACTGCTCGGCTCCGAAGCACTCGACTCAGCCTCCTCGGACGCGACATGGCTTGGCGTCTCCGAGCTCTCTGACTAGCTCCCCGACGTCTTCTCCAGCTCCGGCATCTCTTCTCCATCAAGACGCGGGTCCAACACGTGGCGCATTAGTACGCCGACTTTATTGACCCAGCATGCGCGGTCCTCGACCGTCCATTCATATACACGGTGCACGTCCGTCATGTCAAGTATCTTGCCGACCTCGATCTTTAGGACGAATTCGGTGTCGCTGTCCTCGGGGTGCGGGCAGTCTTCGAACGACGCGCGAATGGTACGCACACATAGCCTAGGAGGAACAAACTCGTACTTGAAGGCAGTGAGATCAATCTCATTCTCCTTTTCGGGAGTGGCCGGCTTCTCCTCGGCGATAGTGACTATAACGGCCTGTTTGGAGAAGATGCGGGTCAGCGCTTTGGAGAGTTAGAACACATATCACCACCTGTTGGGAAAATACCGGGGGTGCAAGCTCGTGCGGCGTCTCTTCCGGGCGACCCTCATCCTCAAGGTTGTCGACGCCACGGCGTAGGAGCGATAGGGCGGAATGCAGCTCACAGTGGAGGAGCGTGTTGGGTGTCGCGGGAAAGAGTTCATCGTTGACGAGGAGGCAGCCAAAGGGGGCGTCGCCACGAAGAAGAAGATCCCGGGCACGCCAGGTTCTGGGTTGGCGGTCAGACTTCAATAGTTTTCGCTTTCTACGTCGGAAAAACTAGTTGTGCGTATGGATTAGTGAAAGGAGAGAAGGGTGGATGACGTGGGAACTCGACAAACAATATCGACGTTCGCGTCCGCATCAGCCAAATGCATCCCCGTCCTGTAGTACATGACACACGCTGGCGAAGTAGGCGCACAAGCCACTGCCGGTGTACTCCATCCCACGCTTCGGAGCAGACGGCATGAATTGCTCCTCAGCGAGGCGCGCGAGCGTCGTCCCGAGGTTCTTCGGGCAGGGAGTCGGCGGGACTAGCTCGATGCGCAGCGTCGGCTTGAAAATGGCAGCCGCAGGGCAGCCTTGTGCCTCGACGTAGTTGTGGGCCATGTCTTGGGCGACCTGGCGGTTGAAGTCATCAATGTTGATGCCCTCGGAGTCGGGGCGGATGCGGCTGGTGTGGGCAAGGGCGCATCGCAGCTAGATCATGGGCACGCGCAGCTCGAGCCGCCGTTTGAACCAGCGCGGCACCTTGCGCGTTGCCTTGGGCGTGGGCTTAGGCATAGGCTTGGGCTTGACACTGTCGTTGCTTGTGTGCAAAGACATGGCGGACATGGTGGCGTGGCGTGGCGTGGCGTGGCGATGATGATGGCTGTGATGGTGGTGATGGTGGTGATGGTGATGGCGAAGTTGCTTGGCACTCGGCCCCACTTGCCACCTTCAGGAGCCCCCTGCCAAAGGATCTGGGCGTTGTTCTCTTTTAATTGTTTGCGAAGCTGAAGTACGACAATGAAGTATGAATCCGACTTCCGCTTGTGCTGTAGATCACTGATGGGACCTGAAGAAAATGTCAAACTCATCCCCGAGCCTGCTCCTGTAACGGTGATAAATTCATTCAAGACCAAACATAGATAGAAGTACCCTAGTTTCTACCTCACCATCTCTTCCTCTAGTATCTTATTCATTGCCGTAAGGACCATCTTGTGAATTTTGCCCTTAGCCACGACTAGCCCATTATTTCGGCGCAGATCCCTCCCTGGGCCGAAATCTACATCTCTTCCATTCAAGTCCGTTACCTTCCCACCAAGCTCCGTAAATATCAGATGTGTTCCGGCGTGGTCCCAGATGCACATCTTAAATGCCGGACTTGTAGGCACCCAAATCTGCACATCGTCGCCACCAACTATGAGAGCCGCGTAGCGGATATGCGAGGACCATATCTCCGTGTTAGGAAATGTCGCGTTAAAATTATGTGCGAGTTTGGCGATGACGTCGTGCCGGGTGGTCGGGCTGGCGGCGCAGTCAACGATGCGCAGTGTATTGGGGCTGGATGGCTTAAGGATATCTAGAGGGGTAGCTTCTCCAAGGCCGGTTCGAGTCATGACGCGAACCTTGGAGCCTTGGCCTCGGATGGCTGTGAGCATGATACCTAGGCCATTTTTGTCGACATCCTCCTCTGAGACTTTAGTCATTTCGGTACTGATATTCGGGCATCCCAGCACACCGATGACTTCTCTGCCGTTCTCAAGGAGAGACAACGAAACAGCGTACTGCTGGCCTCTCAAAAAGGCTGCAGTCCCATCAATGGGGTCCATAACCCAGAAGCGCCCCTTGTCACCACCTGTACCATGTCCGCCAAGGTCAATCAAACGCAGCATCTCATCGACGGATACCGGTGTATGCAATGAAGCCCCTCCGGCGCCTGGGTCTGCCACGTCTGGTGCGGATATGACCAGTTCGTAAACCTTGTCGCAGAGTTCTCTGTCAGCTCTCAAAGCAGTCGAGTCCTCCTCTCCCAAGAAGGCATCATCGGGGAAGGCATGGCGAAGAGCCCCGATGAGAAGGGCTTGGGCAGCAAAGTCAGCGATGGTCACCGGCGAGTTGTAGTCTTTGGAGATCTCGCTGACTGCAGATTGCGCCCGTTTCGTAAGTATTGAAGCTCGCAGAACGGCGAGTTCAGCGACACGCTGCTCGCGAGCGTACGGGATCTTCATGACGATGACAAGAAGGGGAGAATTGATGTAGCTGTAGAGTGCCGAAGAAGGGACGTGGTGTCTGTCAAGACAATTATGGTTGACTGAGTTGCTCGGAGCGAATCTCTTTTGCTATGCTTACCAAAGAGTCTTCAGCAAGGGAACTGTTATATCTGTAGTCGGACTGCTTACGACGATTCAAGGCGACGATTCAAGGCGGCGATAGACACTTTTCCTCAGTCAGAAAGAGCGTAGAAGATAAGGGAAGGCTCCCAGGAAAAGGAAATGAATGACATCGAAGGTCAATCAAGAGAGACTTGTCTCAATTCCTTTGCGTTGCGGCAGTCGATTCCTCTTTCTATCAACAGTTTGTGAGACCTTCTAGCGACTCAATCGCCCAAAACGGCCATCTCGGCAAAAGTGGAGGGGCCTGTCAGGGGTAGGATCCTGTGTGACTCAAAGCTGTTGCCCAATAGCAAAGGCGTCTCCCATAGGCCCACAATTAGCGAGCGAAGGGAAGAATGTAATATTGGTTACTCAGGCGTGCCCAGCGAGACTTGGTCGACGGCAACTGGTACGACGTCTTGATCTCGCCGTCCGGCAATCCAAGCAGGTGGGSAGGGGGGGGAACCTGACGGGGCTAAATCTATGCCTCTAGTCAACCGCGGAGTTACTTTTTCGATCCATGCGAAGCAACGGAAATCTGCGTTGTTCCGCCGCCCTTCGTTGTAGTCCAGGATTTATACAAGCTCGTTGAGCTCGAGTGGATGCACTTCTATGGATATTTGGTTCAGGACATCAACTCAATCGAGCGCATTATAGAAAATGACAACAGAACCAAAGGATACAGACGTGATATGCACGACCAATATCCTCCATATCTATCTCGAACTCAGATGAGGAGGGTCTTTTGGGGAACGAAGAGCCCACAATGGCGGTTGTAGAATTGACGTAGTCCACACCTTTTCTTTCACGCCGAGGGCATAACCTTGCCGCGTTAAATATCTCGGGTCGGGACACGCGAGCAAGTGCGGCCCAGAATGACCCATTTCGAAGTCGCATCAGCTCGGATTCTGTGGTTCTGAAAAGGTCGAGAGGCAAGGTTCCCGAGTAAAAGCTCTTGTTCTTTGATGGTCCATCTGCTGCGAACAGTCGTCTGCACAGCCGCAGACTGGGCACTCTTGTTATGATCGGAGCTAAATGTCTCCAAGAATTCCCTCTCTGGATTCATACGGAGTCGGTAGGCGATTAAATGCCGGACTGTCCATCTGCTGGCAGAGCTCAAAAGCTCGTGMGTTTTGAGCTGAGACGCTGTTTTCAACCACTGCGTTTCTGACAAGCGCTCAAGTTCCCGAGGGGATTTGGCTGAGAAAATCGCTTGAGCCAATGAAGTAGAACGGGTGTTGGAAAGAATGCTTCGCAGTGCATGCTGTGCCGCTCGGGCTCGGCTCAAATGCCTGGCTTTGGGCAGGTGGGAAAGGTGGGGGTGATGCGCACACGCGACCTCGATCACGTCCTCTGCAAAGTCGCGTTCACCAACAAACCGACCAACTCATGCCCATTACCATTCTACAAACAAGTCGTCCGTTCGTCCAGCCCATCCATCCAACGATGGACTCATTAGAATCCACGTCAACCTGGCCGACCCCAAACTCTGCCACCACCGAAGTGCAGCCTTCGTTTGCTTTGGAAGCGCGTCCGAAGCTGGAAGCAGAGGCTGATGCCCATGTTTACTCTTACCACCCATCGCCACCTTCTTGTCGTCCACAGCAAGACCATGCATCGATTTCAAACCGTCGTACATCACTACATACTTTACCGGATGCCTCATTCAACGCACCCGAAGCGAAGTCGATTCATGCAATCATGCGGCAGCACTGCAGGAGTCGTTTGTACGTCCATCCGCTATTTTGGACCGCAGAACACCTGAAACTTTTGGGATGCGAATTTGTCTCGAAAAAGGTGCCACGGAACAAGAGGCAGAAAACGCTCATACCAACCGAACTGCACGTATCTGACGATGCCACGGCCGACGTCAAGAACGGTTGGGCAGTTCGCGCAGCCAAGCGATTGTGCCAGCCCTGCCCTCTGGCGGCCAGAATATCTGCAATTGGAGAACTCCTTGCTGGGTGCAATATTGTAAATTTGGAGTAAGCGGGCACATTTTTTCCCCCTGCCTTTGTGCGTCGCTGACCAGGGTCACTTCAGATCACCTACTTTGCTATCCTTCTGTTTCGACCGCCGCGTTGTCAAGGTTGCAACAGATGGGATTTTTGGCTCTGAGCCCGCCACTCCATCCCTCGCTTATATTAATCTCGACAAGGTGCACTCGTTCCGCGGCAAGTGTCTACGTCGTAGATTCGTGGGCCGTCGAAGGGAAAACGCCCCTGTTGCCCGGCTGATACGAAAGAAGCTCTGCCACCTCAAGCCGGAAAAAGAGGCGGAAGACCCGTATATAGTTGCGGCCCTCATCGCCTTGGCCTATCAGCAGTACCAGCAACAACAGCAGCCAAGAAATAATGCCTCTGTTAGTGTTACACACGACGAAGCTGCCACGGTACAGTCTACTGTTGGCACGACCATCACCATTCCGTCTGGAGAGAAAGATAAGTCTATTTCTAGGCCTTTCGAGGTACGTCCGCCCTATTACTACAGATTAGAGTCAGTCGAGCTTAGTTTCACAAGGTTCGCCTCCTCGCTGTGCCAGGCATAGCCGCTCGGGAACTTCATTTATACGCAGCTCGCATTCCACCCGGTTTCCTCAACAAATTTGACCGGCCTTCAAAGTTCTCGCCGAGTGAACCCATTTCTATTGTTTACTACTCCCTTCCCCTTGGAAACGCAGAAAAGCTGCCGAAAAGACTACGCCGCGCTCTGCGCACACCGGTTGAGTAGCGAGGCACTTACTCAAGAAGTCACCCCTAGAGTAAGGCCCATACCCCTTTTGTGCCAGTCACTTCTTCGCGCTCAGCCACCGAGCTTGTGCCTGGGGACAGGCCTTGTTGCAGGATTGTAGCTGGGACTACAGAGCAAGGACGCGGGCCGAAGGCTTGGGCACTTTAGCGTCACCCGTACCATTATCGTATGACATAGCTTTAATATTAGAATTGTCCCGGTCATCTTCAGAGGAGGCTGCTGTTCACCACCGTGATGACCAACTTCGACGTTGCCTCTGGAAAAATACATCACGCTCGGGATTGCTCCACCCCTGCTTCAAAACTACTCGTAGTTAATATTATGGATGGATGAGCGTGGGGCTCGATAGACACTTCATAAGCTTCACTTAGGGACGGCAGGGTTTTGGAAACGGGTAAAAACATCACTGCCCCTGTGCCTACGGTTCAGGTGCTTGGATGACAGGGATTGGACGAACCTTCGGTCCCCCAATGCATCGACCTAGGGACTTAATATTAAGCCACTATTCAAGCTGTGGGCCCCATAGGCAAATAAGACGGGGACCTGCGTACCTACATACCTGCGTAGGATGCAGGGACACACGGGAGCTGTTTAGCTAGCGGACCTGGAGCCATCTAGCCTGAGAGGGGTTAAGAAGCTCCTGTGGAGCGCAGCGTGTTATCATGACGTTTGTCGCGGGAGATTTGGTCTTGACATCTTTCCGAGCCCTCCTGCATAAATACGCCGCGCAATGGTATCTTAGTTGGGAATACTAATATAACCCGGATGGAAGAGTGGACGTAAGGGTTAAATAAGGCATCTCGGGAGTCGTATTCGCCCTCGGGAGGAAGGCAGTCATCCGGAAATTGACTGGTCTCTTCAATTGGCTGTATTTTGGCTGGCTGGAATTCGAATAGCAAAGAAGTTGAAGATGCATACGAAAAGGCGGTTAAAGGCGGCGTGTTTGGTGGCCGTGGCGGCGGCGGCTGGGCTTACAAAATAGCCATGGGTACCATAGGGACATAGAGTCAGGGGTACTCCGTAGCCGTGGCTCTCCCTCCCATCCCTTCCGTCCCTTCTCCTCCCCTTTAAAGATGAGGTTTCAGAAGCATATCCAAGCGTTGACAAAACACTGCGCTTATTTCGCGCACGCGAATATACTCGACGACTAGCAATCTTCGTCACTGAATCATGTGGTGGATCTGTTCCATAAAGACCTTTCGAAAGAGCCCGCTTCTACTAGGTCTAGATGGAAGGCCGCCTGCAAACTCTTGAGGTTCGCTCATGAGGCCCTCGGAGACGAGCTATTGCACCCGGTGCTCTCTCTCCACCAATTATCTAATGGTCGAGATCAAGAACGTTTCCGAGTTTGTTGTCGAGGTCAAAACTTGGATGGCAACGCCGGAAATGCCCAACAGCGTTACCTTCCTCGCTAGGAGCTTCATTGCAGACCGCATACTCATTTTCTGTCAACGACAAGAGCAACAGACATCCCCGCGCTCTTCGGGAAACCCAAAACATTCATCCGAGGACATTTCGCTCCAAGACCATGGCTCGGACGCCTGCCTGTGACGTTCCGCGGCCGCACCGTTGACTGTGCAGACTTGAGTAAGTCCAAATTATCAGAAGCCAAATGCTTCTTGTGCAGTGCGACTCAGGCATCTAACTACAGACGCAGGCCGTAGCTTGCAAGGGTGCTCGTGCCTGCGGATTCGCCTGCACTCTCCGGTGATGACGCCGGCCTGAGTCCGCAGTCGTGTGCGGAAGCCGGACAGCTTAAGCAACGCCTAGCTTGTAAAGACTGGGCTTACTCGCTTCTGCGCAATCAACTTGCGATATGCAAGGCGTAATACGATCAGCACAAGTAGAAAATGGCGCCGGCAGAGGGGCTTCTACACGTACCGGCGTCGGCGCGTTGACGTAGGCCACAGTCTGCGTACGAACCTTCGCTTGCGGCAAAGCGCGTACGCGCCGGAGCGCCACCCGCGGAACCTCCTATGGAGGGCAACTTGTACCTTAATTGCAGCGACAGACGATTTCGGATGTTAGCAGTGGTTAAACGGAGGATTGCCTGCCGACGCCCGTCTTTGTATCACTAGGAAGATACCCATAGGCGGCAGTCCGCTTCTACCTAATTAGCCCTTAACATTCAATATCCTATAACTAAGTTTAAAAGACTAACATAACTTTATTATAGTTGAATGAGTTTGAGCTAACAGTTGGTAGCAAAGCATCTTGGATAACGAAATCAGACCTGTATTCAACCCGCAATCGCAGTGCGTTTCGCGAACGCATGCCCTAAGCGAGCAGTCCATCAGGTGTCCGCACCCAACAACCCCGATGCGTCAATTCAGAGGCCCTCCCAATTATTCGGTCCATCAGCGACCTTAGTTATAGAGTTCGAGGACCCTGTGCACACGCAAGCGCCCCTCATCAAGAAGTCGAAGGTATCGATGCAAGGAACGCCGCGATTTCGAGCGTCAGTCCCGACATCTGAGGGTTGCATGCCCTAGATAGCAGGAGGACCAGAAGTCTGTGAAGTCATCCCTGCAACATCTCCTCCCCCGGCATTGCTTCCTCACCATCGGCGGACCTGCTCATCGCGCAAAAGCTTCGGCGTGCATCCACCACGGAGGAGGCCCTGGACGTGGTGACAGCCGGCTTGCGGGACAAGCTGGGCGCGATCCTGATGCTGCCGGCCCAGACCATGGCGGCCCAGCAGGCGACGACGTCCATTACCGCCTATAGTTTGGACTCGCTCAACGCCACTAAGTTGCGCAACTAGATGGGCAAGGAGCTACATGTCCACTTACAAGTGTTGGAGCGCTCACGAGCGGAGGACTGCGAGACTTGGCAGCGTTGGTGCTGAGGAAGACCAGGCTCGAGGGGGGTTGGTCGAAGGGTTGGTCGAAGGGTTGGTCGAAGGGGGGTGGCTTATGATTCACTGTTACAGTTTCGTCACGCTGGACTAGGCACATGCAAACATTTTCCGTCTCCCCGGGCCAGTCATGTATCTATTTCTACCTCTTCCAAGTTCATCGCGTGCATGCTTGATTTCCGCCGTCCTCACTTCCCATCACCACCCCAGGGAACCCTTTTTAAAATACATCTCACTACAGTCTATATATTTATGTTACCAGACTCAGCCAAGCTTCTTACAGTCTGGTCAGCCACCACCACTACATGTGGACCTCTGGCTCAAACTGCAAAAGATAGTCGTACACATCCCAGCTCGACCACCGTGCCGCATACTCTAGCGGTGTAAAGAGCTTGCCGTCTCGCCTCGTCGCCCCCGCGTTGTCGAGCTTGTGCACGTCTGCGCCCCGCTGGACCAACAGGCTCACCACATCCACCATGTTCTGGATTGCCGCGTTGTGCAGCGGTGTCATSGACATGATGGTACACATCTTCATTCCTAGCTCATCGTCCTCGTACATGTTACGGTTAATAGAGGACCCTTTGTCGAGAAGCAGCGTTATGGCTTGGAGCATAACCTCCATGTCATCCTCTCTTTGCATAGCATGGTGGAGGAGTTCGCCTTTCGTGGCATCGCCTCCACGATCGAACAGGAGGTTGATGGTCGACATGGGGGCAAGTCGAACGGCGTTGGATAGAGACGTTAGGTCGATGGCGCAGCGGGCATTGGGATCCGCTCCATGATCAAGCAGCCAACGGACGCAAACCTCGTCTTCCACAAGCCGGCTGCGACGTTAGCATTCTCCACGTCCGCAGCACGTTGACGGCATACCAAAGAACCGCCGGCCATAGCTTGGACTCCATCTCATTTATGTCCCAGTATCCATGTCTGTGGAAGTGATCTCGAGTAAATTAAACCTGTACAAACCGGCTGCACGCACAACTTCATCTGCGCCAATGACGAGCCCTCCCTGAAGCATATAGCGGACAATATCCTCGTACTTGTTGTCAATAGACTCGAAAAAGACATCGTTGACCTCGTGAAACCAGAGACGACCCCTGCGATATGAGTACTCGAGTTTCCAGGAGTCAAACAAGGGGGCAAAGGTTGTGAGGTCTGAGTCGCAAGCTTTCATGGCGGCCAACACGGCCAGGGGGGTTTTTTCCTCATCGCTGTATTGCAAGACGCCGCGTTCGGCGGCAAATTTCACAAGCTCTGGCGGAGGAGCTAAAAGATGAGCCGAGCTCGTCATTGTGGTAGATTCATGTTGGACCATCAGGTTTGTCGCACGGTTTTCTGGTTGATGGTTGAAAGAGGGGAAGAAAGGCTACATGCATGTACCGTCACCAACACGTCGGCCCAACGACTAACCCACCACGTGACACGTCCCTCAGCCCGCGAATGTTGATAAACAATTGAGACAGCTCGGTGAACAATACATGCAGTATTCCCCTTACTTTGGCTCGGGGGCCGTGGCCTGGATTCTGGGCGCGAGACTCAACGGCGAAGTTTTGCAAGAATACCTAGACAAGATAAAGGCGGCGGTCCGATATTGAATCTGGAACCGCGGATTATAGAATACAACGTTAGGAATGGATTAAATAGTCGAGGCTAAGGATCCTGTTATTTAATAATATGATATGCTCACTTACGCTGTTGCGAAGGAGGTCCGCGGCAGCTGCCTCAGAAGATGTCTTCGCCGAATCAAGGGCCTTCTTAAGCCTGTTGTAGTTCGTTTCCGGGAACGGCCTCTCTGTATTACCTGCCTCATCTTGCTCTGGATGCTCTAGGCGAGCCGCAATCCGTGCGTTTAGTCGATGCCTCCTGGTAGATACACGAAAATATTCCGCGAAGTCAGAGATTTTTTCAAGTATTGTTTGCTCCGATGTGTTGAAGAAGCTCCCCCGACTTCCAAGATTGTCAGGTCGAGATAGCAGCAATAGTTCCTGTAGAAAACCACAATTTTTAGTAAGCAGCTCTTCGAGCAGCTCTGTTGTGTTGTGGCGACGTCAAGGGTGATTCGGAGCAGCCATGGCACAGAGGTTCTGATCTGAAGGGGGAGGGCAAGATCCCGGGATGGTCGGTCACTTGCTCGGTGGCTGTTGACAGTATCTGGTCTCTTGTCTTGCTGCCGGGTCTGTCAGTCTTAGGCCGATGGAGTCCGCATGGTTCAACATACCATTCCGATTCGGTGGTGAAGAGGTCAAGAGCAGGGTCGGGCAAACCGGTGGATCATGACGGAGTGAGGATGGGAAGGAAGAAAGCCCCGGGAACTGTCGCCTATATATGCACGTCAGGAAACCCAACCCTCACGTGAGCGTAGACGGCAGCGGCCGGCTAGCCACCTGGCTAGCCAGCGTTCCCTTACCAAAGCTTCTCACTTCTGCATTGCTTTCTCTCTTCATTTGAACCTTGAAGTCAAGCCCATAATGCGAGCGCTGGTCATCCAGAGATTGAGTATCCCGAAGACGTATTAGAAAAGGACTAAACACACCCCATAAACTCTCATTATCGTCTACTAACTGCCCACCTTTCCGCATTTATAGTGAAGAGTCTCTCCAGCACCTTAAAAATTGCACTGATCGGATGAAGAAGGAAGCCGCCCTGACTATGCCCAACAAACTTCGGCATCTACGGGAGATTCACGTGTTTAATTCGCAGATGTATTCGATATCGATCTCTATCTCTACCCGTCTTCAAGACTTCCAGGGCCTAAGCATAGAGAGTCATCCAATGTCAGGTCAAATACAATGCGAACCCTTACGTGATCGTCTCTGAATGGCCGCAAGATCTCGGTACTGACCTTGCCTCGCTCATATGTACGTAGCGACTTCTCTTTCTTCAGAAGCTTCTTGTCTGGCCGCTCTGCACAAAGCTGCTGCGTCTTAGGCGTGGTTGTGAGAGGTTTAAACCCATCCATAGCGTTTGCGTTGCTTCCAGCGTGCCATTTGTCAGAAGGGGTGGAAGAAGTACGGGAGCATGGCAATATTTATGGCTGGGAGCCCCTGGAAGCATCCGCAAGTGATTTGTCCGACTGATTTTGGGTTAGACTACGAAGAATAGGGGAAGAGGTGAGTTGGGTCGAAATACCGACGGACAAGTACGGATGCGTCGACCCTGAGATGCCAGTCTTGCGGGGACGAACGTGACGTGGGCGCACGGGTATTACCCATGCATGTAAGATTGCACGGTAACTGTCAGATGAGGCCACCATCACATGGTACTCTGTACAAGACCACACTAGGATAAGTGGGTCGCACGTGACCTAGGAAGGGGTTACAGAGCTTTCCTACAGCTGCGAGCCAGCTACATGCATCAATGAACACGCAACATCGTGCAACTACAATTCGTGACAACTTGCTAGATTGACGTGCGAAATTCTCGCGTCAGTGAACTGCGCGGGGTGCGTGAGACGCCATCGATGGTTACTCGTGATTATTACCGCGTATCAGTACGCGCTGGAGATGTAATACGGAGTACACAGCGCCAACCGGTGGTGGACGCACGCGTTCCGATGGAGCGGGGCTTCAGGGTGTCCACCTGGCAGACCAATCAACCACCATTGGCAACGGCATGATCTCTCGTCTCCGCGAAACCGTTCCATTCTATTCTGCACCCGCACGTCCAGACATAAAGCGACAGTCAGCTGCACCTACATATCGACCATGGCAAGCGTCCAAGGATGGTTCCGCCACAAGGTTCCTGTAACCGACCGACTACTCCTGGCCCGCGCAAGCGTCGAATCCCCCCGTGTTCGAGTTCGGTAGAGGACGAGTCAGCTCAGCGTTCATCCAAGAAGCAAAAGCTCGAACATCCAGCATTCCCACCTGCGAGATTCTGGGACAATCTCTCGGAGATCCCTCTCACGCGGAACGCACTACGAGAGTTAGGTAGAAGAAACACCAAGGTCTCTCGCGACTCGACGCGCACCCGAAGCCTTCGTACGCGACAACATACGCCCATTCAGGAGAACCGCTATCACCAGGACGCCGATCATTTCCCTGGCAAGTGTTCGCCAGCTTGTTTGAAGCGTTTTGCGVGGCAAGGCGGCCCGGATTTGAGAGACCTACGACGGGTATGTGAATATTTGTGCATCATCGTCCCCGTTTTGACAGCAAGCAGTATCGGACACCAACGCAGCCCCAAGATAGGATATCAACTGGGGCCCAAGACGAGATGAATTCCAGCCAGTCGAGTCTCGGGCGCCGAAAGAGAGGCTCACAGTCACCGAAAAAGAGGATCTCGCAATCACCCTCAAAGAGCAATGCCACGCCAAACACGACAACTACGAGGAGCACGGGGCCGTACGATCGCGCTTTCCAGCAACACCTTATCGACCACGATATCTTACCCCATCGTTACGAATATCCAGATAGCCGATTGCCGCCGGAGCCTGAGAACATAGACGAGATTCGCCGAGCACTAGCTCAGCCTAGAGCATCTCTATCGCCGTCTAAGTTCTCGAACGATGACTTCCGCAAGTTCGAACGAGCCGATGCGCATACGCCTAAAGAGAGACAAATCATGACAACTGTCATCCCGATAATCGAAGGAGATATCAAGGATAGAAAATCTGTTGCTGGCGAGATCCCCTTTACGAACCTCGACCCTTTGACCGATGGTACACTCGTGTCAGGCAATCCCGATCTATATTACGGCGCGCGCCCTGAACAGCTCGACCGGCGCATTCGCCGAGAGCTGAATAGCCAGATCGTCCCCTCCACTCAATATGATCTTCCTATCGCGCCAAACTTCTCTCTCCAGGTAAAAGGCCCCGATAGAAGTTTATCAGTTGCATCCCGACAAGCATGTTACGACGGTGCGCTAGGAGCGAGAGGGATTCATAGCTTGCAGTCGTATGGGCAATCAAAGCCACAATACGACAACAAGGCTTATACCCTCACTTCAATATACTACGGTGGTACCATCAAGATGTTCACCAGTCACCCAATACCATCTTCCGCGCCTGGAGAACAACCTGGTTTTGTCATGACACAACTTAAAGCGTTTGCTTTGACCAATGATCTCGATACCTTCCGGCAAGGCACTGCAGCGTACCGGAATGGCAGGGACTGGGCAAAGCGACAAAGAGACGACGCGATCAAGCAAGCGAACGAGAGAGGAGCCGGCGACGAAGCCGCTCCGTCTCCTCAGGGTGGTGGCTTGGGGTTGAATTTCGCAAGTGAGGCATCGGCTGGCGATACGATTATCACCAGCCAAGAGACCATCCTGAACCCCAGTTCCAATGTACCACCATCATTTTCCGCGTCCTCCGCGTCCGATACCTCCGAGGATGAGCTATCACGAGATTTTCGACCTCTAGTCAAATGCACGTCACGTTCTCCGCGAAAGAAACCTTAGGATATTAGCAT
>LFRF01000008.1:860399-874801 GCA_001189435.1 Tolypocladium ophioglossoides CBS 100239 | reverse complement strand
CGAGTCCGACACCTCTGAGGATGAACTATCACGAGATTTTCGACCTCCAGTCAAACGCACGTCACGTTCTCCGCGAAAGAAGCCTTAGGATGTTAGCATTCTTGAGCTTACCTAGACGTGGCCAAGATATGTGCTTCTCGCCTTTCTGATAGACCGTCCAGAGGCCTTCTCGGAGGACGTGGCTGCCATACGAGATGGGAGAAAACCAGGTTTGAGATGTTGTGGCAACAATTTTTGTGTCGGCGCAATGGGTGGCCCTACCTAGGCTCAATATATTGGTTTTGCAGCACATGTCGTAAAGATTAGGTATACGGAGTGGCGAAGATACTGAAGTATGTACTCGAAGAGGGTGGGATCGGCATTGACAAAGTATGAACCATCATCAACAAGGTTACTCCAGCGTCCGGAAAGGAGGGATGCAAAGAATGCACTCTCTATCACGAGAGACTGTCTCGTAGTGAACGGACGCTTGCTGACCTGAAGGTTGATCCGCACATCTGCGGTAAGAGCAGACTTGACCGCATCGGTGGTGTCCCCGACCGAATTCGTGATGGATTCGTTGTCCATACTGAGGAGGACTTGTCCGGCATAGGGCGCAAGATCTGATACCTGATAATCCCAGGATACTTTTGTCCTCACAGTCCAAGTGATGAGCCTGTACTAAGGTCAACTCAATCGCAAGCCAAATCTTGCCAAGGCGAATCCGATGCGAATACGCCCACGTGATTAGCTGGTGTGCCGAATGCCCTCTGGCGGCACCATGTTCTGCTTGTGCTGGTCGTACCACGCCTCGTTCACGCAAGCTATGACGGCTTGCGACGTTTTGCTGCCGCATCGTTGATTGTGCAGAAGTGAGTAAGCCCACCGCCCAAGCCACCGTCTCTTCGTAAATCCCGAATATATGAGCAGCCGTCTTCGGCATTACTATTGATGTAATCGCAACGAATTAGCGGCGGTATTCTTGGATTGTGGGATCGCGAATGTTAAACGAAGTCACTTGCGGGCACGAGACCGGGCTAACCGGAAGTATATATATGCTAATGTAGTAACACTTCTACCTCTAGTGATCTAGCAGATGCGGGCTATATTAAGGGATATCGGGGAGGCGAGGAGCTGGCAGAACTGCTCAAGGTTGAGGTGGAGGGTATAGGGCTCGTTTTAAGTGATCGACTGGGCTAGTTCACCACTAAACAGGCCAAACTATTAGTATTGACGGCAACCTTAGCATTAACAAAACCCTTAGCTAGGTTGTCTTGGCAGATTAGTTAGCATTTTGCCCAATTGTCTTGCCTTGCTACCGCTTACCGTAGTTTGGCAGGGAAAGACAACACCCCGCGGAGCAGACTACGTAGTAGCTATCTATAAGAGGAGACATCTTTCCTGCCTAGCTAGCTAKAAAAATCATGCTTCTTCCTCTTCTTTTCTCTCTCTTGCTAGCCTAAGATGTAATCATAGCGTCAGGGGCAAGCGTGAGGACGGCGAAACAGTCAAGTCTCCCGCCATCGAAAATTGGCAAGCAGCAAGTGCTTTTGTTCCACGAGAGAATGCCTATTACCAATGCTTCACGGCGAAGGCTTCCTCAGGCACCCAGTACTGGACATGGACGCTCGATGTGGAGGCAAAGGATAAGGGGAAGCGGAGAAAACATAAATGATCTGAGTCATAGGTCTAATATAAATTTGCCATCAAGTCCGTTCGTATAGTTCTAGTTTCGTTTGCTGGTTCTTAAACCAGAATCTCAAAACACCTCTCAACTCGTTACATGCCCAATCAGTTCTATCGTGCTTGTGATGTAGGGTGGTACTGCTCTCCACCTTGGTACCGTAAAGCTGATCTCCGGTGTAGGATCGACCAAGGGCGAATGAGGCAAGACAAAGGCGTCTTGGTCTCATCACAATTTGGTCGCGGTCGATACCCACCCGACACTGTCCAAGCGCTCGTTGCGATCCGTTCACATACTGGATAACGATACCTCTGCATGCCTGCGCTTCCATTTCATTGAAAATTCGGATACTTGAGACATCCTCTAGGGGGGCTGACGAAAAGTAGGCCTTCTCAAACGGCGGTGAACCATGAAACGGTAGAGCAAGGGATATTTGCTTGGCCTTGTGGCAGGCGGAGTGAATGCCGATGAAAGAAACTGGAATAATCTCTGGTTTTTCGTAGATAAGCGCCAGAGGTTGTTCGGTAAGCAAAAAGCGTTGGGGCTGCTTGTAGTGATATGGTCCAACGAACACATCGCCCCCAAGTTTTAGACGTACCTATTCTCTATTAGACAGTTCTTTCATTTCGGCAGGGCCATGGGGGATCTTACCAAGACACATGTCTGGCTAACAACAGAAGCACGATCAGCTTTGGACCTCGGCTCGGAGATACCGAATGCTGTGATCTCATCCCAGATAGGAACGTACACCCACATAACGGCGTTCTGCTGTCTGCGCGGAAGAGACTCAAAGGTCTCCTGTGCACTTGGCTGATTCGATGTATGGGCATGAATTCCTAATAGAGAGCCAGTGCTTGAGATAAAAAAAGTGATACCGGTGCAGGTGCGTGTTTGAATGGTGGTCAGACGAGAGGACGGAGGCTTATAAGCTGAATCCACGAGGCATTGTTGTAAAGGTGGCGGATAAGGCGTATCCCAGATATAGAAGCCCTTAGCGGGAACGCGTAGACGCGTTAGTAAGGGTTGAGGAATGGCAAACTTTAAATTCAACGTGCACGTCGGAGAAATACTCGGCTGGCTCAACGACGTAGGCAGTAGAGTCTGACCGAGGTGTCGAGCTCTCGATAAATCCTCCGCCTAACCTCTCAATGCACTGGAGCCCCTGCGAGTCAACTGTGAGTCGTATAATTGGCTTATCCGCGCTGTAATAACTCGGCTTATCGGCATAATCCTTCATCGTCGCAGGGTAACCACGACGCCATGCGTGAATTTTATCGATTGGAACGCTCGACACCTCGTCCTGCTTAGACTCCAATAGTAATAAAGCAAGGTCTAGAGAAGAAGTGTATCGCCATAGAGAGCTCTGCTGCGATCGTTGGTAGATCATCCAGGATAACTCAGCGAGTCCCGCTATCTTGAGCTGACCGCACGCCTTAGCAGCAAAACGCATTCCTCTTGAAACATCCACATCAGGAGCTAGACCGAGACGCGGCGCAGCTGGCCAAGGCTTTCTCCATATCGCTGCCGTCCACAGCATTTCTAGCAGCGCAGGCGTGGCCAGTCGCTGGTCCTGGGCTTTGCTCGCACGTAGAAAGAGTAGCAAGCAATCCTTGTGAGCTGTGGCGCTTTCTGCGGCAGAAGCGCATCGATCACAACTCGGAAAGCGGCAGAATGAGAAGGGGTATCTATGACTTTGAGTGCAATAGGCAGAATCCGGGAATGTAAACGCATCGTACGCAGCGTCAAAGGTCGAATCATATTTGCCGACGACTATAAGAAGACCGCTTAGCAGATGTCACTGGAAGTGAGCGACGAGGAATGGGGATCGCTTACGTGCGACTATCCGGTCGCCGGGAGTGAAGGCAAAGCCACACGCTCCACATTGAGGATAGATGCGAACGTGCGAGGGAGAATCTTCGTTGGCCATGGTGTATGCTGGCCAGCTGTCATTGTGTGACGCATGAACGAAAACCTTGTCGCTCAAGAGGTCTGGGATATGGTCACGTGTCGAGTTGTCTCAGGCTTGTTAGAGTCGGAAAATTTTTCATTTGTTACATCGCCAATGTACTCGGTAGCATTGATGCCAATCCGGCTCGGCCAAAGGCTACTCTGCCCGGACATGGACAGGTTGCTATTATCATCTGGGATCCTACAGCCAACGAAGATTTCCCGCCATTATCCCGTTCGCTAACAAGTGCATCATCGTGACTCGGCGCCAGATCTACCCTATAGAGGCATCAATCTTGAGCATTGATCGGATAGACAGCTTTCGGGAAGCATCACTGCTGGCGGCGTAAATATACTAGTGTTATAGGCGCGCCGAGAGGTACCTTGCTGCAACGTTTACACGGCCGCCCACAGGCTCCTCCGTCGTACGTGCTGGCTCGCCCAGTGGCACAAAAGGAGCTCCCACCTTTCCGACTTGAAAGGACCCGAGCTTGTTATGCCGATTGATTCCCTGATTTCTTCAGCAGCACTAGACCTCCGGAGGAAAGCGTCTACAGCCGGACAAATACTCGGGAGAAAGGCTGATTGTGTTGTTATGCCTGGGTGTGACGTTGCTGTCCAAGGCAAAATGGATTGAGGCCTATTGCCCGTGTCAAACAGCTAGCTGTATGTCTGCCGAGGACGAGCAAATACTAGTATCTATGCGTTAGAGCATTCGAACCGCGGGACTGGGAAACGCCGGCCAGTAGAACAGGTGCTAACGGTTGTGACGACATAACGTCTCGGACTTCTTGGTTAATACGGTTCATGTTTCGTTGCCGATCCTCTGTTCCTAGTCCTCTGCAAATTGTCGCAGAGCTTCTATATCTGCACTTGTGGCGGTCTTTATGCTGAGGTCACCGCTCTTCAACTGGTTCGATGAAATTACTCTGATCTTCTCGATGTGCTCGTTGCTGCTTTGTTCGATAGCTCTATCTATGTAACTATGCCTTTAAGCTTCATAGACTTATGACTCTATTGTTGGCGATATTGGCTGGATCTCGGATGTTTACGATAATTTTACGTTATGCTTTGAAGAGGGATGTTCTATAGTTCACGGGGTTGTGCATGCTTGCGGCAAGCCCTTCCCTGGCAGCTATAATGGCGTACGTATGGGTGAGGGTGTTTTGCGTCGGCGCTCCTGTTGGCTTCATGTCCCTAACTATCTTTATTGTTGCCTTGCTGACTTCAATGGCTTCCTTCGCGGCGGCACTCGCGGCCCTGGCCATGTTAGCGTTTTCCTGTATGCTTGCGACGGTCTGTTAGGTCATTTTATTCGCATTCTTTAGTTCGTCTCGGATGTCGATAATGGCTTTGTTAGTGTTCTCTATCGTGGTCTTCGTCTCGGTCTGCTCGATTCGGATCTCTTCCTGGACTTGGCCAAAATCCGGTGTGCCTTGTACTTTTATGATAAGGGATAGGGTGCCGAGGAAAGAGGTCCTGACCTTGTGGGGGTCGATAGGCGATCCGTTTGCGGTGTCGATGGGTCAATAAGGGCCATGGTGTGCGGCGTTCACCAGGTGTTCAGTGAACACCAGGCGAACAGCACACGGGAGTTCACTCGGTCAGTGAACAACGAGTAAACACCCTAGTATATAGGCACCTAGCTTTCAACACAATCATCCATTTAATACTTAGTTACGATCTCTGATCTATCACTTATGTGACACCACACCCTAACCTTTCTGTCCAACATAAACCCGCCGGTTTATCCCTTGGTAATCAAACCGTCACAATCAACAAGGTCAACTGCCAGAAGAAAAGCCGACCACATATCCGCTCGCATATTCCTGCGCTTGCAGCTTAATTACTTTCATTCATCTATTCCTTTTGTAAGTGACCGCAGCTCGAGACAAAAATCTATTCGCACCTCTCTGAGCATTGCGGACAAAAGTAGAACAACGTAGTTCCTTCATCAGCACTTCTCAACTACAGGGCCGTATATCGGACTTCCTCGGCGCCACACTTTCGGCATGTTTCCTCTGTTGTGATCGTATGGGACGATGCGCCAGGTACTTCAAAATAAAACGTTACTCCTGTCTTTTAAGTCAAGACAGTAGATTTTCAAACTATTTGTCAACTCTGCACAGAGTCGGGCCAGTCGCGATGGTTGTTCCTCGGTCACTCGCATCCTCCACAGCGGTCTAAGCAGACGAAGATGGCAGGAAAGACACTGTCTCCGAGGTGCACTTTATTACTCTCACCATCATCAGAGAGCACTACACTGAAACCAAGACGATTCGCGTGGGAGGCACACGTGCTACGGATGTTGGGATAACTCCCAACCCAGCAAGTCGGCCCGGACATTGTCCATCAAGATTTGACTGACGACAAAGATCGCCATTCTTGTGGGCATTCTTCTGGGTGTATTTTTTGTGGGATTCGGGACCGCTTGGATCTGCTGGCAAGGGAGGCTGAAGCACAGGAGTGCAAGAAATGACAATATCCGTCATCGTGGCGTGCCTGGTCCTCGAGGCGAACCTGGGTTACCTGGCCGGGTACACCGGCTCCACTAGATGCCGCGGGCCCACTAGGTCCCGCAGAGAATTCAGGGCTTCAAGGGAATCGCGAGCCTCCGGGAAATGTCGGTCCGCCTGGTCAAGATGCCCGGGATGGGCGAGATGGTCGGGATGGGCGTTCCGGTAAGGACGGGTAGGACGGTAGAGACGGTCGTCTCGGGCCGGAAGGGCCGCGTGGGGCCGCCAGGTCACCCGGGACCCCCGGGACCCCGGGACCGGGAGGCCATGGATGCCGAGGAGATCCCGGCCTCTCTAGAATACAAGGTCCCCCGGGTCCCCAGGGCCTGTCCGGCATCCAAGGCAGGGTATCCTCGGTGCGTGCATTTGCCGTCATCAAAATATAAGTTATAGTAGTTTTTTACCTCTGAAAATAGCAATCCTCTTCATAAGATACTAAGATAACCGCTTTAAACGAGTCGATAATTAGCTATCTCCAGGGAATGATTTATAAGCCATTCCTGAAGATGCGTACGAAGCACTGCGTAGAGTATCTCAATTAAAGCAGATCCGGCTGTGACTGCGCCAAGCCATGCCACAGCAATATGGCGACAAGGGGGCGTTCTGGGCGGGAATGAGTCTTGCGGCCCTCGCAGACTTCTTGCTGGGCCTCGCTGAGAATCCGAATGGTGCTGTTCACCGGACTGTACGACAGGCCCTGCAAGGTTGTCTATTGCGACGGACTTCAAGTCGGCGCTGCAGCTCGCCCTCTCAGTCGTTATTGCGATTGGCCTTCTCCGCTGCGCCAGGCATGAAGACATTCTCAGAAGAGATGCAGCCTGCCTCGCTGTGCGGAGAGCCTGTATATCCACGTCTTCCAGCAACGATGGCAGCAACGATGGCAGCAACGATGGCGGGCCGTTTGCGGGGCCAAGAATCGACCATCGACTAACTGTCTCCATTGCATTGGACCGCACTGCTCGATGCTACCCAAACGAAGCTGGCAAAGGTCCCTCTAATGTTGGTGCACGGGGCGGCATATTAACTGGGAAGGTGAGAGACTGCGTTCATCTACCGTCAAGCGACTGGTGTGGTCATTTCGCGTTCCAGTTCGGCCATCTCCCTCTCTGTTCATTCCTGACCAATCGCGGGGTGTCGCAAATGACCCTAGGCTTGGTAGTTTCTTAATATCCGCGACACATGGGTTGGTCAATTGACAGAGAAGGAAGGCGTCGGCAAGGAAAGATACCGSTTTTATGCCGCGGTTGGATGGCTCCGAGGCCATTTCCCGCTGCCGTGCGACACATGACCGGGTCTTCTGATGGAACCTGAGTGACCAGCCAAAGCGCATGCGCTTCTGGATGCTACCCCACCCGTCGTCGACTGGCCCTCATCACCGCCATGCGCAGTATCCCATGCATGTTGTTCCTGCATGGGCGCCGAAACGGGCGCCAGCAACATGTTAGTCAGGACGAAAGCTCAGCTGCCCACTTGGTCTCGAGCGATTAGGCCAGCCTCGACCCTGGCTGGGTAGGAGTGTAGAACTGGCACGATGAACTGGAAGGTGACATTGCGAGGCAACCTAGCCGGTGGGCAAGGTCAGCTCAAATGCAGAGCCTTTGGGGGAGCTCGTATATCTTCCCGCCACTTCGCAATAGGATACACATGTCTTCTCGAGGGGCAGTATCCTTCAAATCGCCTTGATTGTGGCTGGTTGTATCCTCGTTGCTTCGGTTGAGCCGTCTTCAACTAGCAATGAGACACCAAAACCTGGCCCTTCTGGCCAGCCTCGGCGGCTTCTCGCTCGCTCAGGCTGGTGTAGACACGCCTCTCCGCCAAACTGACGGTTGCCCCAAACCTTTCGGCTCCGATCCATCCCAATGGACGCAGTATCGTTCTCTCGAAGACCTTGGTCGGTGCGACAAGCCCATGGTTTTTGACCTCGATGTTCAGAACCTTGTGAGCAACACCGACACACATATCATAATCAGAGCATGCTCTCCAGGCCGCGGCAAAGGATCTTCATCAATGGTGGTTAATGCAGGCTCCAACTCCATTGCCGACAACTGTGGTGCCAAGACAAAGCCGGTCAAAGCGACCGTTCAGACTTGGGGCAGCACAGCTCGGATCTCCTCGTCAGTCGCCAATAATGATATCTCATCAGCGGCTTCGCAGATCGATGCCTACCTGCCGAGTCAGGCGTCGTGCGGTTCTTCCATCACCTTTGCCAAGTCCGGTAATGCGGTGGTTGGTCTCTATGCTGGCGCAGATGTCCACAGGGCCAGTGCATCAGCTCTGGTTCAGATGTTCCAAGCTCAAGCCAAGGATGGCAACTTCATGTTGCAATTCTGCGAGACCAACAGCGCAGCCGATGTTACTGTGGGGATATTCGGAGGGGCCTTTTCTGACTTGGGCAAAGTTCAAGATGCTGTCAAGACTTGGACGAATGGCGGGTGCATCCAAACCCAAGGCTCTTCATCCGACAGCTTTGACATCGACCTTTTTGTGTCCTCTACCGGATCAAGTAAGAGAACTGAATCGAACGCCCGGCGCCGTAAACATGCCCTCAACAAGCGAGCCAGCAACGGTGACACCCCAGTTGCGAACGACAGCCGCGCCTCCTTAGTGCCTTGTGACACCGGCGTTGAGGGACTCATTGATAAATGCAGAAGGGAAGATCGAACCTACAGCACTGAGTCTCCCCGCGCCGGAAGCTACATGCCGTGGTATTTGCTGAATCCGGCGAACATTGCAGCCACCGGGAAGCAGTACATCACCATCGTCAACCTGACGCCTCATCGGTTCAAGCTAGACCACACACACTCGTACCAGATGGACGAGTTCGACTTTGGCGATATTCCCCAAGGCCATGCTAGACAGAACACTGCGCACTATACTGAAAGAGCCGGCGCGAATCCCGTGGACGACAACGGGGAAGCCTACTTCAATATCGAGGGCACGGATAAGAGGTTCGTCATTCGAGCCACCACTCACATTCCGGACCACTACTGGCGGAGAACCGTCGTTGACCTAAGCGGCATGGGCATGGGCCAGCGCGAGTATCTCGACCCGGGAAAAGAATCACCGGTGACGCTGGTCATCACCGGCAGTAATGACTACGGGTTTATAACTTCTATTCGGCACGGCCCCGGCAATTGGATGAGGGGAATCTACGACGTAATCAAGGATAGAAAGATCCAGCATGTTATAATGCCTGGCACGCACGACTCTGGCATGAGTCGAATAAGCGGTAAAATCGCTTCAATCGGCATACCATCAAACACGCAGACGCAGGGCATCAACATCTACGACCAGCTCCGAGCCGGTGCTCGATGGTTCGACCTTCGCATCGCTACAGTGCACAAGGTGCCAAACGAAGGCGATTACGGCTTCTGGGTTCTCCACGTCAACGACGAGAAGGCCGAGGTGGTCATTGGCAACTCGGGCGAGTCCCTTGACGATGTTGTCAGCGAGATCAACAGGTTTACCGCTGAGAACCCCGGAGAAGTCATCTTCTTCCGCGTGAGATACCTCATCGGCGTTCGCGAGGTGCCTAGCTTGGGCCCTATGTACTGGGGCAAGGACATCGTGAACCAGTTCTTCGGCAAGCTCAAGGGCGTCAACAACCGCTGCCCCAACCTGGACGCTACCCCGTTCAATCAGCAAAAGGCGTCCTACTTCATGGACAGGAACGGCGGCAAGGGATGCGTCATGCTCCTCCTGGATGGCGACTTGACAAATGACGTGCCCCATGACTCCGTTGGCGACGGCATCTACGAGACCAAACGGATGGACTTTTCGGACACCTGGTCTAACCTGCCCGACACGGAGCCGCTGGCTAATAGCCAGGTCGCAAACTGGAAGAGCGCCGGCCGAAGCGGGCAGTTCATCAACGACCGCTTCTTGATCAGCCAGTGGCTCGTCAGCGCCGACGCCGTCACAACAACACTCGTCAGCATCCAGAACATTGCCATCCTGCCGACCAACCCGGCGCTGTACTGGATGGGCGTCAACAACATGAGCCCGGAAAGCTGGCCCAACGTCCTCATGGTCGACTACATCGGCGTAGTGGTCAACGGCCAGACCGGCTGGGACCAGCTCAGCGCCGAGATGTACACGCTGGGCATCGGCATGAACCTGTACATGGTCAGCGAGAACTGCGACATCAGCACGCAGCGGTCGCCGCTTCTGCCSAAGCCCAAGGCTTTGCAGAATGTCAAGGTCAACATGCTGTCGGAGCCTTGGAACGGTATCATCTACGCCAACGGCACGGTTCAGGATACTCCTCCGCTGACGCTGCACCCCGGCCGGGTCAGGCTGCTCAAGAGTGGTACCAGGTTCCTGAATGGAACTGTGTTGGCGAAGGATATGGAGAATCCGGACTATAGATCTACGGAGATTTAAACGTCCGGTAGCGACCAAGGTTGTTGATCTAGAGTGGCGCGACGTAGGATATTGTAGCTTAGCCAAATACTGCATTTATTCATTGCCATTTGGTTGTGTTCTGTAGCTGAAATAACTCACCATTACTATTATACTTCAAGAGTCCCGATTTTTGCTCCCTAGATGCATCGCCGCCTTTATAGATGCCGGCTCAGGCTCTACTCGTGGGCTACTCACTTATGGCTCTGGGAGCTCTCGCGTTGCTTAGCCTTGCCCTATAGCTAAGAAGGGTACAAATAGCAGCTAAATAGAAGTAAGTATACGGATGGCTAAAAATACCTATCGAGGTTAAGTATCGAAGAGCAGATCTATTATTTTAGAGGTATTTTGATGGAGGAGAACGCACATACCGAAAGGACGCTGCGTGGGCAATCGGAGTACTGCACTCAGCTTTCTCGCTCCAAGTTGCTTTGTTTCTTTACTCTTCCAAGGCTCCGACGCGTCCATGGTATCGCACATCAAACCCTCATTGCGACATTCTTTCACATTATCTAGCTCCCGGCTCTTGTTCTGAGAAATAATTGATGTATTTTTGGTCCGGAGGGCACCCAACGATCGACTACCTTCCGGCCACGGGTCCGAAACCCGCCCCTCCCGACGACGACCCTAGGGGCCGTTTTCTAACCTCCCTCACCCAGACCAAAAAAGCATACTGGAGCTGCATCGCCGATTAATCGTCCTCTTTCTTAATAGGGCTAATTGGGCTGCACCGCTCCGAGACCATGGTTTCCGCACAGATACGCTTCGGCGGTCGGTCGTCCACAGAACCGTTGCCTTGTCTCTTCCCCTCCGGCTTCGCTACTGAGAGGCCGTTTCGGAAGCGATCTTGGGCCAAGACCTGCTAAGCCTGTCGGTGCATTCGCCGGCCGAACGGATCCGATCCGAGGTGCCATTTTGGGAACATTGATCGGCCGTAGCGACGGGAGCTAGATATGGGTCGGTGGATTTCAAGATCTGTTGTCCAATCATTTCCGCATTAATAGGGTCAACGCCCGCGAGACACGGTCAATCAAGTTAGTTTGTGACACCAGCCTCTCTCTAGGTGGGCCTTACACAGCGCTAACTGCGCCACGGGTGGTGGACGACATGGCAAGATATGGAGAATCGAAATATAATTAATCTGGGCTGGCCAAAATAGACAGAGAATGAAAGCTCTCGGCGGAGGATGCTGGCTGCTTTATACGTGGCAGTCCGCAGAAGACGCCGCGATGAGTTATCTCTTTAGCAGTGCGGGAGGAGCAAGCAGCTCTGAGGCCCGCATCTGCGCACTGAGACCAATCCTGGCTTGTTTTGGCGAAGGGTCTCAGCACTGGCGAGACTCTTGCGGCTGAGGGAGTATCCGTCGACTTGCACTTACCAGTAGGGAGGAGTAAGCAGGTCACTCGCAGGGATCTGGGCCGGCGGTACCTCAATTTATTAGCGAAAGCCACTATGATGAAAGTCCCAACAATTCGGCCCAGTACAAAATGCTACATCACACTTATCGCAGCCCGTTCGAAGCCTTCGTGTTTGGGCTCGGCACCTCGTCTGACGGCATACGGCGCCGCCTACTTTGTGGCGGAGGCTGCCCAGCTTTAAAGCCTTGACAAACCAGGCACTTTGCGCTTTTCTTGCAATTGACATGATTGTGCTGTGAAATAAGAGTAAAGATGTCGACACTGCGCGCTACGTGACGTGTACCTCTAGGTTACTGAGGAAAAGTGGGTCTCATGACGCATGAGGAGAATACATCTACACTGGGCGCCATGTAACACCGCAACCAAAGGGTCCAAGTCCTATTGGTTTCCTTCAGGGACCCACCACGACGCCTTCCCAGTTCGTCCTTGGATTGGATCCAACAGCGGCACGACCCGCCAAGGAAAGTCCAGGCTCCGGGAAAATTCCGGACCACAAGTGGCCCATCTCTAACCCATCATCTTCATGCTCAAGAGCACTTGTCATGGCGCTACACCGGGTCGCTTGCCGACGACTTCAGCGTCCTTGGCAGCCGATTCTTTTCATTTCTTCTCCTTCCCCCCAACCTCAGCATCGCACGCCAATACCTTTACTAAGGACACTCAGCTCTCTTGCTGCCAAATATGGGCTGTCAGCTCAGCGTCCACGGTCAGCGCCCCGAACTTTCCCTGTGGCAGGATTCGATGCCATCGGGCAAGATCAGCTTGTCGAGGAGGAAGCCATGCCGGAATACCGCCCGGAGCACTTTATCCTGTTCGTCTAGGCGAAGTCTTCAATGACCGGTTCCAAACGGTGGCCAAACCTGGCTACGGCTCATCCTCCACCATATGGCTTATGCGCTACCTACTGTAAGTAATCTAGTCGCGGTGTGACAATTCTCTAATCGTCCAGTGTAGACATCATCAATATGTAGCGTTAAAAATCTACATCCACAACTCGACCCAGCACCGTGAACTGCCATTCTACGAGCACCTGGACAAGGTCCTCCCTAGCCGGCACCCTGGCGCCAAAAACGTCAGGAAGCTGCTCGCTTCTTTTCAAGTAGCCGGCCCCCATGGCAAGCACGTCGCGCTTGCTCTTCAAGTTTCTCAAATGAGCATCCGCGACATGGATACAGTCTTCATGAATGGTCGCGGATTTAACGAGGGATTTGTCAAGGGAGCTGTCAAGGAGCTTCTCGAAGCGCTTGATTTCCTGCATACTGAGGCGCAATGCGTACACACTGGTAGGTGAATCCTCCTCTCATCGTTATCATGCATATATGCACACACGGATACGCCGAGCGTCGTTGCTGAGACGAGATTAGATGTTCATCCGGGCAATCTGCTACTCGGGACAAACGACGACTCTGTCTTCCAGAAGCTGGAAGAAAATGAATTCTCGAGCCCCGTTCCTCGCAAGCAATTTGAGGACCGGACCATCTACCTTTCCCGCCTGATGAAGCCCAAGGCCGGGCCACTCCTGCTTTCTGATTTTGGAGAAGCTAGGCTCGGCCCTGGCCCCCATGCCGGCGACATCATGCCGATCATGTATCGAGCCCCGGAGACGCTCCTGTACGTTCAATGGGGTTATCCAGTCGATATCTGGAGCGTGGGACTTACCGTATGTGCTCAATCAAAGTTGCAGTTCCCGATGGAGTCTCTAACTACTTCTCTCTTGTCTTAGGCGTGGGATCTCCTCGAAGGAAGGACGCTGTTCAGCGCTCGCAAAGAAGACGGCAACTTCTCGGACGGGGCTCACTTGGCTGAACTCATCGCAGCGCTGGGCCCACCCCTCCAGGGCTTCTCAATCGGCATCGCAATAGAGCGCTCGAGTACTGGGATGAACATGGTACGCAGGGCGGAAGCCTCCTCCAGTGCTAAATTTCCCCAACGGGCCTTCTAACCATTCTGTCTACTCAGGAAACTGGAGCGAGTTTGTGCCTATACCAAAGGAGAGGACTCTCGAGGCGGCTGAGACCAAACTCGAGGATAATACGAAGTTCCTCCAGTTCATTCGCAGAGCACTTACCTGGGATCCGGACTCTCGCCCTACAGCGAGGGAACTTCTGCAAGACCCGTGGTTGAAGGACTAGGCCAGGTTGCCAAGTTGCCCTATTCTTCCATCATTATCCCAAACCTTCTACAACTTCGGTAGAAACGGTGTATATCAACTAGTTTCCATTGCGCGAGAACTTGGCGTTCAAGAGGCAACGCAGTAACCTCAAGCTGTCCCGTGATGGTGACGCTGATGCTTCTCAGGCCGTTGCCGGACCGTTCGCACGATCTGTTGCATCTCTGAGCTCCGCTAGATCAGTCTTTCTATCCATATTCCATACTCCATACAGGCCAGTATGGAATATGGAATATGGAACGCACCCCGTATGGAAGCTTATTCCATACGTATGGAATACATGAGGT
>LFRF01000008.1:845061-858099 GCA_001189435.1 Tolypocladium ophioglossoides CBS 100239 | reverse complement strand
ATCACTTATTCCATACGAGTATGGATAGAAAGACTGGGCTGCACAAGCATCTGTATGCCCTCGACAGCCGCCTTCTCGACGATTCCCAGATCAGCGAGATGCCAAAGGACCCTCACAGCCCACCCTTGGCAGTTCTCCCTCACGGCAGCCCGATTCACAGCCTTCGGCGGCGGCTCACTCCTAGCCACGGCATCGATCTGCGCCTCCTGCCCGTCGCTCAGGTCGCTATTCAGCGTCTGGTGCCAGTGGAAGGCCTCCGAGTTGAAGCGGTCCGCCCGGTCCGCCGCTTCGTAGCGCATGCACTCGGCGTCGCCGGTGACCTGCCAGACTCGGCCCAGGCTCGGCCCCCGCGGGTTGTGCCGGCAGGCGAACAGGCACCAGTGCTTGAGCTCGTTTTCTGCTTGCACGTCCATGATGAGGTGCAGCTGCTTGGGCGCCGGGCCGGGTGGTTCGGTTTGGGGCGGCTGCACCGCGACCCATTCGTGAGGGCCGTCGGCGCCGCGGCCGAGCTTGCGGGTGAAGGCTCGGCCGTCCGAGTATTCGACGTACTCTCTGTTGCGGACGACCTGTCGTCTAACCTCCGGTTTGGTGTGATCGGCCATGTTACTGGGACTGGATCCAGGATCCGTCCTAGAGACGGCTTCCTTGGTGATGGCTGACAGGAAACAACTCGGAGAGCATGAAAACGATGGTCCTTCGCCAGCTCTCCTTTGATTACTGGTTGAACAGAGCGACGGCCTGTGGGGGTCATGGAATGTGAATCGGCTGACTCATCCCACAGTGAGTTGGCACTTGGCGGAACGAGAGAAAGGCCAGGCTGCACTGGAGCTGCATGTCTTGCGGCAAATGAAACGGAAGTCAATCAACTCCTCAATTTCTTCCTCCGTGACAAACGAAAGGGTCACGTGCTGTGCGTTGCCTGCAGATTGGGTATAACGTGCATGTATCTATCCAGTACGTACGAGACAAATGAGTAATTGCGTCACATCGGGGAAACGCCCCATCCCGACGCCCAGGACCTTGACAAAACCACATTGGCCTTTGTCGTCGGCAAAGTTGGCGTAGTTGGACATGCCTCCACCCCGTCCGGAGCAAGTCGCTGCCGGCGTCTCCGTCGCGGTATGAGCGCCGGCATCTCGAGCCCGAGCGGGAGCCCGAGCGGGCGCCGGTGGACGAGCGTTCGCGGGCCTTGCCCGGACCTCGCCGCGGTACGTGGGCGTTTCCTCTCGTTTTGACGACTTGCACCGGGCTACGACGCCGTCCGTTCCGTGGGCTATCGCGAGGCAAAGCGTGGTTGCGTCGGTGCAGTTGATTCAAGGGAAGAGCGGAGCCAGCGCTCCAGGTGGCATGGTCGAAAAGCGGCGAGAAGCCGATGGATGAAACCGCAGGTCGTCAACGCGGTGTGCAGGAGCTTTCAGTCATGAAAGATGTCGTTTGACGTGCCAGCGTTGGCCGTCGGCTGACGGCCGCGGCTGCAGACTTCGAGGCACCTGCATGTGCGCAGTCACAAGGTGTTATACACAGCAGCGAGCACCAGCAGCGAGCACCAGCAGCGAGCACCAACATCGGCAGCCTGTTTGTTGCAAGCACCGTCATGTGGGAGCACTGTTGTTCATCCACGGCGTGCGACGAGCGTGCCTCCGGTGACACGCAGCGTCCAATGTGAGATGCTCTTCAGCGCGAAATTGCTCCATCAACGCTGCTGCCGCTCGAAGCTAAAGTTCCACACGTCGGCCTTGCGCGGCCCAGACAGCCTCGACGACTCCCTGCGGCCGGAGTGCTGCAGGACGCTCGGGTCCAGGGCCCACTTGGCCAGGCCGCGGTCGCGCGCGTAGTCCTCGAGGATCTGGTCGCCGGCAAAGGCAAAGGGCGGGTTGCGCAGCAGCGCCTGCAGGCCCTCGAGGTGGCGCTCCGGGAACACGAGCCCCTGGGCGCAGCACCCGTAGTTGGGCATCTCGCGCACGCCGGCGGCGGCGCCACGCAGCGGCGGCGGGACGAGGCGGCGCAGCGAGATGCGGCCGGCCATGAAGAAGAGCGCGATGAGGGCCGGCGTCCACAGGCCCAGGACCTGCGCGGCCATGAAGTCGAAGTGCTGGGCCGAGGCCTTGGCGGACGGCGCCGCAGGGCTGCGGCGGTGGCGGTGGCGGTGGCGGTGGCGGTGGCGGCGGCGCAGGGCGAGCAAGACGAGCAGCAGAACGGCGTAGACGCCGAAGACGACCTCGGCGTAGCTGAGCCACTCCTCGGCGTTCCAGCCCATCAGCAGCTCCGAGTAGAAGAGGCGCAGGTAGATCCAGTCGCGGCCGGTCTTCTGGGCGGCGCGGTCGACGTGCTGCACGGCGCTGCGGAAGCGCGCGAACCAGTCGCGCGACGCAATGACGTCGTCCTCGACCAGGGCGAAGAAGGGCGTGGCCTGGCGGCGGCAGCGCTCCACCAGGACCGAGTGGTCGAGGCGCATGTTCTCGGTGCGGCCGTCGCCGCGGGGCGTGTCGCGGACGTCGTAGGGGATGGCGCGGTAGTTGGCCGTGGCGTTGGCCGTGGCGTTGGCGTTGGCGTTGGCGAGCGCGTGGCCGTCGCCGTAGACGACCACCTCGTCGGCCAGGCGGCCCAGCCACGGCTGGGCGTAGGCAAAGTGCGTCTGGGGGGCCTTGTCGGCGAGCAGGACGACGAGGTAGACGAGCTCGCGCTCGGCCGGCGTCAGGGTGTCGACGAGGCTGCCGACGGCGTGCCCGAGGAACGACTCGGTGGTGCGTTTGACGCTGGGGATGCCGACGCACAGCAGCGGCGGCGCGAGGCGCGACCGGGGCGCCGCAACGGCCATCCGCTGCAGGTAGCGGTCGACCTCGGCCGTGCGCACCGTCGAGAAGCGCAGGCGGTAGGCGCGGGCGGCGTCGTAGAAGATGGACGACGGGTCGTCGAAGGTGTGGAGGTAGCACCAGGCCGCGAGGCCGAGCCAGCCCAGCCAGAAGGCGGCGTTGGCCCGCGAGGCGCGCATGGAGCCGGTATCTGGGTGGTATCTGGGCGGTATCTGGGCGGGTGGTATCTGGGCGGGTGGTATCTGGGCTGGTGTCTGCTGGTGTCTGCTGGTGTCTGGACTGGCATCTGCACCGGTATCTGCACCGGTATCTGGCATCTGGCACGCCTGGATCTGGATCTGGTGTCAGCAGCCAGGCGAGGCAGACGGCGTCGCTGCGCCGGGCGCACCGCAGGGGGCCGAGCATTATATCCATTCGCACGGCGGCACCCTCGCACGCGTACTAGTGCTCGTCCGCGTCCGCGTCCTCCGTCTGCAGAAACCTGCCGAATACGGGCCCCTGCCGTGACGACCCAGCCATGCAGCAGGGGGCAGCAAATTTCCCAGCTGCCCGCACCCCCGTCGAGCCTCAGCGCGGCCCGCCATCTGGCCTCAGCGCGGCCGCAGTCCCTGCCATGCCATGCGCGGGGCGCTGCCCGTTCCGGAAGCGCGCGACACAAGCAGATGCTGCGTCGGATTCGGGGCGCGGCGCCCAGCGGAAGACGCTCTGGTCCCGCGCTGCGTCGCTGCGCGCGGTGCCCGCTGCAGACACACGTACTGCCTCGTGTCGCCCGAGGCGGAACCCAAGGGTCTTGGCCGTCAGCAGTGGCTTGCGCCCGGCAGAAACATGCCGTTGCTTGCTTTGCCCTCACCGCTATGGAGCCCGCCATGGGCGACTCGGCGGCCCCTGACGCTAGGGTGCAGCCAATCACCGCCCTGCCGGTGCTCAGCAAACGGCTCCGCCCAGAGACGCCATTCGTCCGTCACCCGCAGCGCCGTTGCGAGCATGCAACGCTGCGGCGACAGAGGACGCCAGCAAACTCAATTCTCGCCACAACGGGAGCTGCCGCACCGGAGAACTCGCTCATTAATGGGAACCCCATATTTCCCAGACGGTGTATGCAGAGCGTCATCTCCCGCATCCCCGGAGATCCGACCTCATGCCCACCCTGAATTCCTTCGTACTCGGTGCATACAAGCCAGACAAGACAGAACGTGATCGCAACGGTGGATACGGACTCCTCTATGCCCTCGTCTCTCTCGTGTAACCCGTCTCGGCCGCACTTGCACCACCTAACAACTCACCAAGCCCAAAGCCATTCGCAATCTGCTCGACGGCACCGGTCCCCCCATTGGTCAAAGGCCTTGCCATGAAGTATATCAATTCTCTCAATCTATACTATCCCCCCTCGCCCAAACCCCATTCCCCCGATTGCCCCGTGTCCAGACTATGACAATCTCAGAATGCCGCCCAACGTGCTCTCGCCCGTGTCCACACAGCCAAACAGCGAATCGACTCCTCGCCCGGGAGCAGGACCTCCCTGTCGTTGATAATACACACAAGAAGAAACAACGCTCTCCGCCAGCAACACCATCATGGCCTCGCCCTAGGGAATAATACACAGCCCCTAACCAGATTTGTTCTTCAGGCTATTCGACCTTCCGAATGTAGGCAGCCACTTCCGCCGGCTCCCCGTGCCTGAGCCCGTGCCCGGCCCGCTCTCCTCCTGTTGGCCGGGCGGCGCGCTGCCATTGGCCGCCTCGTGAGATGCGCCCGGCACTCTGGTCGCTTCGACCGCCGTCGTCATCGGCGACGAAGGCCTGTCCGCGTCCAGCGTGTTACGCCGCCCCTGTCGCGGCTTGAGCGTGATGGGCGGCGGCGTCGTGCCGGAGCGCTCGTCGTCGGCCGTGTGGTTCCTAAGGACCCACGACGGGACACCCATGGGCGGGTGGTTCTTGGACGAGTCGGTGCCGGCCGTCTCGGCGATGCTCGATTGGGTGCTCTCCGCCGTCGCGTTCGACGACCCGGTGCCAATGGAGCGCCTGAACAGCCGATTGAGCCCAGCACGGGCCCCTTGATGCCCCGTGATGGGAGGGTAGCGCTTCTGGTCGCTGCCGTCTTGAGGAGGAGCCGGCCGTGGCTGCTGCACAGGTGTTCTCATGTCGTCCCTGCTGTGTAGGTCGTCGCTGTTCTTCCTGACATGCCGCGTCCGGGGTCTGGGGGAGTTCTTGAAGCCCTCCTCCGCCGGAAGCGTTTCCACCACGCTGGGGGTGGCGTCAGACGTCGAGCCCGTTCGCGCGTGAAGGCTAGATCTCCTATTCGGCGGCGGAGGCCCCGAACTCGAGCCCGGGCCCGCATGAAGCAGCTGATGGCGGATCGAAAACAGGTCCTGCATGTAATCGTAGCCGGGGGCCACGTTGGCGCCCCCTGCCTGGCCGCTGTAGGGGCCAAACATGGGGTCCATTGCCCAGCCGCCCTTGGCAGCGTTGGTAGGGAAGCTGAAGAGATCGGGGGAGACGCGGCCGCCGCTCTTGGTAGGCTTGGAGCTCTCCCGCAGCCAAATATCCAGGCTGGACTCGAGCGAACGGGCATCGGAATCATCCACGTCGCTCTCCCAGCCATTCCCCCTCCTGTGAGATGCCGTCGAATCGCCCGTAGACCGCGAATCGCCCGCAGACCGCGGGCGCTGCGAAGATGACTGCGGGTAGTCAGAAGACGTGCTGCCGCTGACATCCCTCGCCTTGCCCGAAGCATGCGTTCTCGGACGCTGGCTGCCGAGAGGCACCCCAGACGCATGTTCCGACGACTTGTCGTAACCGCCCGAATGCAGCAGCGCGCCGTGGCTGCCCTGCTCGCTGGCGGCTTCCTGCTCCTGCGACAGTGTCTCGTGAGAACTCTTGAACCGATGAAGCGCCGATGTCGAGATGGTGTCGGGTGTCGGGGGAAGGCCTTGGTCGTGAAGGCGGACGCCGCCGGGTGCATCCGTCATCACTCTCCGCAAAGCCTCTCGCTTCTCCTCCTTTGTTCTTCTCGGAGGCGAGGGCTTGTTGTCTCTCCCTTGGCTTTGGGGGCGAGTCGCCTCTTTCCTGCTCGWATAAGCGCCATCGAGGCGCTCGAGGCGCTCGAGGCGCTGCAGAGGAGACCCATAGCCGACGGCACCCGAGAGGGACTGAAACGGTACCGCAGTGCTCGACCGAGGCGGTGGTTTGGGGACGCCCGCCGCGCGGCTCACAGAGGCTGCTCGCCTCCTCGGCATCACCATGTCCTCCTGGCGGGCCTTGTGGATGAAGCCACCGTCGAATCCGTCCAGCGCAAACCGCTCATCGACATGAGTAGGCGGTGCGTGTTCCATGCCGTCCCCTTGCCCCTTCTGCCCATAGACGCTCACAAACGAGCTCTCGCTCAGGACGCTGAGGGTCGGGCTGCCCTGGCCGGGGACCTTGTCCGGTCCCGGCGAGCCCTCGGCGACCCGCGGTAGGCTCAGGACGCTGCCCTTGACGCCGAGGTACACGTTGCGAAGGTTCTCCGTGTTCTCGCTCCGCTCGGACAGGAAGCTCGGCATGCGAACGATGGCCTTGGCGTCGTCCTCCAGCTTGGTAATGTCCGGCCCGGGCGCCTGCGGTGCCGGGTTCCTGTACCCCAGGTCGTAGTCCCGGGGGCAGAAGAAGCCTTCGCTCTCCACCGCCTGCACCATGGTGCGCTCCTGCACGAGCTGGTCAATCTTGGCCTCGAGCATGACGATCATGGCCACGGCTTCTTCGACGGCCTTGTCGCGCTTCTCGAGCTCCTCGATGAGCCTGTCGTTGACGTCCTCCATCTGCCGCTTGTCATTCTCGAGCGCCTCTAGGCCTTCTTCCAAGACGGTTTGTCTCTCGCGTCGGTGAAATAGCTCGAGCTTCAGGTCGAAATTTTGTTTATGTAGGGTGGAGACCACCTGCGAGGTCATGTCAGCGTCAATTCGTCGAGAGGAGCAGGGTGCATACTTGTTCCATTTCCTTGACACCCAGTCCCTTCCTCTTAGCCAGCTCCGCACCAGCACTCGACCGCGGCCGGCTGCCGTCCGACTCGGGCGTCTTGAACGGCGAATTCTGGACTTGGCGCCCAAGGTCCACGGATGCGCTCATGTCGGCCCGAGACAGCGAAGCGGAGTACGATATCTTGTCGCTCTCGGCCCTGCGTTCCCTTTGCAGCCTCTCCAGCAAAAACGTCGAGAGCGCCGGCTGCCGTGTCGATTCCGGGGTGTCTTGTCTCGAGGGATGGCCCATGGCGCGCGACAAAGGACGTGGTGAGCTAGGAGGCTTGGCGCAATGGCTGTGATGGTACCTATGAACCGGATGGGCGTTCCCCAGCTGCGGCGAGCCCGCGAATTGGGACGTAGAGCTGTTTGCGCTGTGCGGTGTCATGCGTGGGTTGCTGGAGCTGGAGGAGCGCGACGGCGCTCGGGGATATGGAGGCCGAGACCCCCTTCGGGCTTGCGACTGATAGCCGTCCATGGCAAGTGCAGCTGGAACCGGCCAGTCCACCTCGGGCACAGGTTTCAGGCGTGTTCAGATTCAGATGCCGGGTTGCGAGCCGTGCAGACCGGCAGATCAAGTTTCATCCGCAGAGCTGCGGCAGGGATGGGCCAGAAAAACAAACAACGGACTGCCAGCAGTAAGGACAATGCCCGTCTGTCGCCGAAGACGTCTATTCTCGGGTCGTGAGAGATGGGTTCCAGCCCCCAGCTAGCTGTCGCGAGTCTCCCGTCAGATGCTACGCCCGGCCTCGCCAGCCAGCATGGTCCCTTTCTCGCGATGTCGGCGACGGTTGCGATTATTCGCCAGCAGTCGATGTTTCACTGCATACCTCGAGCATGCATGCGAGATCCAGGCCAGATCGGAGGCTGTGGTGCGACGACGAATCGGCGACGAGAATCGTTGTCCAAAGACCTGTACGTTTGGTTGGACGCTTCGGGGGCGCAATTGTCTGGGCCGTTGACAAAGGGAGAAGAAACAGATGCTTCTTTGAGGAAATGCGTATTGTTAAGTTCGTCCCGTCTCAGATCAACCGAGGAGAGCGAGGCGTGCAGCGGGCGGGCGAGGAGCGGCAGTCGAATGGCAGGTCGCAGACCCAAGACACAGGAGACGAGGAAGCGTGGACGGGAGGACGAGGTGGCGAACAGAGAGGTATTGGGTGTCGACGGCGGAGGGCCAACGGCAAGTTCAGCTCGAGGGCGCAGGAATGGACGAGAAACCTCTCACGCAAGGGGTGCACAGGAGGCGAAGCAAGGAAGAAGAAAGATGAGCGCGAGCCGGGCGATGAATGGGCGGTGCGGGTGGATTCGAGATGGCTGGAACGGTGGTGGAGCGCCGCCATGGACTGGACTTCCAGGTCCCATTCATCCAGCTCGGATGGAGGCCTGGAGCTCGCCTTCAATCTCGGGGCAGAGCGAAGGCCCGTGCATTAGCGCAGCCTGTCACCTTCCGCTGCCTTCTGTTAGTGGACGGGAGGCCCTCGCGAGAAATTGCCAGTGGTTGAATGCGACTCGGCTAGACGCGTGAGGACGCCCTTGGCTCGCCGCAGCGGGAATGCAGAGATGGCCCGTCGAGTCGCCCGCTTCTTGGTTCATGCATCGTCGGCAGCGCGAGCATCACCACTGCATTCCTGCAGCCCACCACCGCCGACATGCCAGCCGCGACTCGCGAGACCCGGTCTCTCCCCCGCGCCGCGCGTCAGCCGATCATCCCCTGCCATTACTACTCGCAATAACTCGAAAACCCAACCAACTTGCCAGGAATAAGGAACCTCCCGCAGCGCCGCTGGGTCCCCCGCCGCTTCTTCTGGCGGCCCCTGAATCGGCTCGCAGCGCAGCCTGGGCAGGCCAATCAGGGCGCTTCCCATGGCAGCGGGGCGCTGGGGTCCCCGGCTCCGCGCTGCGTCTCCGCTGTGGCGAGCCAACGGGACGCTGTGACAGGTCTGCCGGTTCGCAGGTTGGCTCGGTGCTGTGACTGGCTTTTCTTTTCCACGGCTGAAGGCCTCCCTGCTCCCATCATATTCCTGCTCGTACGACACGGCGCACTCCGCATTAAGGACAGGCCGCTGCACCAAATCCGTGACAAGTCCAATCCTTCCGCCGCATCGACAGCCCAGGCTCATCCGTTGTCATCTGCCGCCGTTGCAGCGCCCTCGCAGCGTCGCACCGCTCTCAGCCTCTGCCGCCGCAAAACCTTCGCGTCCCGGTCCGCGTCMGCGTCCGCGCGACGGCCGCCCGCGCTCCCCACCTCCCGGATGCGCCTAACGCCTCGGGTGGAGACGCAGACGCAAGCCACCGCCTTCATTGCCCTGGTCCGCAGGCCTTTGCATGGACGACTCTTCGGGAACTAAAGCGCCGTGTTTCAGGATACGTGCGAGTATGAACTCTCTCTCCGCGGGCACGAACTGGCGAGGGCGGTGGCTTGCGGGGTCCTTGTCTCTGCCAAGTGCTCTTCGCGTCTGGTCCGCCAGCCAAGGAAACCGAATACTCGTACCCTGTGCGAGCTGACGAATGGCTGTGCAACATGTCCGTCGTGCAGAAACAACCGACGCGTCAAAATCGTCCGCCCGTGCGAAGTCGCCAGTGGCCTCCGCTTCCGTGACACAATATCGACTGCCACGTGTAGAATTCTCCGACGCGTGACCGGCCGGCGCTTCGGGGCGCGGCATGGGAGCTCCCGTGAGTATGGCAAGTTACAAAAGTTCCTCAACAACGAGCAGTCGTGGCAATGGGACCGGCCGCAAAGAGGCATCCGAAGAGGCGCCCGAGTCGTACAGACACCAGCCCGCGTACAGACACCAGCCCGCGTACAGACACGAGCCCGCGGGATCGCGCACAAAACCCCCAAGGCAAACCGGCTATTATGGCATCAACGCCAATGCAGCACATATCGTCCGCTTCTCCTGTGCATTCGCCCAGTCCACGCCTTTGCACGCCGCTGAAGCTATCATGCAAGTAATCCTAATCCCAGGACCCGAAAACGCCGGTATACATGTGTCCCTCTACAACTCCTCCTTGAAGAACTTCTCCTCGCTGCCGTCCTCACCCTGGCCCTTGGCTTTGCCCTTGGCTTTGCCCTTGGCTTTGCCCTTGTTGCCTTGGTCCCTGCTCGCCTGGCCCCTTTTGGCCTGGCCCCTTTCGGCCTGGCCCCTTTCGGCCTTGTCGTTCTTGGCATCGCCGCCCTCCTCACCCTCTTTGTCGTCGTCGACGAACCCACGGAGCTCCCTAAGATCCCCACCATCGAGCTCCACAATCTCCAGCTTCCACCCCGAATCGCCGGCAATCTTCTCCATTTGCTGCTTCATCTCGTGAACCACCTCGGGCTTGATGTCCCGCTTCTCCAGCTCCTCGGCGCTCAGCATCGTAACCTTGCCGCCGTCGTCCTTACTCTCGGCCCGGACGATGACCTCGATCAACCGCTCTTCACCCGTCTGGTGGTCGGCCAGAAAGTTGCGAGGTGGCGCGAGCTTCAGTGGAGGCTTGCCGTCTTCGTCGGCACTTGACAGGACGCGTCGCCCACCGACGACGACGCCTCCAACTGTCACCTCGGCTTTGCCTGGCTCCTCGCCCTTGCCAGCTTCCGCCTGCTCCGTAGTATCAGCAGCAGCTTCCTTGGCAGGCAAGCCTTGGTCCAAGAGCGGGCGCATGGCATCGTTGCCGTCGTCGATTAGCTGACAGGTGATGGGATTCGCCTTTGTTTCATCGGGCGGCAAGAAGGCGACGTCGTTGCACAGCCGAGGCGTGTTGACAACCATGACGTAGGCGCAAATTGTCACTTCCTTGATCCAGCCGATTCTGTCGCTCTTCATTCCCGGCACACAGTGATACTGCACTTCGATGGTGCGGTTCCTCCCCGTCAGGTCGCACACTGTTCCCCACTCCAGCCTCTGCACCAGGTAGCGCTGGTCGCCTTTAACTTGAAGCTCCGCCGGTACCGGCACTGCCGCGTTCGAGTCTTTCCGCGCGTGTCGCTCGCCCGTCGCCGGTATCGTAGGTTCGCGGCCCAGGATATACTCTACGGTGTGGGGATCGCGCTCCGGTGGCTGCCCGTTGATAACAGCAGTCACCGCGTGGAACTGCACGATCTCGCGGTTGCTGCAGAAGCTGTAGCTCCACCATCCCGACATGAAATACAGACAAGAATCCTCCAGCTGGGTCAGGAGCTCCCAGCCCTTGGTGGCGGCCCGGCTGAGCTCATGTGCCTCCTCCGCCTTGGCCAGCTCATTGGCCGTCTTGTTCTCTGGGCCTGGCGGCGATATCGCGGGTATCGAGCAGAGGTAGCGATGTGGCGACATCTGCAAGACCTCGTACGAGTAGTCAGGGGCGTCTGCCGAGGCGTCGTCATCTGCGGCATTGGCCTCGCGCGTGTCACCGGCAGTGGGTTGGGAGAAGTCGGCCGAGTAGGTCGGGTGCCGGGCAAGGCCATCCAGCAGAGCCTGTGCACCTTTCTCGGAGATGAAGCCATCCAAAAAGACCACCTCGTACTAGCTACGGTTAGCAAAGCGCGGCAGCGTGCGGTTGTGTCTGATGCGCACCTGCGGGAATGCGAGGAGGTCGTCGTGGATGCTGAACCCGGACGTCCGAGCTCCGCAGACCTGGAGCGCGGCCAGTAAAACTAAATTGAGACGGCGCATTGTGCCGCGAGTGCCGCTTTTGCTCACATAGAGCTACAGAGAATTGTGTTGTGGATGTTGACGGGGAACAGCCATGGTGATCTGTCTCGACAGAGGTCAGAGTGTCATTGGCGCGCGAGGTGCCGGCGTTTTGCCGGACCGTTGAACTCTAAAAGCTTCAAGACCAGCCAGTTCGGGGACAGTTCGGGGAGCTTCGTCCGCCATTGCATGGCACGTTTGGCATCCCTGGGCAGCAATTCACCTGCCGTCTTGGTAGTGCGACAGCTACGAATACTCTGTGAGTGTACGTCGCATTTCCACGGCATCCACAGGCACAAAGGCCCGAAGAGGTGCTCTTGGCAAATTGAATGCCCTTGCGCCAGTGTTCAGCGAGTGGCTCACTTCATACACGGGCCACCAGCGCAGCAATGTGAAGATTCACAGCCGGCCATGTCATTAAATGCTTGGGTAGCATCGTGCTATGGCGTAGCCTATACTTGATACAACGGCGACGTGTAAGAAAGTCTATTCCGAGATGATTCAGGAGAGCCCTGCTCACCGAGTCTAGGTGAGACAGAAGGGCCCTGGAAAAGAGACAGCGGGGGCTGCGAGGTCCACTGCCGGCATGGGACGCAGGTCATTTCTCAGACGCTGCTGTCGAGGTGTCTGGTAATTTGGAGCTTTTTCGGCATATTTCAACCTTCCGTGGCAACACTTGGCCTGGTGTATCCGTGCTTGGTTGTATCGAGCAAAGACCAAGTGCATCATGCACCAGCAGAGTTGGGCTGCAGGCCGTAAACAACGGCAACGGGCTGCGTGCCTTGGCCCGACGACGATGTATCGTGGTGGCAAGCAGTCGCTGACAGCCCAGGTCGTTATCGAGCAGGGAGCAACCAGCTGCCCGAGCGGCCAGTTCCGATCAAGCATTGCCTGTTTCGGCAACGATGTGAGACCTCGTGAGCAGATGGACTAGCCTCGACCGACTGCGAGCGACGGAGATGGGCGCCGCGGTGAGCATGCCCGGCGTCAGCCGTGCCAACGGCCCAGCACGGAGAGCCGCAACTCCGCTACCGGTCTGTCTCGAGGCGCGTCGATAAGGGTGTGGCTCGTTCGGTGTCTCTCGTCGAGCTGGCTGACCATCTGGAATGCATCCCCTGGCCAGGTTGTTAATAGTCACCACCCCGCCAGGCTAGGGCCGTGCTCGCCTCACTTTAGGGGAGCGCTGTGAGCCAATGGCTGCCACCACGGCGGTTGGGAGGCCACGCCAGCGACGATGCGTCCGGAGTGGAATTGGCCGCCGCGTCTCCCCAGGGCCATCTTGGTCTTTGGATCCTTCATCCGGGCGCATGACACGCATGTACTCCGTGCTCTGCCGATGGGCGGATCGCTGGGCTGGCGTCACCACGGCCCCGGACGGCCATCGCCGATGCCCTGGCTGACCACCAACACAGGGGTGTGCCCAGAGCTGCGGGCTGTGCTGGCCAGAGATCTGTCATGTCACCGCTGAAGCTGGGACGCGTTCAACGCCCAGCCGCTGGAACTACGCGCTGGTGCACCGGTTCGAACTCGTGGCACGAGCGCTCAAGGCACGCTTGTTGCGTGCGTTCGTTCGTTCGTTCGT
>LFRF01000008.1:802434-820856 GCA_001189435.1 Tolypocladium ophioglossoides CBS 100239 | reverse complement strand
CGAAGCTGATTCGGCCGCCGCAACCCAGGTATCCGTATGCGCAGCGCGTCTCTGCGCAGTGAGCTGGCCTTGCCTCGGTGGGASAGGCCGGAGAGGAAGCCAGCGGCTCGGTGCGCATCTGTGCAACCGGACGCTTCGGTTTTCGTGAATCGGTTTGGCGGTGCGACGCATCGGCGATGGCGGATCTCTCCATGGCTGGACGGGACGCGGACACCCTACCAACGTCGCTTCGCGCCGCTGCCGCTCGCATCGACGAATGCCACCAACGCCGATGTGGGGGAGTTGGGGACCAACAGTAATACAAGGGAGTCGGCGCTGGGGACGACGCTGAGGAAAGAAGAGCGGCTGCAGAGCACTGGAAGCAACGGAACAGGACAAACAACCAAAAAACTCCAACAACAAAAAAGGGCTGAATGGATAAAAGCTGCACAAAGCCCTCACTGTGGGCACTTTTGATTTGACACATAGCAATGGACGTTTACGGCACGGAAAGACGGGACTCATTGGGTGCGAACCAGACATGTATATTGAACGTGTATCGGCTGTTGCCGGGGTGTTTTTGCTCTTTGATACGTTTTGCCAATCCGCAGGAGCATTAGGCTTAATGGATACTTTACACATGGACAAGCATGCAGCTCGGAGCTGCAGAGAACGAGAAGCCCGGATCGAGGCATCCATGGTGCTCAGACATGAAGCTCAAACTCCACGCAGCCACAGACTGAGGCAGACGGGAGGCAGACGGCAGGCAGACGGCAGGCAGACTCGGTGGCTAGCAACGCTCAGCCCGGCGGGGCAGGGAACGGCATGCCAATCTGTGCATGCTCCCGGGTGTCGGGTGCCCCGAAATGATTGGCCTGTCGCGCCGGGACCGACGACGTTCGGATCGACGGCTTGGGTTCTGGCCCTTCAGCTCATTCCTGGAGGTCTGGGGGAGACGGGGGACTGCCGCCACTAACATGGACGCGTTGGACGGGCACTCTGCCCCCTTTCCTCGGGGGCAGCTGGTACGAAGCACTGGGAATCCCCACAAGACTGCCAGGTAGCAAGCGGCAGCTCACGCACGCTCCAAGACAAGACATGGCAGAGGTGACGCCAAATCCCAATTCTGCAAGTCTAGCCTTGGTGGTGCAGTGGTGACGTGCCCCGTTTTGGGCGTGCCCACCGCCCAGGGGCCTCCGAGAGGCCTGCGCGCAGAGGCTGTGCAACGACGCCGGGGGGGGGGGGGGGGGGGAGGCCGTACCCAGTGGCCACGCGAGGTGCAACTGGATCCGTGGGCCAGCCTCGAATTGCGTCAAACGGGCCCCTGCGGGTGACAGTACGGACCGCCCACCTACCGGCGGGTGGCGCTGAGGTGGGCGTTTGCTCGCGATGCTGGTCGGCGGCGGATGCAGTGGCACGTTGGACACGAAACGGTCGTCGACGGCTACGAGTGCAGAATACGGAGTGTGCAGACGAGGCATGAATGTGCGCTTGTGTTAGTCCGTACCAAGCGGTCCGCACCAACATAATACTTGGCCAGCTCAGGTCTGCGCCCGGTTGCTGTCGCACGTGCACCGGCACCAAGCAAGGCAACTGACAACTGCTCGGCGCATGGTGTTTTCTTCTGCCAACACCATGCCCCAGGAGGCAGCCGACGAGTCCTCGGTGCCTTGGGGCATCTTGCACATTTCGCACACCAAGCCAGGCCACACCGGCCCACCGCGGTGCCAACTCCACGCCACTGCAGCCACCATCTCGAGTCTCGACCGCCCCCGTCAGCCTGACCCGCCGTCCTGGCCTTCCATTCACCTTCTGGCGGCGGCGCGCGTCGTCTCATGTCTCCCCGAGATGCTTCGGCTTCCCTCTCTCCTCCCAGGGGCAGACGCCACGACGGCGGCAACCGCCGCGGCCTCCATTGTGATTTGTTTATGCCCGCCCCCCTGATTCCGGTGGTGATGGCGTCGGTGCATGTCTCCAAGTACACAGACTCTGTCCTGACACCTACAGCCCGGGCGAAGGGGGCAGACGGCGACGGCACAGGGGAGCCAGTGGCTCTGCTCGCCCGTCATGTCGTGACACGACCCGCGCGAGAGCCAAACAAAAGCGCCCCGACACTTCGGACCGGAAGGCGCGGCGTGCATGCCGTCGGCGATTTCGAGATGCCTGGGCGGCACGGCGATCGAGGCCACCGGTCATCCGCATTGGCATCGGGGCCGCAGAGCAATGCACGCGATGGATTCAGAAATGGGATACGTAACTTGGTGAACGACCAGTCTCTCGGCCGAGAAGAGGCAACAACGCTTGCCTGGCAAGGCGGGCTGGCGGTGCTGCATGGGGCGCGGCTGAGTGCATCCCGTTCGGGAAGCGCGCATGCGACGCCATTGGATGAGAGAAAGCCCGTAAGCGGGCGTTGCGACTGCGAAAGCACGGCAGTCTGAAGCGAAAGCGGCCGCTGGGACGCCCATGGACGCCTCACCTGGACAGCTCCAGAGCCGCCTGCGGCTACGGCTCGCCCGTGGGCGGTTTCAGTTGAGGCTGCACGCCCGTCACCTGGCGCAACCGAGATGCAGGCAATGCCATGCCGCCATGCCGCCATGCCGCCATGCCCCCTCTCGCCCCAGGCGCGCGGCCGGGGACGGCAGAAGCAGTACATAATCCGTAGACGATGGACATTTAGTGCTCGGCTAGCGCTCGGAGGCAGCGCAACGGTGCGGATAACTCTGGGGAGAGGCGCTCGGCAGCGCCGCAAGTGGACCTCGAGCAGCGTCAATGGGGTTCAGGAGCGCGGGCGCGAGCGCCACTGTGGTCGGGCGCTGTGGATGATCATCGTGGACGGAAGCTTAACGCGAAGCTTAATGCGACCGCCCGACAGCCTGTGATGCTGCCCTTGCTGCCCTCGAAAGGCACCGTCCGTCTGCCTCGCCACGACAGCAGCACGGTGCGTCGCAGGATTTGCAAGTGCACAGTCAAGGCGGCGGTTCCCCATCCCTCGGTAAGGACACAGATCATCGTCGGCAGCGCCTCCTCCGTCCACCAACACCCAACAGCGTGATGGATGCGCAACCTCGAGTCCAGCGACCGCCGAGCAAGCCACACGCCGTACACCTCTAACGAGTCCCAAGTCCTCATCACCTCAACCAGAAGCCGTGAACGCCGAACACAGCCTCGACGGGCCAGTGGCCTGGGGGCAGGCACCATCGCCAGTCCGTCCGTCCGTCCGCCATGGCCATGAGGTATGTATTCGGCTTGCTGGCCGCGCCCCGCACGCAACTGCCGAGAGGAGGCGAGGTTCTCGACGCGACGCGACCGGGGCGAGACTGCACAGCGCAGAGCCGAGGGCCACACGCCCGCATTTGATGCGACGACGGCGGCGAGGCCTGACTCCTCGGGCAACAAACACTACTGCCGACATGTCTGCTTCCATTCGCCCAAGGCGCATATCGCAGCAGCCAGTGAGTTGCTAGCCGACCCCTCGTTGAGAACGGACGTGCTGGCGTTGGACCTCGGACCTCGGACCACGGGCTGCACACTGTCGGACGTGCTGGCGAATTTTGTCGTGAACAGCCTCCACTGCGGCAAACTTATGTCCAACGCCGGTGCCAGCATGCCGGCGAAGGAACGTGAACGAAGTGCTGCCTTCTTCGCCTCGCCTCGCTGGCGTCTTGCAGTCCGCTCAACCATCTCGCCCAAGATGCGTGCCTGCAGTGCGGCCCACAGACGATACCTGCGCGCATACCGCTGCGAGCATGTGACTGGGCAGCGCCGTCCATACTGCGAATGCCACTTGTCGTCACCTTGGGCGATGCAGGCCCGGTCCCCGAGTTGGCGTCCTGGCACACTGGCTCTGCCTGGACGCATTCGCTCCCTACCGAGCCGTTTTCTCCCGTCCGCCCGCCACGCTCCGGCCCGCCTTTGCAACGCGAATGGCGCCATGGTTGCGTCCGTTGGACGGGGTGTGGCGAGTCGCAACTTTTCGCTCCTTTGCGTCATGCATCGGACTGCGTGGACGAACGTGGGGGGGCAGATCCGCGAGAGCACACCCAGGTGCATCTCGATGCGATGGGGCACGGAGGAGGAGAAAAAATCTCATCACGGCACGCCGCTGCCGCTGCGCCCCCAACATGCATTTCGAGTCCGGAGTAGTCCATTCTCCGTACAGAGTTCTCCGTCTGGTTCTTCAATCGCGGCCAACAGCAGCACCGCGACGGGGCCGCGGCCCTCAACTCAACGCCCTTCAGCGCATCGACTTTACGTCAGGTGACGTATCGACTCACGGAGATACCCGTGCTGCATTGGTCGCGCTCGTGCTGCATTGGTCACGCTCGTGCTGCATTGGTCACACTCGTGCTGCGTTGGTCGCACTCGTGCTGCGTTGGTCGCGCTCGTGCTGCGTTGGTCGCACTCGTTGATCGCAGCTCGGTCTGCCACCCCGAAAGCTCCGTGACTGTCTTCCGAACGTATATGCCGTTGGCTCTGCTCAGGCCTCTTGTTAACGCCGAATCACGCCAGTCAATGTCCGAAAGCTTTGGCGCCCTGGCCGCAGCCAGCACAGCGCGCCCACGCGCCAAGGTCGCTCCAAGCCCGTTACCACGGACGCGCTGCCCATGGCTCGCCCGCCGACCGCTGCAGAATCGCACGCTCCCTTTTCCGCCCTGCTGCAGTCGACGGCAGCGGTCACCTAAGTCCTAACTCTCGTCAGGTATCACAAAGAAAAGTCGGCGTTTGCGGTGCTACCTCGGGCGTGGCACCTGCGCGTGGGTGGGCTCGCCACCCTCAGTATCCAACATGGAGGAACGCCAACATTGTGGCATCGCCGACGGAGATAGGTAGCCTTGCACGCAGCCTCGCTGGCCCGCCATTTCCACGCGGCAGTATCCCCGGACCTGGCGCCTCAACTCACGCCTGGCTTGCCTCAAGCCTCGTTGATTCGTCATTGGTCAGATGGCGTCCCGGCAGTCTGGAACGGGTGAATCCCCTCCCCTGAAGCGCACCTATCGGAGGCGCACGCGACTTGGCAGGCCTGCCCACGTCTCGGACAGGTGTCTGCCCCGTTCTGGCACATGCAAGTATGTACGGCGCACGCGTGCAGACCCTGCTCGCTGCATCGAGCACGATCTTCAGCAATGGGCGAAGGGGGCCGCGATCGAGGCGCCTTTCTGAGCCCAGCTCCATCTCCGCATGGCCCTCGTCAGGGCACTGAGGAATCATCAAACTGCTTCCATGCACGGCAGCGCTGAGCTCATGGTGGTCCGGGCCTTGCCATGTGTTGCGGGGCATCTACTTCGATAGTACAGCCCTCTGATGTGATGATGATGCGCACAAACAAGGCGAGGAGGGCGTGAGGGCGTGTGAGTTCCGTTGCTTGTCTTCAGCCACCGCCGCCTCGTACGTGCCGTCGCCAGCCACGACCGTCCCATTAGGCAAGATCCTCTCCGTCGACCGCGCGTATGCGAGCAGAAAGGGGTACGCCAGATCACAGGTCGGCGACGTCCTCGCAATGAGAACGGCGTATGGAAGACGAAGCCGTGCACCTCGAGCCAGTACCCCACAGCAGGACACACGTCCCAAAAGGCCCAGCTGCGTGCCAAAGAAGCGGCAGAACCTGCGTATCGCGCCCAGGCGCTTCTTGTCAGCGGAGGCTTGCGGAGCCACGAACGAAAACACGAAGGCGCCTGCAATTCACTAATGACACCTCACCGTACCTTGGCCGGCCCTGACTGACAGACGGGGCCCCGGTCGCCGGTCGAAAATGAGGCTCTCGGGTCCGAATCTGTAACTTTTGATCCGTATTAAGGCAGGCCGTGACCCAGAGTGACCCAGAGTGTCGGGACCTGGCGTCTGTCGGAATCTCGGACACGGTGCCGCGACATGGAAGCTGGATGAGGACACCCCCCCTTCGACAGAGCGATTCCCCTGATATGTGCATGGGACGGCGAGGCAACGAGAGAACGCTCGAGAAAACTCACCAGATTGCATACGAGTGAGTAGCTCTGCCCACGCTGCAACCGCGTCGCCAACGCGCCCACGCTCAGCATCATCGCCGCCAAGCCGGCCAAACAATACGCCAGCGCTGTCGTGTCCCCCGCCTCGAGGCCCTTCCACGTCGTGCCCGTCATGTCGCGGTGCCCGCGGTGCGGCTCGCGTAGCCACCGCGCCACGAAGAGCGCGTTGGCCGCGAGGCCGAAGGCGAAGACGACGCCGTGCAGCAGCCCCGCGTGGTGCGACCAGAGAAGAGCTGGCAGAGGCTCGTGGCACGGTCCTGCGCGTGGCGCGCAGCACAGCATGTCGAAAGCAGCCACAGCGCGAAGGCGTCAAGCTCGAGCGTCCTCGGTCACGTTAGCGCGTAGACGGCCTCCGAGGCACGGTTGACGCCGAGGGTGGCAAGGGCATGGCGTGGCGTGTGTGACGAGGGCGCGCCGTGCCACGAGGATGTAGCGGCGAGCCAGAAGACGATGCCACTGCCGGGAGGGCCGTCGACGCGGGGATGAGCCACGCCGGCGCCGTGGGCGGAGGGACGGAGGAGCCCATGACGGCCCGTGGGAGGGCGGATAGTCCGGAAGGGCAGCTCTCCATGTAGCGCAGCTCTCGATGGAGCGCGTGTCCGAGTCGAGGGGCTGCGTAATGGGCTGTAATCTAGTAAACATGGGGAAGTAAACATGGGGAAGCTCAATACAAAGCCATCGACGCAAAGATCGTGAGAGCATCTGAGCAGATAAGTCGTCTGACGCCGGCCAAAGACGTGGCTGTGAGGGCCCATAAGACCACCGTTGCACTTGCGCTAGGGGCGGGCCGTCGGGAGGATCGTCTAACGCCGCACCTACAGGGTAGGCCAGCCCCTTTTGACGACAGCGCTGCGTGTAAGTGCAGGCAAACAAGTAGGAAAGGTTAGAACGATGGCGTCTTGCGTTGAGAGAGCTCATCGTCTAGAGGGGACAGTAATGTGGATCATTTCCTTGTGGTTGCACAGGTGAGGCTCAAGTTCAATGAATATAGTCAACCAGCTCGCAAGTACTGCAGTCCTTTGCATAACCTGTAGCTACCCGAAAGCTGGCGACATCGTACATCGCAGATATTTCGAGTGCAGTGCATCCCTCAGTTCCATTCATACTCGCTCCACTATAAAAACGGCCACTACCACTTCACGTCCGCAGCAGCCCGCAGCTTGCGAGTTTCGTGATCCGGGGGGCTCGCGCGAGGTGCTGGCGCGGTGTAGGGGCCGCCTTCGAGGGCGTACATGGCCAGGAGCGACGGGCTGAGGGCGACCTTGGCGAGTTCTCCTTCCAGCTGCTCCCTTCCACAAGTCGCAATGATTCGACGAATCTCGGTGGAACTCGGTGCCTCGCCCTGTGGACGGTCTCCTAACTCGCACGGGACGAAACGGTAGCGGCGCAGTGGTTTTCGCAGCGTTTGACACGTTGAGACCACTGCGGTTGAAGCATAAACAAGACCAGGAGCGCTATTTGATCCTACGATGACCGTATGAGTTGTCAGTGGAAGCTTTGACTAGCAGATCCATTGTGAGGAGCTCTTACCATCGGCTGGTGTCTCGCAGGGTGTCTCAGCCACGGCCATGCTCGGCTGTCCACTGGACTGATAGGAACAAGGCGCCCATAGGGAGCATTTGGGGAGTTGACGCAACGAGTTGGGACATCTAAAGGCGGCAGGCCGAGAGATGTCGCTTGTCACAGCCTCGACGCAGCCCCAGCTCTTGGGATCGGTGGCAGATCTCACACTGATCCAGTCAGGGCCAACAAGCAGCAGGAACCTCAAATCAATCTTCTGCCGCGCAAGGTTCCTCTGCAGCTGTCCCCGGAGTCCCTTCCACGAATCCTCCGACCCCCCAAACACCCAGACGCGATCGCCGGTGATGCCTGCCTCGCGCCAGAGCGCTGCCCTCCTCGCCTTGCTTAGAAGCAGCGGCCGCTCCTCCTTGCGGTTCTTGGCGGCGAGTTTATCGTCGTCTGTGAGGACGATGACGGCGGCGGCGAGGGACAGATCGGCGCCTGCGTTGCGGAGAACCTGGTTGAGGAGTGCGAGGTGGCCTTTGTGAGGGGGGTTAAAGCAGCCGGGATAGAGGAGGACGTGGTTGGGGGCTCGGTTGGGGCGCAGGAGAGGCGGATCTTGGGCGTTTCCATTGTTGAATGGGCGCTGCGAGGGATCGTTGCGCAGACCCTGCTGCGCGGCTGCTTTCTCGACGAGGTCTCCGACGCGGCGGCTTGCCATTTCGTTGTTGCTTGATGTGGCTAACCCGACGGGACTGGAAATATGCACTTGCTTAAGCTGCTCACTGGAGAGTTTTTAAATACAAACGAGCAAGAAAACTTTGGCGGCCGAGTTGAACAGAGGGCTTTAGGTAGGTACCTCGCCTAGGACAAAGTCGAACAACAACACCTAGGTACAGGTAATGTAGGGACTGGCGTGCTGGTCAGCTGATTGAGCCTGAGGCAAGTGTAAAGGGCGGTCGATGAATACATAAGGGTCGAAAGACGCCAGGCAGCGGCTCTCCGTTTCAACACACTGCCTGTCAACTTGGAGACTCAAAGTTAAAACATCTGCACCGGTGTCTACGATGCTCAGCACGAGTTTCCAAACCAATCATGAGTAGAGATTCCATTCACCGGTGGCTATTCTACCCATTTACATGAGTTTACAGACACAGAAATGAGTCCCTCCTGTAAACGAGGAGACTCCTGTAAACGAGGAGAGTGTTGAGATGGCACGCATCGTCGCGGGTGGACGCCAGGCAACTGTCGGAATAAGGTGCATGGTTTCGTTCTCGAGCAGACTTTCCAAAACTTCTGAGCAGCGCAGCCTCGCACATCACCCTTGAATTCCTCGACATGTGGCCTGTCGTGATTCGGTTGTCGCCATCCTCCAATGCCCGGGTCGTGGAAACATAGGCACCCAATCATGCAGGTACAAGGAGAGAACAGCATGCCGCACGACCTGCGAGTTAGCTCTTGGCTCTTGATGGGTAGGCACATGAACTATCCAGAGCGGAATACCGGTAGATATCACCCCGCTATCCTCGTAACAGTGCCGTTCGCCGTCACCGCCGGCAMATGGACTGGGGAGAGCAACCTCGGACAAGCAACGTTGCCCTCATCTCTGCTCGAATCTCCCGGCCTTCTTACTCGGCTTGTTCGGGAAGCCGGGGCTGAGTCGCATACCCCCACCCAGAAGCTCTCCGGCCTCGATATAAAGCCTGTCCGTCAGTGGCTGACACTTGCAGAAGCCCGCCCGCTGCAATACGACTCTGGTAGGGGGTGCCGCAGCCACCGGACTGCACGCGGACGAAGCAGGACGACATGTTAGTGCAACTGTGCTCCAGGCGGMGGCGGCGGTCCTGCTCTGGACGCGGTGTGCCTGGCGGTTGCAGTCCCGCCGTATCACGACTTGACACGGGCAGCGACTCGGCACTTGGGCGGTTCGTCGAGCAACCTGGTCGGGATGCGGCCTCGCTGGCCTCTGGCGCGCTGTCTCACCGCCCAGAATGGTCGCCTGCGGCCGCGAACAAGCGGCAGCGGGATGAAGCTGTCCGGGCAGGGAAGACAGCGTGTGCAGATGCAGCAGCGCGCGAATCGACCGAGATGCGACAGATGGTGGATTCGGGAGGGCGGTGAATGGCCTGGGAGTGGGTTGGCGGATGCGCCAGCGCCATCTCGGATGAGTGACCAGGGTCCCCTGGCGCGCGTGTTCCTGGGCGATGGGCCGTTGCATCGCCAGCGTCGTCGACGATTCGCCTCGAGGCGCAGACACGAATGCCGTTACACCTGTTTCATGGAGACAGGAACGGATCTGCGGTCGGGGCCGACGCATGCGTCTGCCGCCGCCGGTCGCCAACGCGAGGCGCCCATTCGTTGCGCGCGCTCGGTCGAGCGCGGCCTGAATGTCTTCCCTCGGGCGGATTCACGCTGTGCTGGGGCGGTGGCATCGAGATTCGCTGCAGGGCGCTGCGTTGGCGCCCGGCGGCGTGTTGCGGCGTGTTGCGGCGTGTTGCAGCGTGTTGCAGCGTGTTGCAGCGTGTTTGCTGTCGACGCAGACGCCGTTCCTGGGCCTGGGCGCGCTGGGCTGGGCCCCTATGACGGCGAGCACCGCGCAAGCGCATGCCCAAGCGTGCGCCTGGCATGACGGCGTCGCACGCGGCGGTGCTCGAGGCCTCGGAGCCTGGAGAAGAGACGAAACGCTTCCCCCAGCTGCCGGCAGTGATTGCAGCTGTCACGACGAACCGATCCGCCAGCAGGCCCGCATCCGCGACCCTGGTGTCTCGTCCTCCCGCGCTGCAGACGCCAATGGCAGCGCGGCAGACCCTGTTTCGCGCACCCTGATCAGACTCTGGATCCAATGCGCTGCCGCCCGGGGTTGGCTGCATCCAGCCATCCAGCCAGCCAGCCACCCATCGCATCGCACCACCCCCCTAGCTCCTAGCTCCTCGCTAGCAGGCCCGAAGGCGTCTCACGCACCCGCCCAGCCCAGCGCGCGCGCGTGTGCGTGGTGCGTGTGCTGCTTCTCCAAGGTCGCGACGCAAATTTCTCGCCGGCTGCCACTCACACTCGTCCTCTCTCCCCTCTGCCTGCCCGTCGCCGTCTGTCGGTCTGTCTGWCTGTCTGCTCGGCTCTCTCATCTCGCAGGGCGCACCGCTTGACCGTCGGCGCTGGCGCCTTGAGAACGCTCTCTGCCCCGGGCCGAACGCCCGTCTGCCGTCAGGCTGCTGCGCGGCGCCCGACAAAGGAACCCGTCCAGCCGCCAAATCTGGGGTTGTCCGCCCAGCCCAGCGCCCGGCATTGCACATTTGCTGGCGACTGGCGACCCCAGCCCAGCCCMGCCAACGGAACCGGTCGGAGTTTTCGAGCTAAAAACTCGGCTTGACCATGGATCCAAGACAGCGCCAGCGCCAGCACCCGCACCCGCACCCGCACCAGCACCAGCACCAGCACCAACCGGCGCCTGCTGCTCATCCTCCCACGCCACGCCACGACCCCAACTCCAGCAGCTTCACCCCCAGCAACGCAGCTGCATCGTATCCTCGAGCGCCTGCAACGTCGTCGCCCGCCCCGAGCCACACGCCGTTCGCCGCGCGCGCCCACAGCCAGGGCCCTGCGTACGCTGCCGACCACCGCCGAACCTCCGACACGCCGTACTACCCGCCGGCTGCCCGCTCCAGCCTGCCCGAGCTGGGCCACTCGCGCGCCCAGAGCGCTTCGTCGCTGCCGTCAGCCAGGGAGTTGAGCCGCACGATGCCGCCGCCGCCKACGTCGCCTCCCCAGCCGGGGCCGCATCAGCAGCAGCAGCAGCAKCATCASCAGCAACACCAGCAGCAGTCCCAGGCCCTGGGCTACGGACCGCCGCCCCCGAGAGCGCCGCCTGTCGCCGTCGGCCCCCCGACGTCGTTCCCATCCGGCCGAGAGCTCCCCGCCCTGAGCTCCATCGCGCGATCGGGCAGCGCCAGCGCCAGCTCCATGTCGATATCGTCGATGCTTGGTGGCCCGCCGCCGGCCTCCCGCGACTCGCAGCCTCCCCCCCCGCACTATCCTGCGCACACGGCTGCACCACCGCCACCAGTGTCGGGACCTGGCTATGCGCCGCCGGTCCATGCGTCGCCGCGGATGCACTCGGCCTCGTCCGACTACCCTCCGTTCCGACGTCCCCAGACCCCCGACCACCAGCGGCCGTACGATCCTCGTGGCAGCGCCGTTCTGTCTCCCCATGGCCACTACTCCACGCCCGAGCTCCAGCGATACGGCACGCCTCAGGCTGGCTACCACGCGCGCCATCCCTCGGCGCCGGCCGACACGTCGAGGGAGCCGGGGAGGACGTCGGCTGGCCCGCCGCCGACAGCAGGCAACCAGATGAAACCCTATGGCGGCATGGCGCCGCGACCGTTGGACATGGCAAGGCCCGAGGATGCATATGCACGTCGGGAAGAAGCGGGCCGACCACCGGCGGGCATGGAGTATAACCCCGATCGCACGGGCCCAAGGCCGTACCCCTACGACGACCGCTATCGACCAGAGCGAGAGCGACAGGCCGTGCCGGAGCCGCGAGAGCGAGAAGGGAGGGAGCGCGCATACTCCGGCGGTGATGCTCATCGGCACATGATGTCGCCGCACGAAATGGGCCAACGCGAACCTCATCCTGGCCAGCCTCAGTACGGCCGTCCGCCTGACGGTCGCGACCAACGAGATGCCAGAGACGCGCAGTGGGCACGTCACGTTGCCGAGTCGAGCTATCGGGCTCCCATGGACCACCAGCGCCCGCCTCCGGAGCACCCGCCATCGTCCGCCTCGTCCGCCTCGTACCCGCCACACCATGCGCCTGCATACCAAACAGCGCCTCCCGATAACAGGTACCCACCAGCCTCTCAGCCGCCGCCTCACTCGCAGCCTGCCTCGAGCGCTCCTCCACAACCGTACGACTCGCCCGACCGCGCGAGGATGGATCACCACCTGCACCAGCAGCAGCAGCAGCCTCATCCGCTGCATCGCCCGCGGCCTGGCGAGGAAGCACCGCCACCGCCGTCGATTGCCTACAACGGCGGGCATGGCCCGTCGCCGTTTGACCCTGCACGCAACCGGACCGCCGAGGAACCGGGAGCGCCGACCCTTCACCAGCGGAACCTACTGGCCATCCAGGATATCAGCCGCAAGGGCCGCATTTCTCCCATGCCCCAGGCGGTCCAAGGAGCGCAGCCCCAACAGCCGGGACCCGCGGCGGAGCCGGGCATCAAGAGCGAGTTTGGCCGCATGTTCTCGGGCATCGGAAGCGGCGTCAGCGCCATCGGCGTGTCGAGCCCGGTGCCATCGGGCGCGACCGCTGCGCATGGTGGCCTGGCGTCGAATCCAAACCTCGCCTCGGCCAGACGAGAAGAGGCCGAGAATGCCGTTGCCGACTCGGGCCCGGAGGCCACTGGGAAAGGCGGCAAGGGCAGGAGACGGAAGCTAAAGGACGATGACAGCAGGCCCGACGACGACAGTTCGGGGAGGCTAACCCCGAGCAGCCGAGCCAACAAGCGGGCGAAGGCGCACCAACATCACCATCACCAGTACGTTCAGGGCCCTTCCCTCGGCCTCACGGACCTTCTTGCGTTTTCTAACCAGGAACTCAGCCACCATCACCACCATCACCACCATGGGGCCGAAGGCGTCCCGTCACCCACGGTTGGCACAACACCGAAGAACCTCAAAGGCGGAACCCCCACGGCCTCTCCGACCGAGAAGGCCCTCCCTGCGTCACACCACCACCACCACCATCACGGCGCACGGGCAGGCCAACCGGCACAGGGCCCGCAATCCAAGCAGTCGGCGCAGAGCCCCACGACGGTCATTCCGCCCAAGCAAAAGACTACCATATCGTCCAAGTCGGTGCTGGACGCAGTTGCTGATCGACCTCGCCACCACCTTGGCGACTTCATCTACGATCCCGGATTGAGGGCGGGGCGGCTGTTGCCCAACACGCCCACGCACAGAGGCTTCTCGTCGAACCCGAAGCCGCTCCCCTGGGATCTGATCCAGGACAGGGAGAACTGCATTCTGACGGTCAAGGTCCCGCTCATCCACCTGTCGGCGGTGGCTCGCGAGGAGATTACCGCGAGAGCGTACCTGTGGGGAACCGACGTCTACACTGACGACTCGGACGTCGTGGCGGCGTGCATCCATGGAGGGTGGATCAAAGGGGAATGGGCCGAGGATGTCGACGCCGCGATGCTCGACTGGGAGGACGGCAAGAGTCGCAAGGCGAAGAACCAGGCTGCCGAAGCCGTCGATCTAGAGTCGGAGGGACTCATCACCTCAGCGCCATCATCCGGGCCGATGTCCATCCCCGCCGACCGCGATCTACACGTCAACGTGTTGATCCTCCCGAGACTGGTCAAGTATTCGGCGACGACGCGATACGGCATCACGAGCCGTGAATTCGGCGGCCAGTTTGGCGGCCGCCACTCGGTCCACGACGGCATCAGCTACATGATCCAGAGCATCCGCTGGGTGGAGAACGGAGCGCAGCCTCAGGCGCGACTGCGCGGCAAGGCCCGGAGAGAACGCATGCGCAAGGTGATGAGGGAGGTGACTGCCAGCTTCGGCAACATGAATGGCGCGGAGCAGCAGCACCAGCCGGACAAGGAGCAGCCGGGAATCATACGAGGCGAGGTCATGGGCAACTGGCGCAGAAAGGACACGGAGCAGGGTCCAAAGGAGACGGCCGACAAGGGGGAGAAGGAGCGCGAGCCCAGCGAGGGAGATAAGGAGAACCGGCTGGCTCACGACAAGGCTTCCGAGGAGGCACCCAAGGAGTCCAAGGATGTGCCGGACAAGGATGTCGAAATGGCCGACGCGGATGCGGCGAGTAAGCCGGCTGCCGAGGAGGAGAAGTGAGCGGGAGGCGAGGGTCGAGATGGGCCGGCGTTTGGGACAAACAAAAGGGTACTCGTCAAATGTAAGACTATTGTCAAGGGCAGCGGGACACGGCACGTTGGTACTTGAGAATACCCCATTGCTAGATGATGCCTTTTGTACAGTTTTGTACGCCTAATTATACAGATGTAACCGTACGGACGGGATTGCCAGTGTTCTCCGTGTTCGTCGTGTTTGCTTCGTTTGATTCTAAAGCGCAGCGTCCGTTGCCTGGTTCGAGGCCATGGACGGCAGAGCCGGTCTGCGCCAGATCGAGTCGACGGTTCCGCCGTGTCTTCGGCTCGCGGCTCGCGGCTCGCGGCTCGCGGCCTCAGAAGTCCGTCACCCGCCCATTGTAGCTCCAGTCCCCGGCGCCGCCCCAGCGCAGCGGCTCGTTCTTGGGCCCGCCGACCTCGCCCGTGCGGGGGTTCACGTCGCCCTTGAACTCGGGCGGCGCGCCGCGGAAGAGGCCGCGGCCGCGGCTCACGTCGGCGTCGTCGGCGGCGGGCGCCTCGGTGCTTTGCGCGGCGCGCTGCGGCTGGAAGGCGGCGGAGACGGCGGCGGTGCGCTGCAGGCGCTCGAACTCGGCCTGCTGCGCGGCGGGCAGCTTGGGCGGGGAGGCGCGCGGGATGAATGTCGAGGAGGGCCGGGTTGAGCGGCGGAGGAGCATGCGGGGGAGGGGGAGGCGAGGCATGGTGGAGTGCTGTGTTGACGATGGGTGGTGGTGAGGTTGACGATGGCGATGSCGATGGCGGTGGCGGTTCAAGGTACCGCTCGGAGTACTCGTGCCAAGGACGGAGGTTACTCCGTAGATGGGCCGAGGTTTAAGGTTGCGGGGCGTGGGCTATGCACCTCGGTGTGGCTGTGCCTCCATGTGGCAACGACCTGTCAACCAGCCACCACCGACTTCAGCCTTGTCCCCTTTGAGACGCGTCGAGATGACGGCTCACCGGTTTGTTCTTCTCTCTCTTCGCATTGCCAGCCCTCGCATATCAGCCCTCGTATTGTCAGCCCTCACATTGTCAGCCCTCGCATTGTCAGCCCTCACATTGTCAGCCCTCACATTGTCAGCCCTCACATTGTCAGCCCTCACATTGTCAGCCCTCACATTATCAGCACCAGTTCCATTCGCTGCCTACTGGCAGCAGCGGTCAGGTTTCACATTGTGGCTGACTGCGTGCTCGTCTCCGGACGGTCCATGATAAATATGTCTTAGACTTGCATCGCTCCCGGATGGTCACCGTTATTCCTATCCGTTATTTCTTCTTCGAAATTGACGATGTAAGTCTGAGACCGGCACGGCTCCCCTCTGTCCTCCATCCCAGCGCTCGTCACTGTTCTAGGCCCGGGCCTGCCGCGTCTCCTGTTACACAGCCGAAGCTGAGTCCATGTGGCCCCAATCCGTTGATACCTGCAGTGTTTCACAGGCGGGGCCGAGTGTTCGGTCGTTTTCGACTATTGATAGTTCAAGTGGCGGCTTCGCGCAGGCGGCTCACCCCCTGTTTGCTGCCCGACTTGTCAACTCCGGCTGTCTCAGGGGGCTTGAGCCGACGATATCATCACGCCTGGCGTTTGCTCGTGAAGCAGTGTGCATTGCAGGATGACTGCTTCTGGTGTATCACAGAAATTTGTACGTGCAGGAGGCATGAGATAATTACGGCAGTTGGTCTGACGCGAGGTTTCTTCCCGACCAGAGGAAACCGGTCAAGGGGCGGGTCAAGGGGACGGGTCAAGGGGACGGTCAAGGGGACGGGTCAAGGGGAAACCGGTCAAGGGAAGCGGCATTGCGCAACTGGGTGAGGTACTGTCAGGTACTGACGCAGAGAATGAGCAGAATGAGCCCGGGGTCCCAGGCAGCCCCAGTGTTGTATTTTCGTATTTGTCAGCCTCATCACATTCGTTATTGTTTTTGTTTGATTCGGAGACAGAGTGAATCCCGTAGAAACGAAAACACAGGCATCAGTCGAGTTCTGCCTTATTGAAAGCAAGCGGAAATGACAAGCATGAAATGWCCAGTCTCGACCGAACCAAATACGTCAGCTGGACTGCTCCTCGTTCGGGCAGCCTGGAATGGCTGTCCTCCAATATGACTGCATCTTTGCGGTGACGACCGTCTTTGCGTTTCTGGATGCGTGGAACATCGGTGGGTGCCTCTCCATCTTGATCTGCCTCTTCGTCTTGATCTTGCCATCAGCAACATCCAGAGTCGAACCGCAGGCTGTCTACATGTATCCGATGCCCTTGACTTGGTCCTGCTGGGGCATGTTCATCAACCCGAAGCTGGCGGCTACATCTACCTGGGTTGGGTCACCACGGTGCTGGGACGGGCTGTGTTACGTCTGATTTGCTGCCCTGTATTCGAAGGCTTAGAATCTAATTTGCAAAGTCTGATGCAATCCCCACCCCCTTTCCCTGTCGTAAGCCGCTGCTGTTAGTCACGGCAATGCAACGGGCCTGTCGAGCTTTGTCCTGAGGCACGGAGGCGCGTGGAACAGATGGCCCCGCCGTCGCCTGACGAAGAAGGTGTACAGGCCGCCAGCGACGTACACCGCCACAACGCTGATGATGACGGGCCATCGGAATTGGTCTGGCCGGGAGAAGATGATTGTGGTGGCAAAGGAAAGCAGCTCGAACAGGTTCTGGAAGGCGGCCTCGACGGCTGAGAATGTGCCTCGGTAGTCGGCCTCGACTTCCTGCAAACAGCATACTCAGCAAACGCATCCAATGCACCGCTGTATGGTGAGTCAGGTTCAGAGGACGAGAAGCTTACGTCTTGCACAATAATCTGGGCGCAAAAGTCATATCCCCACAGCCCTAGGCGGCTAAAGGCCACGCAGACAGCCAGCGCCGTGGCCGACGCGGCCTGCTCGGCGGGCGACCCGGAGAAGCCGGCGAGGAAGCAGGCCAGGCCGGCGGCGAGGAAGGCCATCTGCAGGCTGAGGCTCCAGATGCCGCCGCGGACAGGGCCGACGCGGCGGACGAGGCGCGGCGCGGCCCAGGTGGCGGTGAGCTCGACGGCGGTGCTGGCGGTGCGCGCGAGGCCGACGTGCAGGGGCGTGTAGCCGACGGAGAGCAGAAAGGTGATCATCTGGCCGGAGAAGGACAGCACGGTGAAGTAGAGCAGGGCGAGGGCGAAGGAGGGCAGCAGGGCCGGGTGGCGGGCGTAGAAGGGCAGGGAGGACAGGGGGAGCAGGGCGTTGAGCCAGGAGCGGGATGGACGATCAGGGGGGTCCTGGGGGTTGTCGTCGTGGCCGGATGGAGTCCTGCGGAGGGCGGGCACGCTTTTGTAGACCTAGGGCACGGCATGGTGGTCGGTGTTTGTGTTGACGCAAGACAGGGTGGGTGGATGCTTACCCGCGCGATGCAGACGTACTCGATGGGCACGGAGACGACGTTCATGGCGAGCACCGTCCAGATGGCCACCAGCGTGGACGCCATGGCGACGACGGAGATCGCCAGCGGCCCGAGCAGCTTGCACAGGAGATCGATGCGGCGGAGGCGAGCGTTGACCACTGGGCGTTGTCAGCAACACAGCCGAGGAGCTGTCATAGGCGTCGGCGCCTGGGGCATCAATCCCACGCACCTCGCCGCCAGGCCTCGTCGCCCTCGGTCATGACGACCACCCAGTCCCGCTCGACGGCGACGGTATTCGCCATGGCAGCCAGCTTCTCGACAGCGGCCAGCACGCACAGCGCCGCAAACATGGCGTCGCGGGCGCGGGCGMGGGCGCTGGCCCCCCCGCGCGCCAGGGCCCAGAAGAGCGCGCAGCTGGCGGCGACGGCGGCGCGGCCAGCGACGATGCTCGCGCGCACGACGGCCAGGCGGCCGCGCGTGTCGATGCACGCGCCGACGGGCTGGGCGAGCAGGATGGCGGCGGCGGCGCGCGCGAGCGCGTAGGCCGACAGCGGGCGCAGCGACGCCGGGTAGAGCGCCGCGAGGAACAGCACGGCCGCGAACTCGAAGGCGCGCGAGTTGCAGGCCGAGAGCAGGTGCGAGGTGTAGAGCTGCGTCTCGAGCGCGCGGTGCGGGCTGGCGAGCCAGGCGACGCGGGGGGGG
>LFRF01000008.1:763264-800559 GCA_001189435.1 Tolypocladium ophioglossoides CBS 100239 | reverse complement strand
CCCCTCTCAGACAACCTACCCCAGCCCCGGCCCCAGGAACGGCATCAGGATAAACACGGCCGACACGGGCCCCCGCGCGCGCGCCTCGAACGTCTCGGCAATCGTCGCCGACGGCACCGCCAGCAGCGGCGCCCAGCAGAAGCCCGCCAGGAAGCGCAGCACGCACACCGCGCCGAAGCCGCGCGCCAGGCCCGCGCCCAGCGTGAAGAGCGCGCCCAGCGCCAGCGACCCGACGTAGACGGGCTGCCGGCCGAGCGTCTCGGACAGCGGGCCGCCCACCACGGGGCCGAAGCCGAGCGCGAAGACGTACAGCGCGAGGGGCACGAGCGCCACGGTGCTGCTGACGCCGAAGTCGTCCATGAGCTGCGCGCGCGCGGGGCTCATGATGGAGGTCGCGACGGAGCTGCGCTGGTTAGCAGGCGCTCAGGGGCGGGCGGGGGCACGGGCCGTACGCGACAAAGGCCATGGAGGACACGCTGAGCATCTGCAGCGCCTTCTTCCACGTCGGCCAGTTCCGCGGGTTCGAGGGCTCGCGGTCCCAGTCCAGCTTGCGAGCCGTCTCCGAGTCGCTGTGCCCGTCTGCCGCGGCGGGCTTGTCGTTGGCCGCGTCGACCTCGGTCGGGGCGTCGCTGGCGGGAGCGGCCTCCACGTCCGAGCTCCTGCCCGGCACATCGGCTGTCATGTTGCGTGCGTAGCCTAGGAGGAACAGCAATGCGGTCGCGAGAAGTGCCAGTAGCTCGCCGAGTGTCGTCTCCGTCTGGCGTCCATGACTGCAGCCGTCCAGCAAGTAGGTTTATACTCCGCCGCGAGCCCACCAGTCGGGCCCGAGCGCGCGAAACCGCCAGAGACGGGACGCCGGATTTGTAACCCGGAGTCGTGACAAGGCGAGTCGTGATGAGGCGAAGCGCGATTACTGATCACCGTGCTCCACCCGTGCCGAGGTGGACGAGCGCCGCGACAAGGCCAGCGCGCGCGCGGGAATTGCCGACGCCACCGCTCGCCGTCGTTGAGTAATTGTGGCCGTGCTCGGGCTGCAGCCGTCACGCTGCCAGCGGCCGTGCGGTTAGAGACGGGTGGGTGTGCCGCGCCGGAGGCCCATCAAATCAAGAATGCGACGGGTTCGAGCCGAGGCAGTTCAGTAATTCCACGCCACGGCCGACAGCGGCGTCAACAGCGCCCTTGGCACGGCCGACCGCCGACGGGCGACGCTGGGGTCGAGTCTCGGGTTTGTAATCACCAGCGTGCTTCCGGGATGCGCTCCGTCGCGGCCCCGGCGCCGACAGCTCCACCGCGTCCGGGACGGGCCGGCGCCCGACGCCTGTATTCGTACTCGGCGGTTGATGTCAACACACGCTCCAATGTCGGGCCAGGGCGTGGCGCCATTGATGGCATCGCGCTCCGGATTCTGACGTGTTTGCCATAACAGGCCAGCCAGCGCGGCCCACTCCGCCTCTTCTGCGACACTCACCTCGTCGCCCAACCTCGTCAAGACGCATCTCGCCTCACCTCACCCACCTCACCCACCTCACCCACCTCACCCCATGCCCAAGCCCTCTTTCAACCCCTCCCCCAGCCCCCGCTCCCCTATCCTCGAGTGGCGCCTACCCTGCTGCTCGACGCCGGCCCGTCAGCGACGCGCCCCCAGCACGTCTTCCTCACGCACGGCCACGACCACACGCTGCTCGCGCGCGTCTGGCACCACGTCTGCTCATGCACTTTAGCTTGCGTACACCGAGGCCGATCCGCCGGGAATGTCGGGGTCATCCATCATATTTAGTCTCAGCATGCTTGTCACGGCAAGTGCGATTAGTGTAGTACCCAAAATCAAGGGCATACATCGCCGGCGCGCGCAGCCGTATATACATGGGCATGCCCTCGACACCGGGGCCGCGCTGGCTCTAGGGCTCGTGCTGCAGTCCCTTGCTGTAAGAGCCTCGTCGCCCCGTAACTCCGGAACGCATCGAGCATCGACAGCGGCCTTGTTCCTATCATACAGGTGACGCTCGGGCGAGCCTCATGGCGACTTTCCATTGCCGCTCTCTTTCCGCGCCTTCGTCGCCGGCCGCTTCTTGGTCGCAGCCTTGGGGCCCTTGCTCATCAGGTCCCTCTCCGTCATGTAAAACGTGTCCATCTCGTCCTTGAACTGCTCGTGGAACATCTGCAGATACGGCCCGGGCACCTGCTCGCCCACGTCCACCTTGATCTGGTCGTGCTTGCCCGTCCACAGGTGGCGGATAAACTGCCCCTTGCAGCCCGAGTCGCTCTCGGGGTAGCCGTTGGCCTCGGTGCAGGGCAGCTCCCTGATGCTCTCGCTGAAGTTGTATCGGACAAAGGTGCCGAAGCCGCCCTGGTCGGTGGGCTGGCCTGGGAAATTGAGCCGGAACTCGGTGCATGTGGGGTACGGCTCGCCCTCGTCGGGGCACCTCTGCCACGTGTCCAGGATCTTGTACGTCGTCGGGTTGTTCTGCGCAACGATGAAGCCCGTGTTGAGATACACCTTGCCGAACCTGTCCTTGTTCCAGTCGTTATCCGGATCAAAGGCCAGGGCCAGCGAGTTGCTCTCGGGGTACAGCTCCCAGTAGTTGAGGAGCCACTCGAAGGGCAGGTCGAGGCGGTGGAAGATGGCGTCCGAGTCGATGTACAGGCAGACGTCGTGCTCCTTGAGGATCTTGGTCATGATGGGCGGCTTCTTCCACGACGCGCGGCGGTCCCCGTAGTGCTCCGTGGCGACGTAGTAGTACTTGTAGCCGTGGATCTTGGCTGGGACATGTTAGCATGGGCAGGGCTGCGGCGGCGTGCAAACGGCGGGGGTGGGCGCACCGTAAATCCAGTGGTTGAGGACGCCCAGCGACAGACCGTGGACTGCCAGGGCGTTGTCCCAGGTCATGGCGTCGGGGCCGAAGATCTGCTGCGACTCGTTAAAGGGGCGGTTGTCGAGGTCGATGATGCACAGGCTCTCGCCCATGCGCTGCTTCCACCGCGGGTTGTCGGGCAGGGACCAGTTAAAGGCGCCCCAGGGGTGGTACCTTTCGTCATCGGGCTTGACGGAGGGCTTGCGCAGCTGCTTGAGGTAGAAGTTGCGCAGCGCGGCGGCGCTCTCGCCAAAGGGCGGAGGGGGCGGTGCGGGAGCGTTCGACGTCGACGGTGTGATGGCACCGCCGGGGACGACGTTGGCTGGCGGCGCGGAGAAGCCGTCGGATTCGGGATTCGTCCTGCGCGGCAGTCAGTCAGCTTAAGCCCGGAAACCATCGTCGGGGCAACCAACCTCGTAGGCTGGTCCCACGAGTTGAGGTGGTTGAAGATGAGGCCGATGAAGGCCACGACGAAGAACACGGCCCCCACGACGAGGACGGTGCCCTTGGTGGACCGTACTGCGCCGGCAAGGACCATTATGGCAGCATGCTACGAAGACGCAATGCCTCCCGTCTCGGGTCGGTGCTCGCGCGCGCTCATGCGGTTGGCCGTCGTCGTCGTCGTCGTCGTCGTCGTCGTCGAGCGTCGTACAGCGTGCGCGTGGGCTCCCGAGAAGTGACGGGCAGGTATGCAGCGGGGCGACAGGGGCACCCAGCAAGGAAGTATCGTCGCGGGAGGAGCTGCACTCGGAGCGGGCGTCGAGAACAGCAGGATGCGAGCAATGGGAAAGACACGGTTAAGGCATACGGCTGCAAAAGAAGGGCTGGGCCAGAGGCGGAGGCACGTCCGGCTCAGAAGCGAGGGAATGCGAGACGGCGACGAACAAAGGGGCGCAAAAGCATGGGGCGCAAAGCATGGGGCGCAAAAGCATGGAGTCTCAAGGCGAGACGGGATGGCTTCTTGGCAGCGCTCCCAGGCTCGCCCTAGCGCTAGCTGGGCAGCCTCCACCAGCGGGGACGCACGCTGAAGCACCGCCAAGGCCCCAGGAGCGAGCACAGGGGTTGCATCCCGTCTGCAGCCCACGCGCGCGGGCAGTGCTACTACGCACTCCGCACTCCGTGCGCTCCGTAGTACAGATGTCCCATCAGGGAGCTTACTCGTAGAGTTGGCGTTTGAATGCCCGAGGTGCCGGAAGACGCGGCACCTGAGCAAGCTGAATCGCTCAGTAGCCCGCTGCCCTCGTGGCTTCGGAGCGCCGTCAGCCCACCCACCGCGCGTCGTCGTCGCGATGCAGCTCTTGGCAGCCCCATACCAACAAATCAACGCACGCTAAAATCAACTTTCGTAAGGAATACGAGTGCACTCATCGAAATCAACCTTCACCAGTAATGCTTGGGAAAAGGCGCCGTCGCGTGGCGCATCAACACTGCTCCCTTGGGGTCGCAGCCCTGCCTTGGCCAGCCTATCATGACACATCGCCAAGGCTCTTGTACGGCACTTTAGCGCCCGTCGGCGCTACCCCCGCGTGTCCCCGATGGAATTAATCAATCGCTGGATCCTCCCAAGTACGGGTGTCTACGCCGCCGTACGCGGCTTTGGCGGCCAGAGGCACGTGATCCCTTGCAGCTCGGGTGGCGCCTTGGCATGATGACGTCTCCCTTGTCGTGGACGGCTCCTTTCTCAACCCTAGGCTCGCCCACGTGCCGCCTGATACCTAAGCCAAGACTCTCATCTGCGCATGTTTCTTCTCCTCATCAATCGAAATTTGATCGACGTACGGACGAGCACAGCCGAGATGGWGCATCGCCACCCTCCTGAACGCCGGCGAAGCTGGCAGGCAAGTTTCATGGTCACCATGGTGCCGGCGATGAGCCTCTTGAGCTCCGCGTGGACGCGTCCCGCCTTGAACAGCGCCGATGGTTTGTCAGGAATCAGCTTGCCGTCCGGCGTGGGGCCGAAGCCTGGTGAGCTACGGCGAGAGATCTAGCCCCAAAAAGGAAACGAGGTCATGGGCCATGGCCACCAAGCTGATCAACTTCCCGCGGCATCCTCACTTGCCTCACGAATTGTACCCTTGACAGCTCACACGCAACGTTCAAAGGCACTCTCAAGACCACACCACCACCCATCGCCCTCGGACACCCAATTGAGTGAACACTTGTATGCACGAGTCGCCGACACATCCTCTACCCACGGCACCCCCGAGCCCGACTTCCGCGTGCTGTCGTTCCAGCCGCGTAGGGCCGGTGCTCGGCGCCGCGGCACTAGAAGCGCCGGCGCATCAAAGCCGCGCGCCTGTACGTAGGTGCAATAAACAATGGAAACGAGTAATCTGGAGAACGGTCATCATGGTCATCATGATCATCTAGCCTTCAACATACACCAAAAGTGACCATATCCAATGCATCAGCCGTGCTGAACCTTGATCTGCCGGCACCAGTCCCGCCCGTGAGCAACCTGGTAATCGCACAGGCTCGTCTCCATGACGATACTCACGAGGGCCGCGATGCATATCCCCGCACTGTCGCTCACCGTCGTCGCACTCAGGCTAAACTCGCGCTCCTCGGCCGGCACCTTCTCCATGATCTCGGCGAAGCAGTTGACGTAGACGGCGCCGCCGAGGAGGCCCTCCCAGAAGATGATGACGAAGACGACGTAGACGGACGGTATGAAGAAGAAGAGCGCGTGCAGGGTGAGCAGCACCAGGTTGCCGACCTGCAGCACCGACGGGATGTAGAGGCGGCGGATGCGAACAAAGGGCGTCGACGAGCGGGAGATGAAGACGCCAAGCTGGTACAGGAACCCGTAGAAGGGGTAGAAGCCGCGCAGCTCTTTAAAGGGCGACGACTCGACGGGGAACAGCAGCGTCGGCGCCACGCCTTGGTTGATGGTGTACTCGGCCACGTACACAAGCAGCAGCGGCGCCATGTACGGCACGACCAGCGCCTTGGCCCGCTTCAGGTTTGCTTTGAGCGAGCCCGCCTCGTGCCTCCCGCGCGCAGAGTATGCCGCATTGACCGTCGACGGGCCCGGGGCCAGCAGCGCCGAGGACGCGGCTGCCTGCGGCATGTCTTGGACCTCGTCGTCGCCCAGGTCGCCGTCCGGGACCGCCTCGTAGTCCTTTTGCCCGGGCCGCCGCCGCAGCGGCTCCTGCGGTAGTATGAAGAAGAAGCTGACGAACATGACGGCCGGCAGACACGCCGAGAACAGCAGGCTGTCCCGCACGCCAAACGCCCACCACTCCGTCAACGCCACGTACAGCCCCGCGCCGACCAGTCCCGCCGCCCCCGTGCCGGACCCCCAGCCCGCGAGGCTGACGTGCCCGTAGTAGTGCGTCAGGCCGAGGAAGCTCAGCTCGCCGCCGCCGCTGCTCAGGCTGGCGAGCACGACGCCCGCGAGCTTGACGCTCACCGACTGCGAGGCCGGCGTCAGCGCGATGAGGAGCATGCCCGCGACGGAGAGCGCGATGAAGACGAGCACGCGCGCGCGGTACGGCACGCGGTGGATGAAGTACGGGGCCACGAGCTTGACCAAGAAGGAGGGCACCACGTCGGCGAGCAGCACGATGCCCTTGGGGAGGGTGCCCACGAGGTCCTGCGCGGCGGAGAGGATGATGACGTAGAGGACGTTGTTGATCAGGCCTGCCGGCGTCGCGGTCAGCAAGGGGCATTTCGTCCCTAGACGGAGACGGGCGTGGCGCACCGAGGAGCCAGAAGGCCGCGACGACCTTTGTGTCTTGATGTCGGACGAAGGCGCCCACGCGCGCCGAGTAGACGGCCCAGGACGACGCGGGCGTCCCGGGCATGGGCAGCAGCCCGGACGACGAAGGAGGGCGGCTGCTCATGGCGACACGGTTCCCGGGGGGAGGGAGTCGGCGCCGCGCAGCATCGTGGGTTGGCGGCTGCGATGGTCGATGGGAGTGTCGTCGAAATGGTGAGGCGATGGATGCGGCTGGTGCAGTCACGCGACTGGCTCATGGCAGCGGGTATGACGCAGGTCCGTCTGCCGACTCCACCATCACCCATGCCTGTACACCTTTCAACATTTCTGTCATCTCCAAGAGAGTAATTGCGGGATTGATCGCTGACTTTAACTTTATTAATATCACCTAGTGGTATACTATCTCCAACGGCCTCGGCGCAGCATCCGCCCGCGCTCCCGTCTTAGCGTACTGGGGGATCTCTTTGTATCGATTTTTTTCTACCCTCGCTTTCGTGCTCCTTGACAAGAATAAAAAAAACCTGGTTTTTCAAACATTAAATTTCGTGACTACTAGAGGTTGAGAAATGTCCATCTCACGCATCTTTTGGACGGGTGGGCCGATGCGCACCGGGCCAACTCCAACGGCATGTTATGTATGGCTTCGCAAATCCTTCGCGATTCCATCACAGTAGCCAATATAGGTGCAGAACCAGCCTCGCAATTTTTACAGCCACATTCTCAGGTCTTTTCCCTTTCCGTTGCCCCGGGTTTGTACATATGTAGGTGTCATGACGGCTGTGGGCCTTCACGCCATCTGGCAACCTTGAGTGCCACTGGCCAAACGGCAAAATACCGGCTCCAAATTTCTCAACGTCGATTGCGACGCATCCAACGTCTACAAGAACCGCCAGTCGCAAAGCCCAGCTTTCCGCAACGCCTTTATATCGCCAAAACATGTCCGATACTATCAACCGTGGAGTCGCGCCGTAACTGGAATCTCGCACGCATCCAAAATATCCCATCCTCGCCATCCTCCATGACGGACAACGCAGAATCGGCCTGTCCGGTCGACCACAAAACTCGCGATGCATGGCTCGCCCAGGCACGCGCAGCCGAAGCTTCAAAGGCACAAAGCGCCCAAGCACGCGCAGCCGAAGCCTCCAAACCACAACCCGCCCAGTGCCCTGTCGACCACACCTCCCAACCGACATCCTGGACACAATCCCTCGCGTCCTACCTCCCGTGGTTCTCTGCCAAAGCCAGCGCCACACCCTCGACCACGAACCCGAACCTGGGCACGAACCCGAACCTGGGCACGAACATGAACCTGGGCACGAACCGTGTCATCTCCAGCATCCCGCGCTCCGCCGGCGGTCCGGAGGCCTGCCCTGTCGAGCACGGCGCCTCCGCCAACGCCGAGATCGAGTCCGGCGTCGACGCCTCGGGCAACTGGGTGTACCCTTCGGAGAAGATGTTCTTCGAGGCCATGAAGCGCAAGGGCTACGATGCGCGCGTCGCGGACATGAAGACCGTCGTCCCCATCCACAATGCCGTCAACGAGCGCGCGTGGAGGCAGATCCAGGAGTGGGAGGCGCCGTACCTCAAGGCCTCAAAGTGCGTCCCTACCCTCAACCGCTTTACGTCAGAGTATGGACATGGATTTTGACAGTCAATCACAGTTGTGGCGGCCCGAAGCTCGAGTCCTTTGCCAACAAAAACGACCGCATGACGCCCACCGCGCGCATCAACACCATCCTCGGCTTCACCGCGCCCTTTGACCGCCACGACTGGGTCATCGACCGGTGCGGCACGCGCGTCGACTACGTGATTGACTTTTACGCGGGGCGGCCCGATGGCAAGGCTGGCCCTGGCCCCAGCTTCTACCTCGATGTGCGCCCCAAGCTGAATACCTGGGAGGGCGTCAAGATGCGCGCCTGGCGGTGGACGGGCATGGCGTGAGTGAAGGTGAGAGTTGAGGGGCATGTACGAGTGCGAGATATCATGATACCATTGCGTGGGCGTTTGGGGCCATTGTACAACAGTATAGACAGGGATCAGCATGAGCCGTTTATGTCCAGGCAATTGTACACTTAAAGAGTCCATCATTTACTGCCGATCGCGAGCTCGTGCCGTTATTGCACTTCCCTTCGTATGCGGTTGCGTACCTTACAGATATTTAAAGTGAGAATGCGCACTTCTAGATTACGTTAGACCCAAGTCACTCCCTCGCCATGTTCTTGCCTTATTATCACTCACCCTTGTTGGCTACTAATGTCCGCATTAGACACTGCTGATGCCAAGCGCTGCTTGAGCAATCTGCTATGCAAGCCTTCAGGTGCCCTACGCTGGAGTGCCTCCATGACTACCCTAGCGCATGGTCTAGCCAGTATCACGACATCATTTGTCTACACACATATACATCAAAGTTGTCGCGCTTTCAAAGTCGCGCAATGTGCACTAGCCAGTTGCCCAACCGCTTCCATTCTTTTGAAGATGGAGAAAGGGGGAAGAAGTGTTCAGGCGCGGCCACTAGTAGCCGGCATCAGGCATTAAATCTCTGCATCAAATGAGAAAGATCTAAGTTTATTCAGCTTGACAGACCGCTAGGTGCGAGCGTTGTCCTAAAGATCTGCTTGAACCATGCATCCGACTCGCAATTACTTCAACCAGTTGAACCAACAACCCAGCCAGCATGAGCTTTGCCGTAATTCCCAGTGGCCCTCCCCTTCCCCGCGACAGAAAACCTAAGATGAAGTCGTGGTTTTTGTCGTAGGCTTCGTTTCATTGTCTACAATGAGGCATGTGTTAGTCTTAGTCTGCGGCACATGTATTGGGAGTAGGACAGTACGTACGTGCAGAGCAGTACCGAGAACCACTCACTGCCCAGGCGCCGCAACCGTCTTTCACACACCTGATAGCTGGAGAAGGCATGTTGAGTGTGAAGGATATAGAATTTGTGGAAAACAGAGATAAGCTAGAAGATGGATGTGTTGCTGATCAAGTTTGCGATTGTGATTTAATGTATATGGTATTGACAAGGACAATCGAAACAAGTGAGAGAGGCCGGCCGGCCCCTTTATACTTGGCTGGTGCAACAAAGGGTTAGACCTCAACGAAGCCCGTTATCTGGGCCTTTGAGGGGATGGTAGCATTGGCATTACTTTCGGGTCGTTGATTGGGACAAGTCTTCATGCATGTTGGTGATATGTCCCAATAGCCAACCAACGCCTCATTGCAATTGGCTGGTGATCGCATGGCCACAGACGTGTCTAGGCGTGTGACCAAGTCAGCTTCTCCATTGGGCAAGCGTATCACTCAACCACCCCGCCAATCACAAAATATTCCCGTTGGACCCCCTGCTCAAATGCTCAGCTCATTAGGGCTTTCAGCGCTAAGTGAAACACCATGGTAGCACTCGCGTTGACCTCGCGTAAATTCTCCGTTCTTCGCCCCCATTTCCTCACCCTTAATTCACAACATCATGATTTCTGTTGGTCGTGACATCGGATCTTACGAAACCATTTGTCCTGATACAAGTAACCGCCACGGTCACGTCGCACGTTATTAAACCCCAAGTTCCTGCTATTGACGTCTGCGTTCAAGTATTTATCTTTCCTCGGCAGAGCTCCTTCTTCCCTTCTAGTGCCCTGCGAAGACTTTCCGATAATGCCTCTGTGGATGTGTGATTTTGAGAACTGCCGCAAACCGGCTGTGCGCACTCTCGGCGATTGCGTGCTCTGCAACCGCCATCTATGCTCCAGCCATCTCCAACCTAAGTTTCACAGCTGCCCCCGATGGGAGGTTAGTTTGGTTCCTCACCCAGCACGCTTACTTATTTACTCATCGATTGTCAGGACTCGGATGCCTACGATCCTGCGGCTCAGGAAGCTGAAGGACGTGAGCTCACAGGGTTGCTCGAGATGATAAACACCCGTGCTCTTGAGGCTCGAGCCAGCCATTTACGCCAAGACATCCCCTGCTCTATCCCCCCGCTTCAGTATGACAGGGCGACACGAAGTTCTGTGATGGGAGGGATGAACTATCATATTGAAGTTCGTTTTGATGATGGAATCACATGGATCGCCCGCATCCGGAGGTTCAATGCTACGTCGCCTCCAGCAGCAGTGCGAGATTACATCATCCAGAGTGAGGTTGCGACCCTCATGTTTCTTGGGCGGACTGGTGTGCCTGCTCCAAAAGTCTACGATTTTGCACTTGAGAACCCAAGCAATCCTGTGGGGGTTGGTTTCATTCTGATGGAGAAGTTGCCGGGCAAGTCTTTGAGATGGTCCATTGCAACTCAGCAGCAAAGGGAGAAGGTCATGAACCAGCTCGCGGATACGTTTGTCGAGCTTCACAAATACCCTTTTGGCCTTCTCGGCTCCCTTGATAGCCCGGGCGGATCTCAGGTCGGCGCATTTGCTCAAGAATCACTCACCAACTTGATGCAATCCGAAATGCGCACCACTGGGCCCTTGTCTTCTTTGGAAGAGTATCACATGTCTTCACTCCAACTCATCTTGGATTTGATTATTCAAGAGGAGATCTACTCGCAGCAGGCAGTGGATGCCTATTTAATCCACCGATTTCTCATTGACTTGGTCCCGTCCGTGTTGCCTTCGGTGCAGGATGACGAGAAATTCTATCTCAAGCACGCAGACGACAAGGGGGACCATATTCTGGTGGATGAGCATTTCAACATCACTGGCATTATCGATTGGGAGTGGGCTCATACTGCGTCACCTGCACATGCCTTTAACTCTCCTATCGGCCTCTTGCCAGTTGCAGACTTCTACAGCGGTAAGAACGACCTAGGAGACGACGAGATTGTTTTTGCACGCCTGCTTGAGGAAAAGGGCCGCCATGATCTAGCCCATTTTGTTTGGAATGGCCGATTGCAGCATAGATTCGCATTCTGCTGCGGATACGATCTCGTGGACTGGGACGGGTTCCTAGGCCTCTTTCGAGGGCTTAGAGATGCTATAGGTGTGGACGATGGCTTGGAATGGAATGACTGGAAAGTTGCTGCATTACAACGCTACAAGGACGATTCTGGGCTGCAGCTGCTGCTATCCAGGCATCAGAACCCTACTGATTTATGAGATGCACCTAGAATTTACGGGCTCAAATGGCGACTGCAGAACCGACTTCTTCTGCCAACACTGATCATTTGCGGTTCTTAAGCTTCGTCCGACTCGAATCGGGCTTTCGCGCTGAGAAGCCGCTTCTTCAGTGCAGGACGGTCAGCAGGCGGAGCGCGGAGTCTCTTGGGCTGGCACGACTGGATTGACCGTACGTAGTGCGTAAAAAGAGGCTTTCTAAACCAGTCGCTGTCCGTGAGCTGCAGCGAGGACCTCGCCAAGAGCCAACGGAGGAGCCAACGTGAGAGGGAGTGCGCCACGCGCTGAGTCGGCGATGTTGGCGCCGCCATCCTCAAAGTCAACAACCAGGGTGGCCGACGCTCCTCCAAACAGCTCCAAGAAAGACGACTCGGACTGAACCGCCATGGTGTCGAGGTCGAGGTCGAGGTCGGATTGACGAGGAATCAATGCTGGAGGTGGACGCGCTAAAACGTCTGGCGGCAGTCACTGATGCAGCAGCCTCGCTGAGAAATTCACTCCACTACCTAGGTACACAGCTTCAGCAAGCTGTCCGCTTCTTCACCCGCGCAGAGCGACAAAATACGGCTCAACGAGAATGGGCTATCTGCTCCTTTTCTATGACTCCTTCGTATAATGACCTCTATCATACATTGCTCCTAGCAGGCTTAATGCGTCTTGCGCCACGTGGAGCAATCCAGATCTTCATCGTATCTCGTCATCCACCTACTCGGCTTTCTTTCTCGTCGCCCTAACATTTAGTCGTGCCGCTCCTCCCGTCTCCAGGACTCCCGTCTGGAGATCCCAACTCTTTACCCCCAGCTTGTCCCAAAGCAACTCATCCCGCGCCGAGCAATTCACTCCGTCAATGATTCTCGCCTGGCTGCTGTTGTCCGACAGTCTGTCCGGGTCCGGTTTGCGAGCATTGCCATATGGCACACCCTCCTCCATGAACCAGGCATTTTCCATGGCCATAAACCAGGCGAGAATGACATGCTTAGCCTCTGCGTCATCCCACATGAGAATCTTGATCCGAGCTAGTCGACCTGGTGCATACGGACGAATGAAGCGGGTGTGCACCGGTCCGTCCACGATGACAACTTCTTTTCTGCTGTCGGTGGGACCCATGGCATCGCCGTAGCCTTTTGCAAAGTCGATTCGACAGACGGGCTCATCATTGGCGTTGCGGAKAATTCCATCCCAGAACAGGATACGCTCCTCCTCGGCAACGGTCTTTGGAGTCGAAACTTCCATGCAATTCATGTACCAGCCAAACAGAATTGTCGCGCGCTGCTTGTTCAGGGTATTCATCTCGACGCACCGAACGCCTTTGTAGTTCATCCAGAGGTGGGCGAAGACGAGGGCCATCATCAAGTAAACAACAGCCCTGTGGTCCTCGACGACCCTGACGACGATGGTGCCCACGAGCAGGCCAATCAATCCAACCGCAGTCTCTTGGCTTGCCTCTTTCGCGTTGAGTTCGGAGAGATTGTCCTGCTTCGCAAAGTGCAAGCTCAGCGCCGCCTTGCTGGCGCCTGCTGCAACGCCGCAAATGGCCCTCAGAGCCTCTCCCGTGCACAGGGCGACAACCTTGCCCCAGGAGCCAAAGTACGGGCTGTACAACTCGAGGAAGAAGGCCGTATCGTTGAACAGGTCCGCCAGAAAACGGTAGCGCTTTGCTTCGGGCTCGATGCTCAGCCCGAAGCGGTGGGCAAACACGATGGTTGCCACGCGGGATATGGCGTCCTTGAGGATGGTGAGGAGCATTGCAAACGTGGCCGAGGAATTGGCATCGCCGACGCCGAGGCCCTGCAGCAAGGCGCGGTTGGCAAGAAGAGATGTGATGGTCGTGAAGAAGGCCTGGAGAGAGTCGTACGTCTGGTAGGCCACGTAGTCGCTCGAGACAGAGGTTGGGTACCCAACCGGGAGGAACGCGTTGAACAAGACCTTGCGCCATCCACGCAGAGAGCGGTGAAAGATGTTGAAGCGTCCATCCGTGTACGGGATCTGATTGTAGCCGTTAGAGTCCCCCTGGCGACAGCCTCGCGCGCCACGGGTAACATACAGGAGTCACGCGGTGATGCGACGAATGAAGCCAGAGCCTCGATACAACGCCTCCTTTGGTGGTCTCGACTACCTCGACATCATTCCCAGAATTGACCAGGTCGGCGATGCCATGATCAACGTCGGTGGTGTAGGGGTCGCTGGTAGTGAAGGCTGCATCAGGGTACAGCTTGGTCAGCTCGAACCGGCTATGACGCTCCAGTTGCTCCATCCCGCTCGCTCAACACAGCTCACTGCCGTGGTGGTGCCGGGGAGAATGCTAGGTTAGGGCCATGGGTAGCGCAGCCAAACAAAGGACCGGGCGCCGCTGGAAACGGGGTTGGGGTTGTGAGGTGAAAAATCGGGGTTGACGCGCACAGTGAAGAAAGTTGGCTGCGTTGCGAGGGCCATGAAAGTGCAGGTGTGAGCGTGAGTGCCTGAGGTAACAATGGCAGCGGCCGCCGCAACACGCCGTCACCGACGAGAACTCACCTAGCTGCAGGCAGGTCTGCAATTCTGCAACGGCCATTTTCATGCAATATTAGACATCATATGTTCGATTCAAGTGCTTCTAAATGGTCCCATGCACTGCATGCAAGCCAGGCAAGCTACCTCCCCACTGGGTGGCCGTCCTCTCCAATCAGGTACTCCTGCGTCTTAAGAGGGCCTTCACCAACGCTCGTCATGATGACTCTGCTCACGCCGTCTCTCAACACGCTTGCGATGCCGTCCTCCAGCTTCACGCTCGACTTGACGCCAGCGGAGCCCTCCTTCCAGCCCGTCACACCGCTCCCCAGCACGCCTGAAAAGGCCCCCAAGACGGTCGGCGCCTCTTCGTCCAGGTAGTATACGACACAGTTTGGCCCGGCGTCGAAAGTGTAGGCCGCAATCGTCTTGCCGGCCTTGGCGTTGATGGACTCGACCGCCCGGATGGCGGCCTTGGAGACGTCGTTCATGTAAAAGATGGGCGGGTACGTGTCGGCGCAGCAGGCGTGGAACGAGTTGGACTCGCGCATCGTCACCTCGGCAAACTTGGCAAAGTCCCTCGCCTTGACGGCTTGCTCCATGGCGGCCATGTTGGTGGGCACAATGTTCAGTATCCTCTGCTGGAACAGGCCCGAGGTTGCGACGGTCTGCTGCATGCCCGAGGTGGAGGAAACGCCCTTCTTGGCGGCGCTGACGACCAGGATAAGCGCTCGCATGTTGGGCCAGTGGGACGCCGGGGCCACCAGGTCGGCCATGGAGTCGCTACCGTCTCCCTTGTCGCCCATCCTCCACGCCACGTAGCCGCCAAAGAGACTCCTGCACGCCGACCCAGAGCCCTGTCGCGCAACGATGGAGAGCTGTGACGGCGAGTCGGGCAGCTCGTACAGGTTCGCAATGGCCTGTACCAGCGCCGCAAAGCCGGCGGCCGATGATGCCAGTCCTGCGGCAGTCGGGAAGTTGTTCTCGGAAACGAGCTTCAGCGCCATGGCCGAAAGCCTGGGCAGCGACGGATCGGCAGCCTCGAGGGCGGCTCGTCGGGCACGCAGCTCGCGGAAGCACGCCTGCGTCCTCGCACCGGAGACGTCAGACAGCTCGCCATTTAGCGTCAGGCTGTCGCCGTCGGCAAAGGAGGCTGCGCAGGCGGCCGTCGTCAGGGTGCGGAGGTCGGCCTGGGAGAGGGTGACGGAGAGGGAGCTGTTGGTGGGGAGGTTGAGCTTCGGGTCACGTTTGCCCCAGTACCTGCGATATCGCCATTAGTCCAGCTGCCTCTGCGGGTGGGGAGAAGCGGCCACGTACTTGACGACGGCGATGTTCACCGGCGCTGTGGTGCTGGCTCGGTAGACCTTGCTGTCCGCCATGACGAGAATCGGCTCGGTGGCAGCGGCTGGCAGGTCGTGGGCGGGTGCGTGTTGGGACTCGGCCGCGTTTGTCTGGTCTGGCGGGAGGTCAACGCCTTGGACGGAAGGGCGGAGGATCGAGAACGCAAGCGGTCGAGACGCTGCACACGGCCTGACGCTGAAGACGAGAGGAACTGGAGTGGACGATGGTGTTGAGATTGGGCTGCCGTTGCTTTTCGGTCTAGTGCGGGGTCGTGGACGAGCCCCGCCATCCCTGACCTGAGGATGCATGGTCCAAGTATTATCGTCATCTCGACTCAGCCATGTCCCTACATCCCGAGGATTGTGCAATGTGTCACAAAGACAATCGACCAGTGGTTTGAAAATTTATTGTGCACCTCGCTCTCTCAATACGAGGACTCTGAAGCAATCATTCCACCTCGCTTGTCCGTCCAAAATCTCCAGTCCAATCTCAAGTCCTTCAAACCGTACCACCAAACCAGACTCCAAACACCCGATGGGCATGCGTCGTGCCACTCAAGACCCTCAGTTATCCTCAAGGAGGCTCCCCAGCATACTCTCCAGCGTCCGCCGAGCATCAGCGTCGGCACTGTCATGTGCCACCCCCCAGAACAGGCGGTCCTCCTCGTCCCTCGTCTCCCCGCTGTCCTCGCTGTTCTCCTCCGAATCGGGGTGATTCCACTCGTCCCGACCCTCCCAGGAGCTGTGCTCCTCACCGGTAGCCGCGGAGCCATCGCCGTTCACAGGCTCCTCCTCTCGCCCAGGGCGGTCCCCCTCGACCCAGTAGTCTGGGTAGAAAATGTCGATCCTCCACTGGTCCTGCGTGGAGAAGTCGCTCCGGCGGTGCTGTGGCTTGCTGTACCCGACCGGATAGAAGCGATACTGGGCGTGGCCCACGGCGACAACCTCGATGTTGTCAATGTGCAGTGACTTGAGAGTGCACTGGCACATTCTGGAGAGGACGTCCTGCCGCGTCGCGCTCTTCTCAGCGCTGGCGTCCTGGCCCCGGTGCAGCTCCGAGCTCATGAGCTTCAGCATGCCCTGGAACTCGGTCCGCTGATTGTTGCTCCAGCGGAGGTAGTAGCCGTTTGCCCCGACCCACTTCCAAACATTGTTGATGTTTTGGAGGGGGGTCCAGCCGTAGAAGCCGGTGACGCGCTCCTCCAGAGACACTCGCTCCTGGCGGACGTACTCCCCCATCATGCCCGCCAGTCTGTGGTTGCCCCCCAAGAGGGCGATGTGCTTAATGGTGGCGGCGTGGCGGGTCCAGGAGTGATTCTCCTGGTAGATGTAGTTCTGGCCGTTGCTCATGTTGGCCAGGGCAGGAACATTGTCGCCATAGTACGACCGGTATGTTGCCTGCTCTGGGCGGGTGTTCTCATCCTTGTATAAGGCGACCGCCCTATCCATGGTGGACTGGCAGACCTGGACGTTGGAGGAGGCAAAGCGGTCCATCTCTGCAGAGGATGATGTTTAGTGTTTGCACAGTACAATAGAAGGGGGAGCAGGAGAAGGAGGAAGGAAGGGAGAATTAAATGTTGAAGTATACCTTATGTAGAGGTAGAGGGAGGAGCGGAAGTAGAGGTAGAGGTAGAGGTAAAGCTAGGGGTAGAGGCAGAGGTAGAGGTAGAAGTGGAAGTGGAAGTAGAGCAGAGAAAGAAGTAGCAGAAGTAGCAGAAGTACGAAGTAGAAGTAGAAGTAGAAGTAGAAGTAGAAGTAGAAGTAAGACAAAGGCAGACGAGAAGAATGATGAAGGAGGAGAAAAGAAAACGTAGGAGAAGACGGGGGGAAGGGGCTACTTATACGGCATCCGCACAGGTCCAGATCAGCCAGGTCCAGGTTGATTGGAAGGCAGCCATGGCTTTCCCTGAAAAGGCTAACAGATGCATTGGGGACGAAAAGTTAAACAATGTCTATTCATGGGTGGAAATGGCAATGTGGAAGCTTGCAGCGCCACGGGACGTCAGATTGCGCCCCGTCTCCTGAGCGAGCGCCTCCCAGCGAAATTCATTGCCCTTTGGCTGCTGTGATTGGAGAGAGAAATAAGTCCATGCTTGGATATTATTTGGGACATGGCGTCTGAGCTCCTCAGCATCCGACGACTCAAGCCTGCTCAAGACATGGCATCTCGAGCTCGCCAGACGTAGCATCTCGAGCTTTTCAGTGCTTCATTTTTAAACTCTCCCAGGATTTTTAGAGTCTATTGCAATTATAGACAAGTGCCATTCCTATAATAGTAATTTGCACCGTATCCAAGAACCATTCTCCCTTGACGAGGGAGCGACAGGTGGCTAGTGGTCGACCAGACACACTGCAAACGGGGCTTGCGTCCAAACGACCCAGCCTGAAAGTATGCTCTCCAGTATTAGCGAACTGTAATGCCTATTTATGATTGGGCTGGTTGAGGTGCCTTTTTATAATTGGCTGGTGCTCCATCATTAAGTCTTCCGCGTCGTGGAGAGCTTCGAGGCCTCCTGGCTGCCGTGCCTCTACAGAGAAAGCAACTTTATGTCTGCGGCTAGGGAAAGGTTCAGTAGGGCCGCATTGGCAGTAGAAGGGACGAGAACGTCGTAGAAACATGAGTATCTTCTACTCCGAAATGCACTGTGCATGTGGGCGCATGAGGTAGCCGAGACGGATGAGAGACGCTCGGCGAAATCTCATCCGATTCCAGGAACAATGAGGCCTTAACAAGCWGGTATTACTGCCAACACGAAGAACTCCATGCCGCTTGCTATTCCATCATTTGTGATGCCAGCAGCTAGTTGTCCGGTTGAGGCGCTGGGCAAACAGTAAGACTGCACCTACGGAGTACACACGATCGGCCCTGGGTTCACGACACGTGCGCTAGACGGCTAGTATTGGCAGCGTTGCGAGATTGTAAAAAGGACCGCAAAATTAAAATTAAAATCGCACCTGCATCACTGCATCTTGCAAAAAGTCAGATCAAGTCGAAGAGCATATTCTAATTCCAGCATTCGGTCTTGTAGGGCGATCGGCTTGACCCGCCTGACGTCATGCAGCCAGCCTACGGAGTATATGATCCGCAGCTCGTGCAGTCCCCAGAGCGTCCAACTCCTTGTTTTACATCCGCCAGAAAACTCTACTTGCTAGAAGCGACAGAAAGGATCGGGAGGGCGCACAGGGCACGCTGTGGAGTTTAAGCTTGCGATGCACCATGAGCCGTGTCTTCTGGCGAGCGACGCAGCGCCTGTCGTCCCACGCGGGACAAGCTAGGATATCGAGTCCCAAGCAGCGTTGTTTGGTCGCCAGCTGGACGGCGACAGCCCAGTTTACGAGCGGTTTATCGTCTTCGGCGGCTTCTCGCAGAGATGAGTCGAGCGAATCAGCTATGCGATCATACCAGAAGGCGGAGGCACGGGAGGAACAGCACCGGACCTGGACGACGAAGGGTGCACAGCGAAAGGCCGACGACCGGCCGTGGCAGAGGGAAAGCAGCAATTCCCTGCCCAAGGCGACTTCACAGGATCCGTCAGGGGGCGATGGGGCCAAAGGTGCGTGCGTTATGTAACGGACTGCCTGGAGCTTAGCTAACCTTGACCAGGGCGTCTCTTGACGACTCCGACGCGACTCTTAAAGCTTATTCTCCCCATGCCTTTCCACCCCGAGCAGGAGCACATTAACACGGACGAAGAGGACAAGAAGACACGGGGCGACGAAACCGTCGAGCCGCTGGCCCTCCTCGTGCACCCCCAGCAGCCGCTCTCGTATCTGGAGAGGCTCATCCAGGCTGAGATACCGCCCATGCGGGCCGACGGCCGAGAGAAGCTTCCAGACATCGTCTTTCGCGCAGAGGCAGACCGCGAGGAAACCAAGAGCAGATCCGAGGACAAGAACGGCGCCAACGTGGCGGCATACTCGGGTCTCGGACGCGAAGGGCCCAGCACAGGCGAAGCAAACTGGGTTCGGTGGAGCAGCAGCACCGAGGTGGGCGACTTTATCAGAGACGCAGCCCGCGGGCGAGAGTTTGCCATTGACATTGAGGGCCACCCCCAGGAGCTGCGCGTGGCGGTGCCGAGCTTCAAGGACCGGACGTACTACATGCGTATGCGCCTGCGGAGGATGTCGCGCCAGATCGACGACAAGTCCCACGTCAAGAAGGAGTGCGATGAGCTCGCGCACAAGGGAGCGCACCGGCTCCCCAAGGCCGGCTTCGCGGCCCTGGCGAGCTGGTGGGGGATCGTGTACTATGTGACCTTCCACACTGAGATGGGATGGGCAATTGTCGAGCCGGTGACGTACCTCGCTGGGCTGACGACCATCATGGGCGGCTACCTGTGGCTCTTGTTCATCAGCCGGGATCTGAGCTACAAGGCGGCCATGAACGTGACGGTGTCGAGGCGGCAGAATGCGCTGTACCAGGAACGGGGGTTCGACCCGCAGCGGTGGGAGCAGCTGGTCCACGAGGCCAACATGCTCCGGCGGGAGATTAAGATGATTGCGACGGAGTACGACGTCGAGTGGGACGAGGTGAAGGACCTGGGCGGGGAGGAAGTTAGGGCGGCGCTGGAGCAGGGGAGGAACGAGAGGAAGAAGGCGAGGCACGATGAGGATGAGGGCGAGGAGGAGGAAGACGGGGAAGAGGGCCGTGGGGGCGAGGGGGCGGCGAAGCGTTCGAAGCAGGATTGATGGGTTGTTGGTGGCGTGGCCTGTGATGCAAAAAGAACAAGCATTGCTGTATGTAATGTATAGATAGTGGTGACGTGAGGCGAACGAATCAGATGTCATGTTTTGCTTTGCTCCGTGACTTGACAGAAGAGAAGAGCCACGAAGCACGCCGCTGACAGTCTAGACTCTAATGTGGCATTGGAACGCCGTGACGCGAGCGTGGGGTGTCCATGCCGTCTCCATTCCCTCTTGAGCAGCTAGAAGCGAGGAGCTGGTTGACGTCGTCCTCATATCGCGTTTAGCGCCGTGAATGACAAGCCATGGCCCCATTCCAACCTTCCAACTCCCCAGCCTCACCCCACCTAGCACCTCTTCCGCCTCCATCTCACCACCCAGCTCCCCCCATTAGCCAATCGGCCTCGACGCGTTTGTCACAATCGCCTCATCGAGCATCCGCGTGCGATCCGGCTGGCCTTGGAATCTGGACGCCTGGCTCGACGCTGCCCGGGCGCTCCCGCGTCGTCTGACGTCGCATCTCCACCCGGCTGCTGCGCGCTGAGGCTGGCCAACGGCTTGACGCAGCGGCTTCGTATATACGCTCTGGGCCCCGCGCTGGCTGCCCCGCTTCGCTGGGCTTCACCTCACTCCTGTCCAGCTCGAGCAGCCTTCATCCGCCAGTCCTTGGCTGGCCAGCGCCGAGCGAAGACGCACACACACACGCGACCATGACGCCGCAGATCATCCACCTGCCTGACGGGCAGAAGTTCACGGTGACGCCCGTGTTTGCGGGCGTGGGGTTCCGGAGCCACGAGCTCAACACGCACCACCACCCGTATCCCGTGGGGTGGACGACGGTTTTGCACACCGAGGAGGAGAGGGTGGTGTTTGGCGGCGCGGCCAAGGGCCGGGACTCGGCGAGGGAGCTGGCAATGCTGGACGGAGACGACGCAGACCGGGTGCGGCACAAGAGGCGGACGCGACCGTTTACACAGCCGACTCTGCAAAGCGACACCCTCTTTATATCGTCCATCTCCAACCCGCCCACCAGCGAGTTCAAGCCCGCCGCGAGCCCGACCCGCCAGATCGCCATGATGCTCTGGGTCACGCTCTACTGGTACTTCCACCAGCCCGAACCCAGCCAGGGCCTGCACACGCCGGCGTGCCGAGACACGCCCGACGCTGCGAGGCCCGCCGGCGACTGGAAGATATACATCAAGCAGGACGGCGTCCTGCGGGGCCGGAACCTAATACCCAAGCTGGAGCGCATGGGGCTCATCGCCTCCGAGGACACGGCCGTCGGGACGAGCGTCGACGACAGCAGCGACAGCTGGGCGAGCATGTTTGTCTCGAAGCGCATGTTCTGGCAGATCCCCGGCCGCCTGTTCCTCTTCACCCTGCAGCCGATCCGGGGCATATCGTCCTACCCCGGCTCTCCGACGAGCAGCCGGCCCAGCTCGCCCATCCGGAGCGAGTCGCCGAGCCCGGGATACCGCCAGAGCTCGCCGCTACCCCGGCCAGACTTGGATCTCCCCGGCGGGCCGATGCCGATGACGCTAGTCAGCCCGCCGAGCTTCCCCATCGGGCCCTTCTTCTCGACGTCGCATCTTCCTACATATTACCCCCCGGCGCCGCTGCAGTACGTCTTTACGAACGGCATCCGGCACCCCCTCCGCCCGAAACCGCCGCGGATGGGAGAAGTGTTCTACACGCGCTTCATCCCCAGCGTGGGCCAGTACCTCTCCTTCCGCGTGGCATCCTCGACGCAGAAGCCCGTGCCGTACCTCGGCCCCGTGGGCCCCAAGCCGCCAGCGCACAGCCACGGGGCCGCCATGAGCGACACGGCCCTCCTGCAGACGTGGCACGCGAACCCGCGCGTCAGCGCGTTCTGGGGCGACTTCCAGCTCGACAGCCTCGAGCGCGCGCTGTGCATGACGCACTCGTTCCCCGCCATGGGGCTCTGGGACGGCGTGCCGTTTGGCTACTTTGAGATTTACTGGGTGAAGGAGGACGCCCTCGGTCGGCAGGTCGGCAGCGAGATTGGCGACTGGGACCGCGGCGTGCACATCATGATTGGGGAGGAGTGGTCGCGGGGAAGGGTGCCCGCGTGGCTCACGGGGCTGGTGCACTGGTGCCTGACGTCCGACTTTCGGACGATGAACGTATGTCTGGAGCAGAGGGTCGACAACGATAGGTACGTGTCTCCTTTGTGTTGAGAGCGCAGGCCGTTGCTGACCTGTTGACAGGATTCTGCGGCATCTGGAGGCGTTGGGGTTTGCCAAGGAGAGGCAAGTTTCGTTTCCGCACAAGCAGGCGTGGTATGTGAGGCTGAGGCGGGAGTCTTGGGAGGGGCCGACATTATGAGGGCTGGGATGCTGACGACCGACATGAGGCTTTGGGTGTACACATGAATCTCGGAGAAGATGAGGGCTATACAAAGTATAAATTTTCCATGATGCTTCTATGAGATGATCAAAGAAACGCCGGGGCGGCTCACCATACCCGAAACCACAGCGGCGCTGGGCGAGGAGGCGTGGTGGCGAGGCCGATGCTGCTGGCGCCGCCCGTGATGGCAATGACTTTGTCGGTGAGGGACATGTTTCTTTGTCCTTGGTGATATCAATTACTCTATAGAGCGGTTGATATGTGAAGAGTGTTGGTGATGTGATGCAACGGGGGTCATTGGCCTCTCATGTCCCGGCCCGGCCGTCGACTCCGCATGGCGGGCATGATTGGGCGCAGCCATTCGACGGGCTCGGGTGCGCAGCTCGAGGACGACAAGTGGGAGAGGAGTATCGGGAACCTCACCGGGTGCATGGACTGCCCACGGGCGGAGCTGCGGCGCATCGCGGACGGGGCTCGATTGTGGACATGGCGTGGTACACGGCACGAACGGCAAGCACCCTCGTCTCGAGAAGAGAAACCGGTGAAGATGCGACAACCGGTGAAGATGCGACGACCGGCGAAGATGCGACGGATGCTGACGAAGACAGCCATGACCCTGCACGCCGGCCACGGGGCCAGCAAGCACGGCGTCATCGGTCTCACCCGTGCCGCGGCCAGGAGGTCGGCGCGGGGGCCATCCATACGCCCTTGATGCAGCGCGCCGGGGACCGGGCGGGCCGCGCCGCCGACGCGCCGTTTGACGAGCCGACGGCGTTTCGCACCTGGGCGCGGCCGACGAGGTTGCTGCCGTGGTGGCGTTCCTGCTGGGGCCGGAGAGCGCGTTTGTGAGCGGAGGTGTATGCCGTGGATGGGGCGCGGCTCTGAATGTGTGGTTGAGGCAACAGGGAGACCAGCTGGCATAGCCACGCACGGCTGGTCACAATTAAGGCATCGCGATTATCTGATCATCTCAATCGTCTTTTGTGACTCTTCGACAGCGCCAAAAGGCATCACCCTTCTGACAACTATCGACGTTGCCGGAAAGGAGACATCCCATCTCACCAATGGCCGAGCGGCGAAGACTGTGGATGGGTAAACGGGAGTAAGGCTGCCAAGGCAAGCTTCGGTTCTTGACATAACACAGAGTCCTTGTTTTGCTCCTACCCGACTGCCATCACAAGCGTTACCACTGTGAGCCCTGCCACCCGCGATTGCAGCATGACACCATGAGTTGACCAGGGTTGCCTTGCAGCCCCCGCACATCGACTGATGATCGCGTGGATCCGGCGGGAGACCCATCATCCTGGTTCGCGTTTATCATATGGCGACCGAAGTTGTCAGGATGAGCCAGCGACAGACGACCCCCTCCCCGCACCGGACGCACCAGGATCAGAGGTCGACGGGAGCGAGCAGACCCTGCAACTCGTGATACCTGAACCCTGCCAGGAGAGGCAAACGATGCGATCATGACGCCACAGGACTGGTCGAGAGGCTTGGCGGTCCCCGCGGACCTTTGACCTCCTCTAACCCCCACCTGTTCGCGTTGTAGTACGACATGACAAGAGGGAGAGACGGCAAGATGCGGATAAAGATGCGGATATGGCCTAATCGCACTATATTTAGTGGCGTGGTGGACGGATCTACTACTCGTACAAGTAGATTCCTCTAAAATGGTGGTTTTTTTCTCTGTACGAAATACGAAGCACTCCATCCTCGGTGTTTTTCTTCATGTATTACTTGGTGCCCGCGCCGTCGCTACCACCGCCACCATTTACCACGCCAACCCGGTGAGGGCGACCCCTCGCCATGTCACTGGGTTGTGGATCCCTAAGAAGGGGGGGAACATTTAGTTCAAGCATGCCCCTGGGAGAAAGGGCCGAAACGTACGAGTGCTCTCCTCATTTAGAGGAGGTGCCGGGGGGCGGGGGTTCCGGGCGCGACCCAGCCTGACGGTTGTTCAGCAGGGGTGTGGCGGGGATGACGAGGCCCAGGGTATCTGGGTGTGATGATAGTATACTAGTTATCCTAATGATGCTGGAGGGTTGACCGGACTTGTAGCGCCACTGCTAATAGTGCAGTTGAAGAAACAGGAAAGAAAAACGGCGGTGTCCATCGTGGCAGTCTGTCACGCGCCGAGTACTCAGGGTCATTGCCGTGTCCTCGGTTCGGCTATCCTCTCGGTAGTCGCTGGTCGCAGGTAGGTCATGGCTCGTGATACCTCCGACCTGTCTCGCGACCCGTCTATCCGTACTCAGTACTGCGTACAAGTCACGACTGCCAAAGCCGTACCTACAAGCTGAAGGCAAGCAACCAAGTTGCCCCCACCCGGCTTTATGGAACGGCAAGGCAAGAGGGGTAGACAGAGTAGTCTGTTCCTCGGAAGCAAATGAAATACGACTGGTGCTATCTGGTTCAACCAGCTGGCGGCAATTGGACCTCTCATTCGCTCAAACAGCCGTCGGGCGGTGTCGAGCCAGTGAAGATTGGTTGCACGATGCCTCACTGTCGGATGCGGCCAAGCACAGCATTAAATGGCCTTTTCCTAGGAGGCGCAGGCGTGACGCGAGGCCAGTGAGTGAGTTGGCGCAAGAGAAGACGTTCAAGACGGCTCTGAGGTCGAAGGCTCACTCACGTTCTCAACAAGCATATGGGAGGCGACCGGCCAGTACTCATCATGAGTCTAACCTCCCCGGCGAACGACGACCCTCGCGGACCACTACCTCGAGGCTGGAGCCTATGATGGCCCCGTGCTGAATGTCGCAAGCATTCAGGGCGTCATGGCGCTCAATCACAGCACATGCTGCTGCTCGGGTTGGCTTCTAAGCGTGGTTGTCCAAACACGACAGACAGGCCTGAGCCCGGTTGTCACCCCTGGACCAGCTCAAGGCGTCCCCGCGAGCAGCCGCGGCGTCCAGAATGATATGCGCAAGGAGCCTCGTGGCCAATCATGTTGCGAGGCGAACAGGCTGGGCCGGCAGCAATATCCGACCGGGTGGCTCGTGTGCGACAACCGACAGGTTGCTGACGGCGGGAGGCTCCCCGAGTGGCCCCGCGCGGCCAGGACCCAGCAGCACCCCAGCCAGGCTGTGTAACCAACGACGACTGCGATGCATCCTCGAGCCCGGTGTGAAGAGCGACCGCGCCATCTGCCAGGCATCCGGACGTATACGAATACCGAGTCGAGGCCCTGGCGCGGTGGGCGGTGAGCGGCGCTGGTGATTGAGCAATACGGCCCAGACTCGGTCAACTCGACGACGCTGCGCGACGTCCGACGTGCGCCGGCGCCGTGGCCGTGGCCGTGGCCGTGGCCGTGGCCGTGACTCGCGAACCACACCAGACTTGGCCAACGCAGCAGTCGCACATGCTCGTGTCCGCACATGTAACGTTCGCCGGGGCACACGCGGCGGCGGGCGCGCGCATCGCATCTCGCAGACGCGAAGCCGGCATGGCAAATGTGCAACTCGGGGCACCGCGGGCACTGGCAGACGGCCCGGTGGACGCGTGACGCTGCGCCTTGCAGACCGGGTGGGCGATGAGCTGGCGGCCTCGGTTGGCTGCCTCGGTGGCATGCATCGCACCCGATCCTTGCGTCATGGAAGAGTCGACCGCGCGGTATTAGCACCAGGACCCTGCGGGGTACGCGACGGCCGTGGGAATAACTACCGGCATGGCCCGGCTGCCAGGCGTCGCCACGCGCAGACGAAGCTTCACCTCGGGTTGGCGCACGGCTTCGCAGCTCTCGCCTCGACGCACAACTCGCAACAGTACATGCTCACGGCTGCCGAGGCGCGGGAAACATGGTGAGACCTGGGGCGCACGGGGCCGAGTGAGTATCCGTCTCGTCCACCGCAGGCAGATAGATGCAAGCATCGCCGGGCGCGCGCTCTCGCTGACAGCGCCAGTCTCGCCGACCTGGCCAGCTACCTGCTCACCAACGGGCCGCGCAAGGCGTATCCCGCCTCGCGGCGCGTGCGCGTGGTCCACAACCACAGCACCATCGTCGACACGGCGCGCGCCGTGCACGTGTGGGAGCACGACGGCTACCCGCAGTTCTACGTGCCCATGGGCGCGCTCAAGGGCTGCACCACGCGCGACAAGCAGCTGGTGCGCAGCGACGGCGTGGCGCGCGCCGCCGTCGTGGAGCTCACCGTGCCCGCCCGGAACGGCATCCGCGAGTGCCGCACGGAGCGGGTGCTGCGCTTCACCGACGACCGGAGCCTCGGCGCGCTGGCCGGCCTGGTGAGGCWGGAGTTTGGCTCCATGGGTACGCACTGCCGGCGGCGGCGGCTGTCTGCGCTTGCAACCTTCGGGCCCGGCTGACAGGCGCGTCGCAGATCAGTGGCTCGAGGAAGACGTCCCCGTCTACGTCCACCCCAGGGACCCCTTCAAGCGCATCGACGTGCTGCCCTCGTCGCGCCCCATCGAGGTGCGCGTGGCCGGCAGGACCGTCGCCAAGTCGGCCGGCGCCGTGCACCTGCTCGAGACGGGCCTGCCGCCGCGCTACTACATCTCCCCCGGCGCCGTCGACCCGGCCGTCCTGCGGAGGAGCGACCTCGTCACGCGGTGCCCGTACAAGGGCGACGCCGAGTACTACCACGTCGTCGTCGACGGCCAGGAGATGAAGAACCTCGTCTGGCACTACCGGCTGCCGACGCACGAGAGCGCCGGCGTCGCGGGCCTGCTGTGCTTTTACAACGAGAAGGTGGACATTATCCTGGGCGGGGAGCTGCAGGAGAGGCCGAAGACGCCGTTCTCCTGAGGCCTGCTTGGGGTGGGGTTCGGATGGCAGAGGTGCACGGGGGCAGGTTGCGAATGACACGAGGGTGCGAATGACACGAGGTTGCGAATGACACGAGGGTGCGAATGACGCGAGGTTGCGAATGACACGAGGTCGCGAATGACACGAGGTCGCTCGCTAGAAGGACACGATGAAGAGAACAAGCTTCTTCCCAACTCACTCATGGTTCCAAACTCATGCCACTGATCTTATCAAGGCGACAGTGCTGCAAGTGCCTTGTCAAAGTCCCCCTCTCTCAGCATTGCCGTCGCAGTTCGGACCCTTTGTGCCCTTTCCGCGCTCTCTCTCAGGGCCGGCGCGTGTTCCAGGCACCAGAGAAACAAATCGCCCAGCGCCTTCTCATCGCCCTCATAGTCGGGGGCCACATCGCCGAGGTCGATCAACAGCAACCGCGACCGCTCGCTTCCAGGATGCGAAGCCGGTGCTTGGCAGAGAACCGTGTTCCAGTCCCTGATGTCGCCGTGCAGGACGCCTCAGCGGGAAAGCTCTCGCACGCCGTGGGCCAGGTCCCAGAGGTGCGTTTCGGTGACGGGGACCGTCGAGTCGGGAGACCTGTCCGCCAGCATCTCGAGGCTGTCGCCCTCGAACGGCATCAGGAAGCCCACCACGTTGTCGTCTTGGCCCAGGCCCGGTTCTTGTGTGACCACGGCCAAAATCGGCACAATTTTGAACCGTGCCGACATCTCATGTGCTACGTCACGCTGGTCTATGTCGCCCATGCAATCGATGAGGGTTTCCCTGGTTTTGATCTCGCGCGCAAAGGACTGCATGTCCACGTCAAACTCGATCCGCTTAAACACGCACTTGATGCCGTTCCAAAGACAGTAATCAGCGCCCCTGCTGAGGTACGTCTTTTCCTTCAGCTGGTCGAACGTGGTGGTCGGCAGCTTATGGCCTGGCTGATGGCCGTATTTCAGCACTTCTGTGATGGGCCGGTCGACTCGGCCTCTGGGTTTCGCCTCGAATGATACGGAGTCGCCGCTCGTCGTAGTGTTGATGGCATTCCACGGCGGCGGAGCTTGGTGGGCCGAGTAGTGTTCCCTGATGTGCTTGGCCACAACGTTGGACAGCCAGTCGTCGTCAGTCACTTGTGAGTCGACATTGAGCTGGTACCATCGACGGTTACCCAGATCGTAAGCGTTGGCAGAGCATCTCACACCGGGGGTGATGAGATTGCCGTAGATCACAACCACCGGGTCATGCCAAAGCCGGTTTGCTTCGTGTTCCATGTCCAAGCCGATGAGGCCCAGCGGGGAAGCTGCGGGCTCAGGGGATGTATGGTCAATGGTCGCGATTGCGGCTCTGCACGGGTGAGAGGGCAAGCGGAGAAGGCAGGTTATGAAGCAGGGGAAAGGGAGGGGAAAGGGCCTGAGCAATCGATGTTGGTTGGATCTAGATTTCTTGGAGTTGGTGCGTCGCATTGGCTACCCTATACCTCGATGCGGTGCTTCCCTTGCATGGCACGATTGAGCAATGCCTATTTGCGCCTTTGAAAAATACTACGATTGAATGGCCGAAGACGACATTGAGATTGCGCATTTGCATTTGGGCTCAAGCGGTGGCAGCCGAGCCTAATATTCTACCGTTGCACGCGTCGTGCCGGATCAAAGGCGGCGGGTTCACGATGACGACATTGGACGGAACAGGAACGGCGAGACATGCAGATTGATGGCGCTTGTCGATGATATCAGCGCTTGATCGTGCGCATCTGTTGCTCGACACGACGACAGCCTCACCCGCCAGCGCAGAAGCGCGGTGATGAACCACAGCGGCGTTTTAACCTTATTTCACGGAACGCCCAGTGCGAAGCCTCTTCGCGGGACCGAACCGGCGCCCGATGGCAAGAAATTATGGTGTCTCGGGGCCCAGTCGGGGCTCCACGTCCGGTAGGTGGCCCGCTGAGGCGTCAGCCCTGTTGCACGGCAAGGATGGTCCAGCGGCAACACACTCCTCGCCCTCGCTGTAATTACTTGGATGCTCCTGTGCGAGGGCAATCGGCGATGGTGCCGGCGTGCGGCTGAGGTCGTTATGGCGCACGAGCGACGTGCATGATGCGGCGACGGAGCACGACCTGATGCTCGGAACCGCCGGCCTGGAACGGCGAGATCTGGTTAGACGCGTCTACTACGGAGTACTCCTCAAGATTGCTCCTGCTGGCCCGCGGCTATTGGCGCCCAGCTGCAAGGCCAAGAGACGAGAGCAATAGTTTCCCACGTGGGTGTGGTGGTTGTCAGGATGGAAGCGAGGCGCCGCGGCGCTGGCGGCGCTCGGGACGGCCTTGATGTGGTGGGTGGGAAGAGAAAAGGCCAAGCAGCCCAAGATTGATCGCCGTCGCTTGCTGATTCGGCTCTGGCAGCCGTCTGTGGCTTGAGGCGCAAGCCATCCGTCGTCTTCCCGCCCGCCGGGTGCCCTCGGTGGCGTTCGGGCACGTTGCAGCACAACGCAGCGTCGCTGGTGAGTGGCCGGCTCGATGCACGCGGGCAAGCACGGCGGGTCTGGAATACGAGATCGCGTCGAGGGCAGCTGGTGTGCTGGCGGTCGCAGGATTTCAGTCCTCCTGGCGTCGATACCCGGGCGCTGGACGAGGTCCATGCCGGGCACGGCGCTGTTGACTTGAGCCGGGCCGGCACGGCTCAAGTGCCCGTCAAAGTCACGTCCGTCCTCCGCTGTCGTCGTCGGAGACGCAGAGAGAGCTGCGGCAAGAGGAGATTCTGTGACCCTGTCGCTGCGGAATCGAATCAGCATTGCAGCGCTCAGCCCCCCAGCACGGAGGACCAAACGCACCCGACCCGACCGAAGCTGCACATCTCTTGGCCCAAATCTCTGGCCCCGGCGCAGCGAATCCGCTAATAGCCCTGCGCAGCCTGGCACCGCTCCACCGGCCGTTCATTCGCTCCTCCGCAGCACCGTCTGCACGTGTGCGCCCAGCGGTGGACGCAGGCACCACCCCGGAGTTCCACACGCTTCAGGGGCCGCCAGCGCTAGAGGCCACCGCCAAAGCCAAAATAGTCGGCCGCTAACGGCGCGCTGGCCACCTCGATCCTCGGATTCGCGACCGAGGGGCCTGCATCCCGGTCGCTCCCAATGCCCAGGCCTGCGAGTGTCGAGGCTGCCGAGCGCCAGGATGGTACGTAGCACGAGCCCGCCCAGGCCAGCGCCGTCCGGGCCAACGCCGCCCGGGACAGCGCCCGGGCCAGCCTGGGAGAGCCCACGGAATAAGACCACACGATGGCCGTCGACACACCCACTCGCTGGGCCCGTTGGCCTGTCCCCTCCTCTCCTCGCCTCACCGCGCCTCCCCTCGCCTCCCCTGCCGTGGCCATTGGTGGGACGACCGTCGACTGCGACGACTGCGACGACAGCTTCACTCGTTTGTTCTCGCTGTCCCCATCGCCAGCATGAAGGCCGTGGGCGCCCTTGTCCTGTCGGGCCTCTTGCGCCTGGCCAGCGCGCTCGCCTCGACCGACACCATTACCTGGGGAGGTGACAATACCCGGACCGGCTACCAGACGTGAGTGCCCTGGAGACGACTGGAGGAGGCGTCCGTGTCTGGAGCTCGAGCCGTCTTTGCTGACCGCTGGCCGTGCCTACACAGCAACCACAACATGGACCCCGCCGTCGTGGGAAGCCCCCAGTTTGGCCAGCTGTTCAAGACGGCCCTGCCCGGCGTCTACAACGGGGCCCCCGAGCAGGTCTTCTCCCAGCCGCTCGTCTACACCCCCAGTGGCGGCACCAAGCAGTTCGTCTACTTCGCCACGACGCAGAACAACGTCTACAAGCTCGACGCCAAGACGGGCCAGATCGTCGCCTCCCGCAGCCTGCACATCCCCTTCCTCACCGCCGACCTCAGCGGCTGTGTCGACATCAACCCGACCGTCGGCGTCACGGCCACGGGCGTCATCGACCCGGCCACCGACACCCTCTACCTCACGGCCAAGACGTACGTCGACCAGAACTTCGGCACCCAGCCTCAGGGGCGGCCTGCTGGGCGCTACTACGTCCACGCCCTCGACGTCAACGACCTGTCCGAGCGCCCCAACTTCCCCATCGACCTCGAGGGCACCGTTGCGCGCAACAGCGCCATCCGCGTCTTCGGCGGCGGCATCCACCACCAGCGGCCCGCCCTGCTGCACACCGGCCAGTACATCTACGCTGGCTTCGCCTCCCACTGCGTGCAGTACAACTTCACGGGCTGGATCATCGGCTGGGACAAGACCACGGGCAAGATTGTCGAGCGCTGGTCCACCGAGGGCGACGGCGTTCCCGCCAGCATCAAGGGCGGCGGCATCTGGATGTCCGGCGGCGGCATTGCCTCGGACGATGCCGGCTCCGTCTTCCTCGCCACGGGCAACGGCTACGCCTCGCAGCTGAGCAACGTGCCCGTCAAGGGCTTCAACCCGCCGACGGCCCTGGAGGAGGCTGCGCTGCACATGACCTTGAACGCCGACGGCACCCTCAGCCTGGTCGACTTCTTCATGCCGTGGGAGAAGCAGGCCCTCGACGGCGCCGACAAGGACCTGGGAACCACCCCCCTCGAGATTTTGCCCAGCCAATTCTCCTGCGGCGATTACAAGCGAATCGGCGTCGTCACCGGCAAGAGCGGCAAGACGTACTGGCTGAACCTCGATAACCTCGGCGGCTACCGGAACCGCAATGGAACCGGCGACGACGTGATTCAGATGTTCAAGAACGACAACTCGGTTTACGCCGGCGCTGGAGTCTACCCCCTGGAAGGAGGCTACATCTACATCAACGTCGTCCAGTACCCGACCAACGTCTTCAAGTTTGTCTGCGACGGCGGCGTTCCGTCCTTTCCCAGGGTGGCCACGTCGCCCGCTGCGAACGCCTACATCCTCGGTGTCAGCCACGGAACCGTCACCTCGCTCAACGGCCAGGCGGGCACGGGTCTCCTGTGGGTCACCGACGTTCAGGGGCTCAACCTCAAGATCTATAACGCCGTGCCCCAGAATGGCCTGCTGGTCATGATCAACTCGTTCAACATCCCGGGAGTCACAAAGTTTACCCGACCCGTCTTTGGCGACGGCATCGTATACGTCGGCACCACGCTGGGCTTCGTCTACGGCTTCGGCTCTCCCGTCAACGCACCCCTGAACTGCACGTCGCCCGTCGACTTTGGAAGCGTGAACATCCGGAATAGCAGCATCACCAAGCCTGTGACCTGCACCGCCAACATCGGCCTCACCGTTACAGGCGTGGGCCTGGACAACAGCGCGGATTTCACCATATCGGCTACGCCCCAGCTTCCGATCCAGCTCGCCCAGGGGCAGTCCTTTACAGTGAGCGCCAGGTTCAACCCCACCGTCGTCAGCTTCATCTCGGACGACATCCTGGTCAACACGACCAACAGTGTCGCTGGATACAGCATCAGCACTCATGCCAGGCTCACAGGAACTGGCCAGAGCTCTGACCCGCTCCTGGGTCTGAGCCCCAGCACCCTCACCTTCCAAGGCGTCGTCACCGGACAGGACCCCGGCGGCGTGACGGAAAGCTTGATCGTTTCCAACAAGGGCAGCGCACCGATGACCGTCAAGACCGTCCTGTACTCGGCCGACAGCGCGAGCGGTCCCTTCCAGACCTGGAGTGGTCAAGGCGATCTCGTGGTCGGAAAGTTCACTCTGCAGAAGATTCCCGCTACCGTCGCGGCCAACGCGGGCGCGACTGTCAACGTCGTGTTCGACTCTTCCACTAGCTGCACCTTTGCTGCGTTCGTCAAGTTTGTCACGGACGGCGGCAACGGCACCATCTCCGTCGCCGCCGCCGVCGGGCCTCCCGCCATGGCCCTCTACGAGTTCCAGACACCTGATGGCACGGGCTGGGTCAAGTACCAACCTAACACTACCTTCACATTTGGCAACGTCACGGAGAACACGTCCAACTCTCTCAAGTTCCGCGTCACCAACGCCGCCCCAGCCGGCGGCGTCAGACTGTCCCTGACAGTGTCGAAGCCTCCTTTCGGCCTCGACGGCATCATCCGAGCCGCCAACCAGGTTGATCTGGCCGAGGGCTCGTCCTTTGCCCCCGGCGAGAGCGGCACCGCCGTCATCACCTGCACGGCGCCCAAGTCTCAGTGGAACATTGACCCGTACAACGGGACTGCGCAGTGGACCATAAACACCAACGACCCCAACCTCGGCAAGCAGTTTATTCAGTTCTTCTGCAATGCGGTTGCCGAGCAGGCCCCCCCGCTGCTGCCCAACGGCCAGGGCCAGTACCGCTACGTTGGCTGCGTCAAGGACAACACTCCCGGCCGCCAGCTGCCAAAGCAGCTCGTTGCCACCGACACGCTCACAACCGCGCAGTGTATCGCAGCCTGCGCGCAGAACAACAACGTCTTCTGTGGCACGCAGTATCACCGTGAGTGCTGGGCCGGAAACACGATTCCGCTGCAAAAGGTGGCCGACACCAACTGCAACTTTTACTGCGCCGGAGCGATCAACCAGGTCTGCGGCGGCAACGGAGTGGGCGACCAGAACGGTGGCACCTTCATGTCCTTGTTCGCCGACTCGCTTCAGTGGAATGGTAACAGCACCGCGCCTCCGGTCAGCGGGCCGATGGTGAACCCGGGCGTCTCGGGCTATAGCAGCATTGGGTGCTACACAGAGGCCACGAACACCCGAGCGCTCCCCAACGGCTTGGCCACGACCAAAAAGACGGTAGCTGCTTGCATCAACGCCTGCAAGGGCAGTGCGTACACGTATGCGGGCGTGGAGTACGGAGGAGAGGTAAGACGGTGCCTTGTTCACTGGCAAGCATCCTGATTATGTGTGCTGACAGCCTGTAGTGTTGGTGCGGTAACGCGTTCAGCGCCGGCTCAGTTCCTGCCCCCATCACGGATTGCAGCATGACTTGCAATGGTGAGCATCTCCTGCACGGGTCGATGGACTGTGCTAACGTTGATTAGACAACTCTACCGAGTACTGCGGTGGGCCGTCGAGGCTCAACGTTTACCGGCTGGGTGCCCAGGTGTTGAGCTCCTCGTCAGCCCCTGCCACCTCCTCGAGCACCGTTTCGGGAACATCATCCACCATAGCTAACTCGACGATTACCACTGCCACTCTGACGACTACCAGTGCCACCAACTCGACGACCATCTCGACGAGCACTAGTGCCAGCATCTCGACGAGTACCAGTGCCACCAACACGACGACTACTAGTGCCGCCAACACGACGACTACTAGTGCCACCAACACGACGACTACCAGTGCTACCAACACGACTACTACTGCCAGCATCTCGACGAGTACCAGTGCCAGCATCTCGACGGCTACCAGTGCCACCAACACGACAACTACTGCCAGTGCCAGCACCTCGACGACTACCAGCGCCAGCACCTCGACGACTACCAGTGCCAGCACCTCGACTACAACTACTAGCACGTCTGCCACGCCGACGCCAACCGGACCCGCTATCAAGGACACGGTTGGCAAGTATAAGTTCCAGGGATGCTGGACTGAAGCTACCAACAGCCGTGCCCTGACTGGCAATACGTATGCCAACGATTCCATGACGCTCGAGTCGTGCGCCAAGTTCTGCGACGCGTTCACGTACTTTGGCGTCGAGTACGGTCGAGAGTGCTACTGCGGCAACGACCTGAAGGCGGGCAGCGTCAAGGCCGACAACCAACAGGACTGCTCCTTTACCTGCCCCGGCGATAAGTCCGAGTACTGCGGCGCCGGCGTGAGGCTGCAGCTGTATAAGCTGGGTGATCCGASGACGACGAGTACAACAGCCCCGGCGACGACGAGCTCGAGCACGAGCGCTCTGTCACCAGTCGTGACGTCTGGCGCGTCGAGCAGCAACTCGTCGTCGACTGTTTCGTCGTCGACCTCGACTCAGCTAACCGCTGCGTCTCCTGCACCTACGTCTACGTCTACGTCGACGACTACGCTAGCCTCTACGTCGACAACCCCGACTTCTACGACGACGCCGACTTCTACTTCAACTACACCCGCCGGCGCAACCGCCAGCTCAACCGCCAGCTCAACCGCCAGCTCGCCTGCCAGCTCGCCCGCCACATCCTCCACTTCCACAGCCCCGGTGACGACCTCGTCTACCCAGCCGACGTCATCCACCACGCTGTCCTCGACAATAACGACGACCTCGTCGGCCGCTGCCACCCCCACTGGCCCGATCGTCTGGCCCGGAAACGCCAACTTTACCTTTTACTCGTGCGTGTCGGAGCCTTCGGCCGGTCGTCTGATGGATTCGCAGGTCCTCAACGATGGCAAGAACATGACCATCGACCTTTGCCTGCAAACGTGCTACAACTACCAGTGGGCTGGCGTCGAGTACGGCCGCGAGTGTTGGTGCGGCAACAAGCTCAACCTGGCGGGCAACAACGGCGCGACTACCGGCAAGAACGTGACGACGACGGAGTGCAACATGCTGTGCCCGGGAAACCAGAACGTCTACTGCGGCGCCGGAGTGAGACTGAGCTTGTACTCGAACAATGCTACGACGACGAAATGACGACTGGTTGCCCGGGGAATGGGCGCATATAATAAAGATGAGAAGATTTGTTTGGACTAGTAATGTTTCATTTCCTAGTATATAGTGGGCGCCTTGCGATGCCACTCAAATTGGGCACACAGCGGCACGGCATGGTGCAGTGTTGGCTGCACCGACAGCTCTCTTGAAGTATACGATATGCCATGGGATGAGCTGGATACTCGGCTCTCTCCTTTATAAGCAAAAGTTATCTGAACAACTATTCCAATCCGGCCCAATCTTGGTTGTAAACAAGTGATGAAGTGATGTACGAATTACATTCCGCAAGATGAATGCAAATTCTAGAGGGTATCTAACGCGACGCTTTGTCCAATCCTAACAAATCAAGGCATGTAATACGAGCCGCCCCATCCTATCCTTACTCGACAGACTGCGACAGACGCAGCGCGGGGTGGTACCTGGCCGAGATGCGCTGCACGAAACCCGCCTGGTTGGACGAGGCGTCGCCCGGATGCCACAGGCCGAGTATCTGCAGCAGCGGCTTGGCCTTTCTCTTGGTATTCAGGTCGGCCGGCTCGCCGGCGGCCTCGTGCACGGCGTCGGCATACCCGGGGGCGTAGAACTCGGCGCCGCAGCGGATCTCCTGGTGGGCGAGCGGGACGGGGACGCGGTGGACGGCGCGGCAGACGTCGGCGAGGTGCAGGCCGGAGAAGACGGACCAGCTGTGGGGGCGGATGGTGACGGAGCCGTCGGCGTTGGCGGCGGCGGTGGCGTAGTCGGGCAGCTCGGCGTCGGAGGTGGGCGAGGGGACGGAGTAGCCCGGGGGAGGGCGGGCGGCGATCTCGGCGATGCGCGCGGCGGGGACGGCGGCGCGGGCGGCGAAGGGGTCGTCGAGGGTGGCCATGCGGGCGGCGAGGGCGATATCGGACTGGAGCATGTCCATGATGGCGGCTTGGGCCTGGGCGCGGTGGTACACGGCTTCTGTTTCGTCGTCCCTATAGGTTGTCAGTTGCCGCAACACAACGTCTTCGACGTGCCCAGGCCGGACAGTCCTGGGAGCGGGAGCGGCGGACTTACACCTCCAGCACGCTCAGCAGCCTAGTGATGACAAAGTCGACCATGGCGATCCGGTTCGCATCCTTGGCCAGCGCCGGCGCAAAGCGGTAGCACAGGTCCGCCGGCGGCACGGCCATGGCGCGCGCGCGSCTCGTCAGATCCGCCAGGCGGGACGCGAGCTCCGCGACGGTCATGACGCACGCCGTGAGCACCGCGACGAGCACGTCGACGTCGACGAGGGCGGCGCGCGCCGGGCGCTCGTGCGTGCCGAGCTCGAGGCGCTGCAGGCACGTGCGCAGCAGCTGCACCGTGGGCTTGAAGCAGGCCAGCTCGCGGCGCACGGCGCAGAGCCGCGCCGTCTTGCCGTCGGGCAGGACGTCGAGCGCGGCGACGTCGCGGTGCGCGCGGCTGGCGGCCGCG
>LFRF01000008.1:736463-763154 GCA_001189435.1 Tolypocladium ophioglossoides CBS 100239 | reverse complement strand
GGGGGCGCGGGTGGCACGGACCCGGCGGTGTCGTCCTCCGGCGGCGGGGCCGGACCCGCAGCCGCGCTGCCTGCCGCGACGCTGCGCAGGTTATTGACGTCGAGACTGTGATGCATGSACATGTTGCGGTGGGGGTGTGCGGCGGTGGCCTTCTGGGACCCGGGCAGCGGCCCGGCGAGGGAGGTGTACGGTGGAGGTGCCTCCGGCGAGGACGGCGGGCTGCGCGGGATGCTGCTCTCCTTGCGAAAGGCCGGCATGGCTTCCATGCGGCTGGCTGGGGAGGCAGTTTTAGCACCTCGAATGTTGGGTGCGGGTGTCGGGTGGCCAGGTGGCCGCGTGCTGGATAGAGTACCCGTCGATGGCACGGTCCCTGGACTGTGCTCTCGTTGCGGAATGGAAGCAAGGCAAACAGGCAAACATGCAAGCGGCGTTCACATCGCCCGCGTGGCAGCATCACCCGCGTGGCAGCATCACCAAGTACTTATACGCCAGCTCCCGGGACGCGCACCCCGACGCGCACCCTTCCGCCGTCAGCTTCTTGGCATCCGGTGCGCAACCCCTCCATGATTCCGAGCACGAGCCAGTCCGCGTTGTCTGGCGCCTGCCAACGCGTTCACTGTTTGCGGCGTATGTCGGCCGCATTTTGGTGCATGTTGGTCAGCGGCGCGGTCGTGCGTGCGTCGGGTACGAACTGGAGGCACGTTACGTATGACTCAACTCGGGTGGGCTAGCGCCCGGTTAATGAAGCGAGTCTAGGGGATGTTAGCTGCGGTGCGCGTTGGTGCCTGGAGGTCGACGTGTGTTCGTCGCTGCGTCAGGACCCGGAGCGCAAGGGGTTGAGGCTGTGGCTGGTTGCTACTGCAGTCACGACACACCGCTGTGACTCATCAGATGGCAGCGCCGGGACGACCGGCCCACGCCAATTGCAAGACGTGGTTGGCACCGTGTTGTGAGGACGGCGGCCATGGACGGTCCGCGGGCGTCGGCTGCCGTTCGAAATCCGAGATCCCTCCTGAACCAGGCCGGAGCTGCTTCGTGTTGCTTGCCGACGGAGCACTGAGCTCGTCGGAAACGGCATCTCCCGCAGACCGGCCCCGACCGGCTTACGAGAGGCGGCGGCGCCATGCCGCTCCGGCTGGTTGATAAGTGAATGATAACTGCCGGGCCGGGCCCGCGGCACCGCTGCGCCTCCTCCTAGACCTTCTTTTGATCTGTCCGCAACCCCGTACGGCCGTAAGTCTGGAGTCCTGTACGGAGTATGCAGAGACTCGACCGCCGATTAGGCGAGTTGCCGCGATTGGCAACACGATGTCGTGCGCGGCGGTTTGGAGCCATCGGCTTCGATGGAGCGGGAGTTCCGTCTGCCTCGTTGGTAGCAGTGCTGGCTTGGCAGCAGTGCTGCTTGCTCAGTCCTCGGGCACCTATACGAGGGCTCGGCGCCAATCGGATATCTCGAGGACGCAGACAGCAGGGTATCATATTAATGTTGAATTCTCTAGCTGCTCCTCATGCCTAGTCTATCGCCGAGACCCCGATCACCACGCCTCACATCCGGACGCCGTCCTCACGGCGCCACGACCTTGTACGGCACCAAGCCAGCCCCGGGGTCGTTGCTCGCCCTCGCCGCCCGCTGGCACTCCACGCAGGGCCCGCCCCGGAGCCGCACCTGCGGCGGCTCGACGTCCCCCCAGAGCACGTACCCCGTGCCCTCGAACGCGCATGCGCCCTGGCGCCCGCCGCACGCGTGGCACTCGAACTGCCAGCCCAGGATCCCGAACAGCGTGCGCTCCTGCGCGACGTCGAGCCGCCAGTGCCTCAGCGCCGCCTGCAGCGCTGACGCGACGACGAAGCCCGGCTGGCCGTTGGCGCCGTCGCACGCCGTGCCCGCCGCGTCGAGGACCGTGTAGCTCGTAAAGCCAATGTCGAACCTGGTGTCCAGCACGGCGAGGACGCGGGCGTCGACGTTGTGCTCCCGGAGCAGGGCGCGCTTCTGGGCGGTGGTGCGGCGCGCGCCGCCGGCGTCTGTGGCGAGGTCGATGTGCGCCGAGCTGCGGCTGTCGGAGAGGTAGAACTCTGTGTCTACCGTGTCCCGGCGAGCCATGGCGCGAGATTTACGACGGCGGCGTTTGATGTTGGGGTGAGCGTGGCGTTGAGCGCGGCTGCAGAGTCGAGGGCAGACGTGTAACGACGGTGGTCGACTTGATGCCATGTTTCTCGGCTGGACCTCGAAACATGCGAGGTTAAATAGCCACGACAAGGGTATTTCGAGGCTCGTCACTGCGCATCTCATTGGTATCACAAGAGTGTCGATTCACGGCTCTGGCTTCTTGTCCGAAGCTGGACGCGACTCGCGAGCGTTGCTGGACCGCTCAGCTCATTGCGGCCTGTGTCGGGAAAGCCATTATCGGTGAGATTCAGAAATGTCAGCTAGACATTTAGTCGTGATTCGGCCGAGGACGTCGAATAAGACGAAGGAGGCTGCGTCTGAGGACTTGCTCTGTTGAAGCCACGGTCTACACTTGGGCTCTGTGAAAGACGGCAATATTCATTATGCGAAGAGAGGGCTACAGCCGCACACGGGGCCTAGAAGGACTGAGTTCGAGCTCCAAGAAGCGCAGAATCTACGTGGGATTCGTTGGCCCCAGCTTACGAGGTGAACGCATGAGAGGAGCAACAGAGATCCATGAGGGAGGAGTGCAAAACCCGTGTAAATAGACCGGCTAGCCATGGACAAAGTACGCACTTTAGATGTTGCTACAATTGTCCATCAAGCTGTAGTTCTCGCTGATTGAAAGGCCGATAATGCAATACGGTTCTGATTCATCGCACGGATATGAGCCAACGGCAATGGGCCTGATATGACTGAAGTGGTCACCACTAGGGTTCTCGCCCCGAAGCCCAGCTAGAGCAACAAAGCCAAGCACTTGCCGCGACGAGTCCATAGTAGCGAAACGCCACAAGGTAGTTTTGCAATGGACCGCTGCGTTCAATGTCATGCGCGAGCTGCGAATGCCAATGCGTGGAGGGCTTCCTCTCCGTTTCTCATGTGTATGCATGCAAACGGGTGTCTGGTGCGTCACCGACAGGCACTGCGAATCGGACGCCTTGATGACTCACGCACGCGAATTGGTGTGGAGGGCACAATGAAACGCCACGTGCTGCTCCAGACACTAACCAGACCCTTGTTCGTGAACGGAAGAGGCGGACTGACAACAAACCTTGAGCTCACGCAACAATGTCCGCATCGAGTGCGTTGCAGCGACTCTGAGAGACTGCATGGCCAATGCTACGACGGCGGTGAGCGACAACGACGCTCAATTGATGCCGGCGACTGGCTGGGCTAGACCAGCTCTGCAAGACTCCCATTTCGATCGTTAACCTGCAGAGGGCAAAGGAGGGGCCCCGCGCGGCGTGCCTCATCGATGCATTAACTGCCGCGTGGCCCTGCCCGAGGCCTGGGTCTACAGTGCGCCACGCCCAAGCGAGCGCACATGGGCGAAAGTGATGATAGTGATGATATGATGATACGTGCCTTGGACGATGGCGCAGGAAGACGCGGGTGAGGGCTGAACGTGCCGTGAATGAAGTAGCACTTCTCTGCTCTGGACATGAGCGAGCACAGGTACAGGCAGCACAGGCACAGCGCCCGCAGCACGCCCCGCTGTTGCTAGGAGGGGTCCAATTGGCGGGCGGCGGTTTGCATGAGGCAGGGTACGAAGGGGTACGTCCTCGACGGCACTGGCCCTTGCCCCACGTCGATTCCCCCGCCCACCGATTGCGGCGGAAAAGTCAAAACGGGGCAAGGTACAAGAACGGAGGCGTGAAACCGTCCTGCAACAAATTTCTCGCCTCCGCGCTGCGACTTCACGATCCATGCATTGCAACCTCTCTTCTCCGCCGACGCCGATACCTCCCGCCTCCAGCCCAGAAACACCAGCAACATGTGCGGAACCGACGGCCCTGCGCTGCCCGCCGCCAATGTACGTCGCAGACTCGGCCCGCTGGCCGATTGCTGATGCCTCTGGCTCGCGCGCGCAATTACTGACTCACCTCCAGGGCGGCGCGGCCTCTCGCCCGGCGACGCGGTCGAACCCCTACCAGCCCGTGGGCGACTACCTCTCCAATGTCGGCAGGTTCCAGATTATCGAGTCGACGCTCCGAGGTCAGCCTCTGCCGCTGCCACGCACCGCCGCGGCCACTACTGACTCGCTGAGCAGAGGGAGAGCAGTTTGCCAATGCCTACTTTGACACCGCAATCAAGATCAAGATGTATGTTGCAATGTTCCTCTGCGTCGAGCCAACGCTGACACCGCCTCCAGCGCCAAGGGTATTCAGCCGAACCTGTCCAATGCCCTCGTATACCGTCCACCCCTCGGCTAACCCGTTGCGTGCCAGCCCTCGATGAGTTTGGCGTCGACTACATCGAATTGACCTCGCCCGCCGCCTCTGAGCAATCCCGCCTGGACTGCATCGAAATCTGCAAGCTCGGCCTCAAGGTGCGATTTCCAACCACACCAATTTCCATTTGCTTCCCCGCTAACCAATCTCTAGGCCAAGATTCTGACTCGTGAGTCATCGCTCGGTTCACCGCTTCCGCACTCGATGCCTAACCACCCCAATAGACGTCCGATGCGACATGCGCGATGCCCAATTGGCCGTCGAGACTGGCGTTGACGGCTTGGATATCGTCATTGGCACCTCCAGCTTCCTCCGCGAGCACAGCCATGGCAAGGACATGGTTTACATCACCAAGACCGCGCTCGAGGTCATCGAGTTTGTCAAGTCCAAGGGGCTCGAGGTTCGATGTGGGTGACCAGAATATGAGTCGCAGGTCTGATCAGCGCTGACCAGCACGCAGTTTCCAGCGAAGACTCTTTCCGATCAGACCTGGTCGACCTGCTGTCTCTGTACAGCGCTGTGGATAAGGCTGGCGTCAACCGCGTCGGTATTGCCGACACTGTCGGCTGCGCTTCTCCCCGCCAGGTCTACGACGTACGTACCGGTGCATTCCGCTGTATACTCGTCAAGATGCTAACTGTTCCCATAGTTGGTCCGGACCCTGAGAGGCGTTGTTTGTACGACTCGTGTCCTCCCTGTAAAGACGCCTGCTAACCCGACGTACCAGCTTGCGCAATAGAAACCCACTTTCACAACGACACCGGCTGTGCCATCGCCAATGCGTGAGTACTTGAAGCAGTCGGCTTATGCAAATAACTAACCCGTGCAGTTTCTGTGCCCTGGAAGCCGGTGCCACCCACGTGGACACCAGTGTGCTGGGAAGTGAGTAGCCCCGATGAGAGAATCCTGAGAGCCATGTGCTGACCGAGGCCATTGCAGTTGGTGAGCGCAACGGCATCACCCCTCTTGGCGGTCTCATGGCTCGAATGGTGGTCACGAGCCCCGAATACGTCGAGAGCAAGTATAAGCTCAGTATGATCAAGGAGGTGAGAATCGGCCGGTGCGTCAAGTCTAGCTGTGACATCCACTGACATGGTTTTCTAGATTGAGGATCTGGTTGCCGAGGCCGTCCAGGTCAACACGCCCTTCAACAACCCCATCACCGGCTTCTGCGCCTTTACCCACAAGGCCGGCATCCACGCCAAGGCTATCCTGAACAACCCCTCGACGTACGAGATTCTTAACCCCGAGGACTTTGGCCTGACGCGCTACGTCCACTTTGCGTCTCGCCTGACTGGCTGGAACGCCGTCAAGACTCGCGTGGGCCAGCTGGGCCTCACCATGACGGACGACCAGGTCAAGGAATGGTCAGTGCACACGGAACACTACAGCGATGGAAGATGATGCTAACCAATGATGCAGCACGGCCAAGATCAAGGCGTTGGCGGATGTCCGACCGATTGCCATCGATGACGCCGACTCCATCATCCGGAGTTTCCATCTGTCGCTCCAGAATGGACAGAATGAAACGAACGCCCAAAACGGCGCGGAGAATGCAGTGACGGCGTAGCTTGGGCGTGGAACGGGCAAGGATCTCGATGATGACGGGCGGGAGAGGGACAAAAGCGTATTTAAGTCTCTTATATTGAGCATTAGTGTGTGATTCGGCGCAATTGATGTACCGCAACGTGTTCAATCCATGGTTGCACCGCTTCTACTCCGTACGTACTTGCTTGGGTGCTGGCCGTCAAGTGCAAAGTCAGCATTTAAGGCCGGTATCAAAGACAGCACTGGACCCTGGATCGCGGGCCGTGGGACAGGGGTCGACACATGTCCATTGATTGGCGCGCGGCAGTCATTCAATGTATGTCAACTTCCGTTCTAATGTTGGGCGCTGTCTCGGGTCTGCTGTCTCGGGGCTGAGTAGAGACCCTTTGTTCGTTTTCCCTCTATAGGGGAATACTGAAGTCTCTGCTCTTCTATTACGCATATCTCGAGCACTAAATGTAAAGATTATATTAGTTTCTGTTTACTATAGTAGAACAATACGCTAAAATTCGTATCGTTTTTTATAGAGAAATAAGACTCTTAATTATTAAAAGAAAGGGCCTCTCTAATGCCATCGAACGGTCACTAGTATAATGCACGAATATAGCTGCACGATGACTTATGTGTTAATGCATGTAGCTGGCTCGCAGCTGAAAAGCTCTGTAACCCCTTTTGGGTCACGTGCGACGCACTTATCCAAGTGTGGTCTTTCTTGGACATGGCACAAAGTGGTGGTGGCCTCATTCTGACACAAGTTAGTTCAAAACAAAATCAATGGAGACGAGTGAGTTGTATCCTTCCAAGTAGACAATACAAATGAAACAGAGTACGGTTACTGCAGTCCAGGAGGAGCCCGAACAGGGKCCTTCACTGTCTATCGTCCTCCTTGGCCCATGTGATCCTACCATCAGAATGCCTGTGAAACAGAAAACCGCCTTTAGCGTCCCGCTGCCAATAGCTATTTTCCCTGCTCTTTTGTCTGGAGGATTCGTGAGAGGATGCTGACGGTGATGAGGCCTTTCGTTTCTGACGACCACCGCTGCCGGAAACGTAGTCGGTCGTAGGTAGGAGCGACTTCGACGAGACAGAGCTTAACGCCCTGAGCGATTGAGAAGACGCCGCAGGCGTGGGCTGGCAGGGTTGCTGGACCACCTCGTAGTCAGCTTCGTCTTTGTCTTCGTCTCCGTTCGTCTCCTTGAAAGTACCGCCAGCACCAGGCAGAGGAGCTCCTTCGGCGATAGGTTGGAGGCCACCGCGGCGTTGTTTCCAATGCTCCGTTAGCTGGTCCCTTAGGGCACACGACTGGTCCCTCGCGTAGTCCTGTTCGTTCCTGATGCCTTTGTACCCATCCTTGTGCCCTTGGTAAGTGTCCTTTACGTTTGCCGACGCGTATTGATATTGGTGGTATTTGAGCGCGCCGTTATTCCCCGACGGAGTAGCATAGTGTGCAAAGAAATTCAGATTGGTGCCGTCTGTGGTAAAGGTCGTGACCTCGGCATGGCCGGGGGGGTCAGGTTTCCCGAGATAGGAAAGGGCTTGGTTCCGGGCGTAGACAAGGGCTGCTCCGTCGTAGGCGCTCTGTAGTCTCGCTTCTTCCATATCCTTTCCGCGTCCCTTCCACTCCCCGGCTAGATGCGGCAGAGTCAGCGAACCGGGGCTATCCTTGTAAAGCACGGCGCCGCGGATATTCTCATCAACCGGGAATGGATCGTATTGCTGCATCTCTAGGCCCTCGGCAAAGTCGGGCTGTGGAGCAGATAAGCTGTTGTTAAAGCCAACGTCGTTTGGAAAGCCCGTGAACGCCTGGTTGAAGACTCTCTTATAACCATCGTCATCATACTCCTTTAGCAGCTTCCCGCTAACCTCAACAACCATGGTCGCTTCGTTGAAGGCTCCTCCAACAGCGCGGGCGTAGCGCTTATACTCTGACTCGGGGGGGGAAGCGGTTGCACGGGATCGGGTGTGCCGTTTGCGGATATCACCGAGATTTGTAGGAGGCTTGGAGTAGAGGGGTTCGAGGATGCCATTCTTATAAGCCTGGATAGCAAAACCAGACGTCGTTGTCGAGATGGTCTTTGCTGATGACGAGTCGACCGTGGATTCTAAGTGAGCAGACGCCGACGCGTTCTTGCTTGCCTTCCTCTTTCCCATCTTGTTAAATCGGGCCAAGTTCTTACGCGTTAACCGCGTCCGCTTTAGCTGACGTTTGTCGTTGTCGCCGTCGCTATCAAGCTGCCATTTCTGCAACTGCGTGGCTGGAGGGACTTGCTCTTGCCTTTCGACGCTAGGATCAGGGGGGGAGGTGTCTCGACGCTTGAGATGCTTAGGCTTAGGCTTTGGATCTTGTCCAGTGGTCTGCACGCCCTCCTCGGTTAGTCGTTGGCTTGCGTGAGGGAGCGTCCCCATACCTTGTCCACCTGTTCTGCTCCCTCAACCCTAGGCTGTTGTGTGCTCGTTGGCGTTAATCGGGCCCTCTTCGCCGGCAACGGATCGCTCTCGGACGTCGCGTCGAGTTGCCTCTTCGCTGCCTGCACGGGCGTCGTGTCTTGGGCGAGGCCTCCGTCCAGAGACGGCTCTCGGTGGCTCCGCGGAAGCTCTGTACCTGATGAGTTAACAATCGTCCGCTTCTGCGAAACATTGTTGATGACTGACCTGCACCCTTGTCTGCAGCAGCGTCTAGCAGCTTCGCCTGGGCGGTCTTGGATGGTGTCGCCCGAGAGTGGCGGGTCCGCGCCTTGATAACCCGGCCGTTCATGGCAGAGAACGCACTGACGCATGCAGGAAGATTGGGTTTTCTCTCAGCGCCCAAGCCGGCCGACAGCATGGCCTGCTGAGGGCCGCAAAAGTCGAGGGTTTTGCAGTTGGAGAGATGTGAGATCATTTGGGCCGGGCGCTTGATACAAATACCCACTATTTCAGGTAGCAGGATGTTGGGGCGGCTATTTCTGATTGGCTGCTGGCGGCTGCCTGCGGGGTACTCCGTACTTCTGCATGACCTACCCCAGCCACGGTGGCAGGTTTGCCAACGCAACCACAACAGCGACATTGCCCTTCAACCGTGAACCAACGCATTAGTAAAGGGTAACTGGTTCCCCCAGACGGGACAGAGGATGCACCAGTACCCTTCAAGACGGAGCTCGACCTCTAAGACGGAGCTGGTCGAGCTGAGCGACCGGGCAACGACGACCTCTCCATGCACGGCCGGCAAGTTCAAAGGTGCGGAGTTCGGCGCGGCATGCAACGGGGAAGAGCGGGTCCAAGGGGCCTGGAGCACGGAGCCTGGCCGCACACAGCCGGCCGCAGGCATGCGACCAGCGTGCTAGCACAACAGACGCCAATAGATTGCGTGTCACCGCCCTTCCCGAACACACACACATACGCGCGGGGTCAGCCCGGAAGACTCACTCTGAAGCTGCGCTGGAGTCATTTGCGCTCGTAGAGCCTCAAGCATGATCTCCGGCCTGGACTGACTCGGCGCCAGTTTCCGCGGCGGGACGAGATCGACACGACGAGAAGACGTGAGTACTCGTAGTGGACGCTGTCGGAGAGCTTGGCTGCACGGTGCAACCGGCCGCAGGCATGCGACTAGCGTGTTGGTACGAAACTGACGTTGGGCAGGCTACAGCAAATGCAGGCCACGGAGCAAACCGCTGTGCCAGCATCGCAGGACACATCTAGTCGACGGCCGGGCGTCTCTGAAAAGCTGGGGTTGCCAAGACGAGATGACTCACGAACGCCCGTAACTGCAATGGTACGGTACCGCAAGCATGAGGGCTCTGCTGCCGGCTTTCATCCGACACGCAGTCACGCCGAGTAGCCAATTGAGAGCAAGTGTCAGTCGGTTTGGGTGATGTGGAGCCGGGCGACAGTGGGCTTCGTGACAAGTTGTCCTGGCCGCTCATCTCGTGTCTGCCCTAGAACAGCACCAACCAGCCAGCCGTACACCTCGTGCCGTGCGACCAGACTCTCTCTCGCCGTTAGTTCGCGTCTTATATGCCGCTCTCGGCTCAGGGCGTCGTCTCGATGCCGCCCGGTCGCTGCACCCAACCCGGCCAGCGAGGCCCTGCTTGTGTAAACGACTTCACCAAGGCTAGATGCCGCTGCCCGTCAGCCGGTAAGTGCGACCAGCCACCTGCGAGGCGCCTTCTTTCGCACCCCATTTTGACGGTGGTGTTCACCAAGAGCCAGAGCTACAAGCCCAGCGGTCCGGTGTCGATGCTGCAATTTCCTCGCATCTCTGCCAATGGTGTGAGACAGCTAAGACGACATCGCCAACAGATAGGCCCCGGATGCGACCCCCGTGCGAAACCAGGGCCTCCCGGAAGGCTACCTGACGGCCTCGTCGTCGCCACGTGGCTCATGCTCCTTGTGTCGTCCATCATCTGGCAGATCAAGGCGTCGCTTCTGTACTGGCAGTTTGACGTCGCCAACGGGCGCGCCCCCTATATCTAGGTACCCAAATCTACCCATAAATTATAATAGGTTACCCATGAGTCACTCAACGACATCCGCAATCTAGATAGGACCTCTGTCAGAGTCTCTCTTTCAATCAACCCTTCAGCATGATTACCCCGAGTTCCGGCACCTGGTTCTCTTACAGACTCGCCTAAGCCTGTTCACGTAGACCGGGTCTAATGCCCTACTCGCTTCGACGAGATCTACCTGAAGCAACCGCCTGACACCTTTCGGCTTCATCGCCGTTTCTCGCAAAGCGGGGATGAAACTGAAGCAGCGTCATCGGGCGTACCGAAACTGCCAGGATTCACGCGATACAGCCATGTCCATTATTTGTCGTTGGCTATTGACTTGCACAGGTTGCTCCTCATACTTGCATACGGGAGAGCATATTCGCGGAGTCCTGTATCGATCAACACTTTGCTTACAAAATCATTGTGAATCCACGAAGGACAAGCCTGCTGGTGGATGTGGGCTGTTACATGGGTACTGACATCAGACAATTGGTCATGGGCGGATATCCCGCAGAGGTACGCTCCAAACACATGCTAATCGGGGCTCTATTGAAAGTAGATAGTGCGTTCTAGGATTGGACATTGAGAGCCGTGAGATCCCATCCAAGTGAGTGAAGATGGTTTGAGCTGACACATTCTTGAAAGGGTTTTGCAGTCTTAGACGTACGTTATATAATGAGCGTCACAGCCACCATGGACCTCACTTCCAACATGCAGACATGCTTCACTACGAATTGCACCGCCGTCTCCTATACAAGTTCGATTTTGTCTACTCTGCAAACGTTTTACATCTTTTTGATATCGAACTAAGAGCTTTTCTTCCGAAATTTGGTTTCGCTCACGAAGCCCGGCGGTATTATATAGGGTCGTCAGTGGGACTTGCTCCGAATCATCGATCGGAGTACAGACAGCCGGACGGCAAAGGCTATCGCTTCACGGTTGTGGAATTTCAAGATGGGTTCTTCAATGGAAGATCCAAGTGCCTTCGAGCCCGGGTGACAGGCTTTCAAAGACAGATGTTTTGAGCCTCTCAACTATTACTCTCAACCCCACCACCATCACGCTGCCGTTGCTGCCTGCTCTCTGCGAACTGCGCCAATTGCTTCGTGAGCAACGCCTTTGTCGTCATCGAAACTCAGAGTAGATTCAACCTCGTTGAATCCAACCTAGATTGTGTTGAAATCCTCGCCTTCATCCTGCGTGCCTTCTTCCCGAATGGCTGCGTTATCCGCGCTGGCAACATACCAAAATATGATCTTCAGAATTCCCTTATTGACTCGCTGAGTGACAGCAGAGGGTTCAGTGACGGCTTTGGGGCTGCCCTCGCCCTTCATAGAAGATGGCAAAGTAGCCATGGTCTCCATGTTGACGGGGAGCAGTTGAACGGGTATGGTAGCAGAGATACATTCTACAATTGTAGTCCAATAACGCGAGCCAAGTCGTTTTCTAAGGCCTCCTTCTTATCTAACCGGCCGAGTACGAGACCATTTCTCTAAGACCCTCAAGGATACCGGCTTCATCTATATTATATCGTTRTTTAGGTAGGATAGCCTTGATTGCAAGAAGGTTTAGAAATTAGAACCAATCTCGTATCCGCGCCGACGCACCATTGATTCGAGCACATTCGATAGACTTGCCCTCAATCGTCTTGACTTCCGGGTTACGGCGTAGGAAACCAAGAGGTTAAAGGTCGCCGCTAGCAATAAGAATCTGTGAAGCTAGGCACAACTGCGCATGCACCTGATTGGATGAACGCTCGGATAAACCTAATTGCGAGCTTACCCACAATAGGGGCAAAGCTCACGATTAAATGCCGCCTCGTCAGGCAATTCTCTTATGTAGAAAAACAAGGCTATTTTGCAGCATCAATCGTATGCTCCTAAGCGACTACAACACATCGTGTGACAGAATCTTAGTGTAAGATACAATACGCTGTTGCTCCCACCGGGAAAGGTGGCATCCCGATCAGGTAAGGCGCCCTTGCCGCCCTTGCCGCCATCGGCCCGCCGCCCCTCTATCGCTGACCGTATATATAAACTAACCTCCATCCTCCTCAGTCAACTTGTATACTTGACTTCTCTTCCCCTCTTTCCCTCCCTTCAGCTCCGTTGGCCATTCCGCCTTCGCACCCTGCCTGCGCCAATCCTTCATTTCGGGGGACACGTCATTTCGGCCCAGAGAKAGCCCGTTTTCAAGCTCCGCCACATCTGCTGTGCGCCCTTCCTCGAGACAGATTCGCCTACGGCAACCGCCCCAGGCATAGAGGCTCAGAGGAATTCGATTGCTGCCGAGCCAATGGAAAAATTGCCGCATATGACGTGACTGCGCCGATAGCCGACCCGAGCCTCCGCACGATTACGACCCACCGTCGTCGACGCCCTTGACAAGCTGAAATGTGCCTCATGTCGTGTTGCGGCCTGGCGTTGTTTCGAGCTGGCCAACATAGCGTGATGTTGGGCTGACTTCGGGACGCCGAGAACGCCCTGGAAATCGAGCTGGCATGATCTTCGGCGATGTTGCTTAGAGAAGAAGGACACCCGGAAAGTGTTGTGTCAAGTGTGGCCCGGCAACTCGATGATTGGCGGCATTTGGAGTCGACCATGCCTGAACTCATTTTCTCGGATACGATCGTTTGCACAACACAAAGGCTTTGAGAACGGAAAGGCACTGTAACGAGCGGCTGCAACCGGTGCTTTGTTAAGCCGCGTCCTCGCTCATTTTAAGGCGTCCTCCTATAGCCCTGTCCGCGCCGCAAACTTCCATAACCACTTCAAAGGCTGTATAGACAGCGCAAAGACCTTCTTCGGCTGGTCGGCAGTGGACTTGGAATGACGTGATGTCTATCTCCTCCGACGGCGGTTCTGATGTGGACGACGGAGACGATGATAGCAATGATAGTCTTTCCCATTATATTATCCCACGTCGCTAACATCTCATAGAGCAGTAGACACTCCGTCGCGGTGTGCCCGGCATTCTCGCCATGCGTGCTTAGAACGTATCACCTAAGTCCGACAATGGCAAATCTGCGTCAAATGAGAACCGCCGCCTCTAGTGTCGAGGCCGGCTAGAAACACAAAGGGCAAACTTGCACTTCCAATCCACGTCGCCTCAAGAAAAACCCTTGGACTCTCTGAAGAAGAAGGGGTGTTACTACGATCCGCCTTGCTTCAAGAAGCAGATAGTAATAAATCGGATCGACAAGCTTGACGAGCCCCATTGTGGCATCAGGTTCGATGCTGCGGATGGTTCCAACTCCACGGCGACTGTCGAAGCATCTTCATCGTCAATCGAGCATTCCAACATGCCAGAACGCTGCCACTCCGTGGCGGGGATATCTATCTCTGAAAAGGCCTTACAAGCATGAAACTCACGGGTAGGAGATCGACGTTGCATGTCTGTGTGTTTAGGATCCCTCCTTTATACTTAATAAAGCTGCGCCTAGCTTACCTATTATATTAACTGCGCCCCTTTTATTTCCTCGCCAGTGCTAATACTCTAATCTCTTCTCAACCACTTTTCTGTCAACCACTGTTTTTCTCCACCACTTCTGTTCTCGACTCATTTCGTTTCCTAGCCACTATTTTCTTTAAATCTTCCACCCCTATTTTCCCCTTTCAACCTCTCTGTCCATTCTCCTTTTCGCGTGAGACATCTCACGCCTTGAGAATCTTGACCAGCTCAGCAACGATGGCATCTCCTGCTTGTACAGTGCCCGTGCTGCCGCCCATGTCCTTGGTTCTCAGCCCGGCGTCGATGGCGGCGCGGACCGCGTCCTCGACGATTTTAGCCTCGTGGGCGAGATTCAGAGAGTACCGGAACATCATGGCCACGGAAAGGATGGCGCCAATCGGATTCTGGAAATGATGTCAGCTCTGTACTTGCAGCGAATGGATAGGAATCGCCCGAAACAGGGTCTTGACGCACGACAATCCCTTTCCCTGATATGTCTGGCGCGCTACCTGTCATCTGCGTTAGCGACTGATGTCTACATGAGGGCTCGAGTGGAGGATAGGAGTCTCACCATGAATCGGTTCACAGATAGACGGCACTGCAGAGCCCGGAATCCCGCAGAGACTCGCGCTCGGGAGGAGCCCTATGCTTCCAGCTATGGCGCTCGCCTCGTCGCTGAGAATATCCCCTGAAAACTCGTTAGCTAAACCGCCTTCGAGATGGACGAGAGGCCTCGCTCACCTGCCAAGTTGGGCGCTATTATAACGCCATTCAGCTGCCTCGGGTTCTTGACCATGATCATGGCCGCGCTGTCAATAAGCTGATGCGCAACCTTCAGATCAGGGAACTCGTTTTTATAGACCTCCTCAACCACACAACGCCAGAGTCTGCTTGTCGCCAGCACTTTTGCCTTGTCTAGCGAGATAACCCGCGAGTCTCCCCTAGTCCGGGCCAGGTAACCGCCCAGCCGCGCGATACGCTCGATTTCTGGTTTCGTGTAAACAGTAGTGTCGAACGCATTAAACCCATCGTACTCTTTTCGCTCTCCAAAATACAGGCCTGAGGTTAACTCCCGGACTAACATCATGTCGATGCCGCGGCAGACGGACGCCTTTAGGGGGGAGGACTCGACGAGGGCGTCGGACGCGAAGAAGCAGGGACGGAGGTTTCCATAGGCGCACATCTCACTGCGTAGCTTTAGGAGGCCCTGCTCCGGGCGGACGGCGCCGGTGCCCCATTCAGGGCCGCCGATGGCGCCGAGGAGCACGGCGTCGGCGGCTTTGGCGGCGGCGAGGGCCTTGTCTGTGAGGGGGGTGCCGGTCTGGTCGATGGAGCACTGGGGAGAAACGCTGAGGTTAGCAAGAGACTTCTCTCGTGGATGTCTTTGGGCCCGTATGATCCGTCGTCGGGGGACGACTTACCCCTCTGAGCAGGTGGTCCTGCAGATTGAATTTGCCAGCAGTCGGGCTCAGCTTCTCGACCGTCTTAATAACCTGAATCCTGCGTCAGACGTGCTCAACTGCAGGTCGCAAATACCAGACTCGTACCTTGATTGCCTCAGCAATAACCTGTCAAATAACCAAAGTCAGCCTCTCTCCGTCTAGAGCTAAGGGTGGGAAAGCTCGGGGGTAGTCAGTCACCTCTGGGCCACAGTGGTCGCCCGCAAAAACAACAATGTTGTATTCCGCCATGGTTGCAATACTTGTCCGACGGAGTTCGTCCAAAGAAGGGTCCGTCTTGTATGACGAAGCACGAGAATGAGTGGAAGACGAGGTGGGAGGCAGAGGTCCGACGGAGAAATTCAGAAGTTTAGAGTTATAACGGCATGCTTTCGCTGGCAGCGCAACTCGCCCCCGCCCCTCCTCCCCTCACCTCCCTCTCCGATCTCGGCAGAACCCCGCCCCCCTCACCTGCCGAGATCTGAGAGGGAGGAAGCTTCAGCCTGCTTCAACCCGCTTCATTCCAAGAAAGGATCGAAGGTAATGTACCCGTTGGGTCGTCCTAAGGGAAACCAACTTAGTGTAACACTAAGTTGGTCACAAAACTCGAGACCAATTTGACCCCGCCAAATTCGCCCTTTTACACCGCGTAATTGATATCTCTTTCTTYAAACTACGTCGCGKTACATTTTTGCTCGTATTTTTAACCACATCGCAATGATTGATGACCCTAATATCCTTGCCGTCGCCCAAGTGGTAATTGCATCTTGCGATATCTTCAGCGGCAGCCGGCGGCGTAGTCAACATTAACGCCGTTAATGCAATAATAATCGTGCCTTCCTTCATCACGATAGCTTCAATTGACTTAGTTAATACGAGAAAAAGTGTAACGCGACGTAGGTTGAAGAAAGAGATGTCAATTACGCGGTGTAAAAGGGCGAATTTGGCGGGGTCAAATTGGTCTCGAGTTTTGTGACCAACTTTTAACACACTAAGTTGGTTTCCCTTAGGACCCACCAACAGGTMCAGAGCAGGAGCACATAAAGGCAATATGGATGCATATGATCTCATACATATACACATGGCCGTAACGTTCCTCGATCGGCCTATTGGATACGGATACGGAGATACACTTGTTCATAGTAGATGTCACCTCGGTCTCAGTTTGTCGATGCAACACTCCTCACCACTTCGCTATACATCCGATATTACATTCGAAGGCAAGCTTCAAGAGTCGCCCTCTTAAGCACCAGGTATCACCTCTGTGAACCACATAAATGGCTTTTACTGGTTACCTACCAGCTGCCCCCTGCAGCACCGTCCTCCTGGCAGTGTCGTCTTGTCGCAGGTCCTTCCAGTACGTCGGCGCTTTTGCGGCAGTGGTGGCTCGTAGCGGCCGTGGAGGCTTGCATCGACGGTTAACAAAGCTTTTTCGGAGGTCACGGGACAGCTTACAGAGCGCGGTGAGTGTCTCGCTTGCGGTCTGGCATCTTACCAGCGGCCTTGAGGCGTGTCGAGAGGGCTGGCAGCGGGTGAGAAACTTAACATCGAGCGAAGATTCGATTCTGTGAGGGCACTAGATGGTGTCGACATCCGTAAGCGTATCAGCGAAAAAGTTATCGTGAGGGCGGCGGACAGCGCTGTTAGCACGCTGTAAGATATAGGAGGGGAAAAATAATAGCGCTCAGAATGGTATCGACGTAAGATATCTGCCGCTTACATAATGGTGACGGTCACCTGGGCTACGCTAACACAGTGTTAAGGCGCTGTGACAGTCACTGCGCCCTTACGAAAATAATAACATTATAACTTATATAAAACTATTAAAAGACGCTTTAAAACAAGCCTATTTTTGCTATAAATAAGTACCTATGTAGCTAGTTATAATAGGTTAAAGTATTTACCTATTACTAGGTATCCACGCGTTGAAAGCGTGGCATATCGAAAGACTCCGGTGGCCAAAAGACCTCCCTCCCGACTTACCAAAAGCATCACCCTGCCTCTCTACCTGCCACCCACTGAAGTTGCTGTTCAAGAGAACAGCGAAACTATTGTCCCTGGCAGAGATGGCATGTGGTTTCCCGTGAACAGACTCACATATGCAAGTCCGTTTCGCTACTTTACCTTTCCAAGGTCTTCGATTTGCAAGACATTTACTGATGCATTCCAGCTTTTCAGATGTTTTTCTGATTACATCGGACTTCCCGACATCCAAGTTCGTCATCCAAGCCAAGAGGTGGACCTCTCATTCATCGCGAAGATGGCAAAGAAACGTGCCAGAGTGAGTTCCCGATATGCACTGTTTCCCTCATCGACTGTTCTAACTGAATCAAGGCTGGAGCTCCACGTTCTGTAGGAAAAAGAAGACGCCTGGATCCTATGTCTAACGATTATTCAATCACACCGAGACCAGAAGCAGCTGAGACTGTGAGCAACCCTTCGCCGGGCGCCACCTATCCAACGCTCAAATGTCCGGTTCTAGGTTGCGATGTCTAGTACAACACGCCCTCAGCCAAATCTTCCATGCGAGACCATATCAAGAAGAAGTACCCAGGGATTCCTTCGCTCAAATGCGACTTTCCAGGTTATCACCTTCTCTTTCATACAGGCAAAGAAAAGAAACAACACTACCAAAACGATCACAGTACAGACTCAGACACTACGTGGCTCTGCCCCGTGATCGATTGCCAGTTGGCATATAACACAATATACCAAATGCACACGCACGTTAGGAGGGCGCACCCTGAACATGGCCGTGTAGCATGCTCCAGCCCTCTGTGTCCTGAACTGTTTAGGTCCGACCAGGACAGGGACTCGAACTCGTTGGATGCGCACGCGGAGAGCGTCGTACATTGCCGCCTCAAGGATAAAGGCTGCAAGACTTTCTTCCTCCGCCGTGCGGCGGAGCTCCTACACTTCGAGACCATCCATAACGACGAAGCATGGACCTGCCAAATTGAAGAATGCGACGAGGTCTTCACGTCCCCTCGCCATCGGAACCGTCATATGGGGTCCAGTCACCCAGATATCGAATATAACAAATGTCCAGCAAGGAGATGCGATGAGAATTTCCTCAACAATTTGGACATGCAATCTCGTCTCGAACAGAAGCATCCTCACATGCGGACTTTTCCTTGCCCATACGAGGATTGTGAGGTCGTGTGCAAATCCTAGCATGCTCTCCACCTGCATTAGAGATCTGAACATCTCAAGTTGGAGTTTCCGTGCCTAGTGGAAGGCTGCTCAAAAACGTTAACGTCGAAACTCGGGATCAAGAAACATGTCGAGGTTGTACATGAAGGCACCTGTTTCCCTTGCTACGAGGAGGGTTGCGCAAAGATTTTTTAGTTCCTCGTCAAGCTTGGCAAGGCATATCAAAAACAGACACGGTCCCGTCACAATCCCGTGCCTTCATCCGGGCTGCGAATCGGTCTTCCGTTCTGAGGGAAGCTTGAAAAGCCATATGAAGAAGGTACATGTTCACACGCCACCACTGATCCACCCGTGCCCCAAAGTAGATCGAGAAGGATGCTGGGAACGATTCTCAGACCCGAAAGCGGCAGCCATGCATGCCAACGTGGCGCACCACGGAAAATTTCCTTGTGTTTTGCATGAAGAGAGCGGCTGCATAGAATTGTTTGCAGACAAAGCGACGGCAACCTTTCATACAGACACCGTCGCTGGGTTAACTCCATTCCGCAATGTGTGGATAATATCATGGGCCGAGGAAAATATCGATATGTATATCTCGAGCATGAAAAGAAGCACAGAGAATTAGGTCATTTCACCACTCTGACGGACGTTCCGAAACCTAAGGAGTTCATCATACGCACAGACTTTGCGGATGCGGATGCGACTGCGACTGCGGCCGAGGGCGGCGGATCTCTTAATGAAGATGACACCATCAGTGATTTTGAAGCTGATGACAGTCCAGGGAAAGGGGATTTCCACTAGGTGTCGGGAATTTTGGCCCCCTTCCCTCTGTCACGTGCCGTTTTCGCCATGGACACGATCGAGGAACAGCAGCGCTCCTTGTCGGAAAGAAATGAGAAGCTACTGGGTGGTGAGTCTAGCCATGTACAGTCCATAACGACTATCGATGACTGACTTAAAACCAAAATATTCAGACTTCTCGACTCGTTCCCTTGCTCATCTGGGCCTCAACTGCATGGGGCCTTGCCGAGTTGTCGACAACATGATCAGCACTTTGCCCATCGCCCGCATCTTAAGCTTTGAGACCACTGCTCTTCGCCGCGGTAAAGGCGGACCGTACATGCGGACCAGATGCATCTCGTGTCAAACTGAATTTGACCTGAGTAACGCGCTTCTGAAGTACGACCTCAAAGCAAGTAGCCATGGTCGGATATGCGAGAAAAAACGTTGCACCAAACCTAGCTTCGGCGGCTCAAGATTTTGCAAAGATCACCTCTCTGCATGGCACGACCCAAACCCTCTTGAAACAGACCTCCCGCAACTTCAAAAACTACGAGAGCATGTCTCTCCGTTTTTGCAAGTCAAGTGGTCCGACGAACCTGCCATGGGGAAAGTCCTTGCGCTCATGGACTCCATTGGGGCCGGGAAGTCGCCTGCCTCGGCGCTCAGATTCGTCGATCTTGAGTATAACATTTTCACGGGGAGAGTATTCCAAATTGGCATGTGCGATGCTTATGGAACTAAGACGATGGACTGCCGGACCTTGTATGGATCCGAAGCCCTCCGAGCAACTAGTCAAAAAAGCTCCACTGCTGATTGCAACATGGATCGCATGATGATGAAGTTGGTCCAAGCACATCACTGTACTCAAGGCTCAAGGACTGCAAAGTAGATTGTAGACGAGCTAATACGGCAGGGCATCTCGCAAGAGACCTATTTCATAGTCTAGCACTTTCACACAGATGACCTATCACGATTGCGCGAGTGGTTAGAGTCAGAGGGGGAGTATGGGGTACTCCCCCCTGACTCCTAGTGCATCCCATTGATCCCTTACTTTCAGAGAAACCTTCGAGGAGCCAAACTACCGGACGACAAGCGGTTCCCGTTGACCTTGCCAATCATCTTTCCCATTATGATGGGCACGGATCACGTACTGGCCGGGAAGAATCACCACGCCCTCGTGGATGCGCAGCAGCTGCAGTGTATGATGGCCATCTTTCGGGTGCTATGTCTGTCTCCTCAGAATCGTCCGAATGGTTGGTTGGAGCAGTTCCGTCAGGACCCTTCCTCACACCGAGCGGGCCTTCGCCAGGCCGTTGGAGTTATGCTGGAAGCTTGAGTCGGGGGCCTGCTACCGCGGTTTGGGAATGCGAATGTTGTATTTAGTTGCTTTCGGATGGCAAAATTTCTTAGGAATTGATTGCTTGCACCTCTATAAGCTCTCTTGCTCGCGACAATTCGAGAATGTCTTCGTCCCTGGCGTTGAAAACACGGATGAAGAATGCGTACCACAATATCGTTGTCAGTATAATTAACAGTGCCAACACAACGTCTGCCTCTTAACATCTATCAATCATTCCTTAAACTATGAGGCTATGTATCTGACCTTCACCATACCATCATGTCTCTACCCGTGATTGCCGTGCTGAAGCGTATCGCCTTAGCCCTCGAGTTCCCCTTCGTTTGTAAAGCCTTTGCCTTGCCGACAGTCGAACCCTGCTCAACCGACTTTGTTCTTGCGGGTACACTCGTCTCGGCTCAACCGGCTTGTTCCAAGCGGCTGTGTCGTGATCAGCCGCGTCCACAATAGTTCCGATGTCGCGGTCGCCATCTTTGTCTTCGCCGGTAATACTCTGGTAGTCGGGGTCGTGGCATGTAGTACAAAGATATTGGAAGAAAGAAGAGCTGCGTCTGACCCAGCTTGAAGGTGCCATCACGTCGTCGGTGGCAATCGTGGACAAAGTTGTTTCAATGCTTGGCCAAGTAGAAAGGGGTGAAGGCTGATATTTTTATTGGTCCTGGGACGTCCCATGCTCGCCCGCCACCCGCACTTCCACCTGCTGTGCCCGCCTGCTCTGCCTGCGACGGCCACCACCTTCTCGACCAGTACCTCGACCTGTCTCTGTGTCTACCGTGACGGTCTACCAAGAGAAATCATCATCTTGTGTTACCCGTCTCGCTTCAATTCGAAACCGCAAGCCAGAAAAGCATGGGTAGAACGAGTGACACCCCGGCGGAACTTTTCTGCCACGTTGGCAACTGGACAGGCGAACATTCGGGAGGAGAATTTATCAAGAGATGGGTCGCACCGTCAGGACATAGCTCAGATTCGGCACGGGTTATTCCCGCGCTTTACCCCGTTCACATGTTAGGAGCAAGGGGCTGCGTGACGGCCGGCTGAACTAGCGAGCTCCTCGAACCAATGGTTAAGCAAATTGTGTTTCTCATCGAGTGCTTAGAATCAGTGAGCCTGCTCCGTGAATTGTTTCTCCATCCCCGCAGTCGTGGCGATCTCAGTTTCTGCCGTCATGACATTGTGAGCTTCATCATCGTCTTCGGAACTTCGTTTGCTTGTCTTCGATTAGGAGACCCAGATCCTGCCTCGCCTTGCTCGCATCATCGCCGTTGGCGTCTCGCTCCATCGCCGCCACCTCTTTTGCCGACAAGAATCGGCCTCCAAGCCCGCGAGGCCGGCGCATTGTGATCAGGCGGGTTCTTAAATAGCGGGAGCATACGGGACGCACGGACCAGTTCCACGGGCGTGTGTAGCGGGGTTTGACTGCGTATGTCTCAAATTATCATGTCATATCATCTTGTCCCAGATCATCTTATCCCAAGGCACCTCTCCGCCAACTCTCTCTTGGTGGCATGTCGGCAGTTGAGCTTTCGGATTCACTTCAATCAAGGTCGAGGGTAGTGTAATGGATTCTAGAGTAGTGAAATCCTGGGGATTGTGTAACGGAGAGCTTCCGTCTAATTACGTTCACAATCAGACCTTTACGTTTCTAGACTGTCGCCACTGTGTGAACCGACAGCCGCCAGCTCGCCTCACTTCCTATACCGCCATCTGCTTACCGTGCCCTGATTCACGAAGTGGCTTGCAGGAGAAAGGTTCCCTCCTCCCATAACCCGGGGGTTGTGTCAGCCGTAATGGATTCAACTCGAACTAAAACTAACAGAAATGCGGCTTGCGGCCACGGAACGCGGTTGTACTATATTAGTCTAAGGCGCTGCCTCTGTCCGCCACGAACGTCCATCCTTTCATGTCCTCCCCCCCTTGCCGGAGAATGTCTCTCATCCGGGCGTAGAGCTTTTCGTTTTCCCGTTCCCACGGGCCGTTCTTGGGGAAAACGACTTTTCGTAGCGTGTTCAACAGCGGGATAAGTGGCGCGTAGTATCGCGTGAAGTTATCGGTGACTGTCTTCGTGAAAATGGCTTCATTCGCCACAGTTCCTAGTTTTAGTTTTGCCAACTCTTCAGTGTCAACGTAATTCCACTTGTCAAACTGGGCAACAACCTTGCCCTCGCCCGGCCCGTCGTAGTGGATGCATATCCAGAACAACACCCAGAAGAATGACTCGAGGTCGTGCATAAACGAATGCTGCTCGCCTAGGAGTGCCCCAATGGCCATGAAAGCCCTCGTGCCGGTCTTTCCTTTTGCTCCCGAGGCACCAACGCGCTGCTCCTTAATGGCGAGATCCAAGTCGATCAAAATCCCGCCATTGTCCTTGCTCACCATGAGATTACCGATGGAGATGTCTCGGTGAAGGAGGCCGGCTTTTTGCCGCAACGACTCGTGTCCTTTAATGCAGTCGGCCAGCGCGGCGAGTAGCGCCTCTCGAGAGTCCGCTTCGTAGATAGGGATTCCGCAGTCGGAAAGGATGACACGCCGGTGTACTCGATTTAGTAACGCATCGCTGCCAGCTTTGGTCGGAAATGTGGAACAGGGTCGCTTGCCAGGCGGCAAGGGAGCACCAGTTTCGTGAGACGACCGCTTCGCGCCGGCGATGCTGCTGCTTCGACCGACGCGCGATAGACCTGCCGTGCTTGTTATGCTCGGTGAAGGTCGCGATCGATTCTGCCGGTAGTTTGTAGCCTTCGTGATATCCAATCCCTTCCGGACATTGTTTCGGACATCGTCGTCTGCATTCCGTACCCGAACAGTTTCGTGGTAATAATACCGGGCCACATGAACCGCACCCTTACTAGTTGCTTCACGGAGCAACTCGCCCTCCTCATCGCGCTCTAGGTATTGCCATGAATCTTTGATAACAAACAGGGCATCCGGGTCTTCTTCACGGTGTGCTTTCCAGCAGGTCGTTGCTCGGCCAGCGATACAGCGTGCACGATTCAGTAGCCTATCGAGGATAAGCCGCTTAGTCGTACCCTCCCGTTCGATCTCGATGAACCGTTGGCCCTTTGCCGTTATAATCGTCGGGTCGAACCCAAGCTCTTCCTCGCTCATCCAGAGGAATCCGAGGATCGTAGACACGAACCGCAGCCCATCCTTATTAATATCAAATTGCTCCGAGGCGACGCCCCCGAGCCGGTCAAACACCCATATCCTAACACCCATATCCTCATGAGAGATCCGCAGAGGGTAAAGCCCAAGACAAAGCGACGGGTATCCTGAGCGGCGAGCACTTCCCTGGCGTACCTGCCGAGATCGAGCTGCGCTTCTAAAGGTCTATCGGCGGATGGGTTGCTCTTTAGCTCGCCGGGCACGAGGATCTGGGTCCAGTCGCACCTCGAGTTTTTCCCGACACTCGGGTCGTCCACAAAGCCGATATCCATCTTCCGTTTCCCGACGGAGCCGGCAATTGGCTCGTGAGGCTTCGCTAGTAGTCCTCGTTTATGTGCCGGGGCGGAGTTGTAGCTCTCCGCAAATGCCGCCAGCTTCTTAGTAAAGTCCGCAAACCAGCTTAGCACATCATGCTGCTTCGCTTCTTTGGGCCAATCCCTCCAGCCGTTGCCGAAGAGCGGGTTGCTGCCTTTTTGACAGTCCTCGAAGAACGTCTTTGATGCGGTCTCCAGGTTTGGCACATAGCCAAAATACGTCTTGTGGAAATCCAGGAGATCAACATACAGAGAGCCAAGCTCTGCTTTAAGGACGTTATCCACGTATATGCGGTGTTTGGATGAATTGACGAAGCTGCCAGTGTTGCGCAGCCATGGGGTTTGCTGGATAGAAGACGCTATCGATCGGGGAGGCGGGGTGGATTCGGTGACGGCGTTGTAGACACGGTACCAGAAGAGCGCGTCGCTATGGTCGTCAGCAAGGGCTGCTTCCAAGAGGGGCTTGATGCGGTCAAGGTCAAAGTCGTCAGAGGCGACTGCAGAAATGAGCCGGAGGAGATCGTATTGGAGAGTACCACGACCCGTGTTCGAATGCAAGAGTCGGGTGATGGGGAGGCGATGAAGTTTCGAGAACAGCTCAATTGCAAGACCCCGTACATCTGTTTAACCGTCAGAAGGGTACGGTGCCATGGGGCTGGATTGTCATGCCCTCTTGGTCAAATTGAACCAGCGCGTCTAGAGTGCACGGAATTCCCTTGTCGGCACAAACCGCATTGAATGTAGCGCGGAAAGTATCAAGACCTTTCCCGATAGGATTGTCCTTGATGATCTTTGACTGCGGTTGGTCTGCCATTGCGGATGGCATGCTCTCGATGTGAAGTGGAAAAGAAAGTGGAAAAGAAAGCGGAAGAGGCGCGTCGCCACGGGGACCTTAATATAGCCGTGCTGATTATGTAAGCCCACACGGCCGGCCGCCACCCAGCCACCACCAAACGCGTTGCTTTCGACCGATTTTTCGTATGCATCTTTAACTWCTTTGCTATACAAATTCTAGCTAAAATGCAGCTAATTGAAGAGACCAATCAATWTCCGGATGACTGCCTTCCTCCCGAGGCCGAATACGCCGAGATGCCTTAGCTAAGGCTATCAACGCCTGGGCAGCCCGACATTGTGCAAGTCTGAGGTTAAGCAGGGTCAAGACGCTGGTCACGCCGTTCCAACATTGTCAAATTGCGCAACTTTGCACTCTCCTATCCACGATCACTACGCATCAGCGCAGTCGCGGAAGCGAAAGTCAAGTAAGGCAGAGAATCGACTAACAAGGGACCTTCCACAATAGTTTGCGTCAACAGGCTTCGTTGAAATTGACCAGAAAAGTTCCCAGCCTAACCCACGCAGCCCGTGCACTGTTGAACAGATGCGTACGTCTCACTGAACTCTCCGGAACTCGAGCAGCATTCGCTAATCTGGGACGATAGAAGAAGCTACCAGCGTCTCAAGTTCAATAGGGTCGCCTGAAATGGCGCCATCGTTGGATGTCACTGAATTCGCTCTGTTCCAAACCGTCGACCCCATCGACCAGATAGTCCCTCAGCCATCCCTCAGACGTACTAACGGCTGGGTGGCAGACGCTGGGTCTCTGTCGATTTCGGCATCGCCCAGGCGAGAATTTAGACGTGCGGCAATTAGCATTGTAGAGCTTTACACGCCTGAGTTGGCACCATGACGGCCGCCGAACCGTCCAGTCACTATCCAGGAATGACAACGAGATCGATTATCATACCTAGAGGTACAACGATGGTTACGCTTTCAGTGACACGAATAGATGCTCCTGGTATTAGTGGCACCACCACCGCCGTTCCTGAGCAATCTGTGCCTCGAATCTCTGGAGCACCTGTCCCGCAGCTCTGAACAAGTATTATATCGGTAGGATTTGGTATCGATAGAGGCGTCTTTGTATGGCYGCGCAGTCGCGTTGCGCCGATACTCTTTGCATCATGTTGTCAGCAGACGCTTCTCTTTGGAGAAGACTATGTACTTGTCCTGATGGAATGCCTAATGAATACGTGATGGGAGGCATTTTAGTTCCAGCAGCTGGTCTACACAGACCTCCGACTCCTTGATTTTTTAAATGATGCAGACTTGAAGTATGCCGCAATCTCCACGAGAACGTTTTGATCAAGCGGTATGGGACGGACCTCCAGGTGACGCATCGTTCAGGCTGTGGCGATAGGGACGAAAGTCAAGGCACGTCGTACTGGCCCCACGACGTCACGTATCGGATCTACAGCGAAGGTTGACCCAGCTAAGGTACGAGTTGTAGACTTGATCTCTATATTCGCTGCGACTGCTGACGTTGGTTTGTTGGTGAGGAGTGTTGCACTGGACTTGCCTTGGCTTCTCTCAGAGTCAAGACGAGGAGCTTTAAGGTCTCTCGTGCGCGATGCGGTTTTTACGTTGAGGAGTAGCGGCGCGCTTTATATACTCTTTGTCATCCTAGCGAGGATGCGTTTTGATACAGTTGGTAGGCTTTTAAACTGGTTGGCATCCGCATTTGCTCAAAGCATCGAACGACATCTGTCGGATTCGACGAGATAGGCATTTGAAGTTTTGCCTATTTACAAACAGTAGTTGTGCATCAGAGAGTCTAGGCTTTG
>LFRF01000008.1:707636-726330 GCA_001189435.1 Tolypocladium ophioglossoides CBS 100239 | reverse complement strand
CCCTCAACTTGTCGACATGTCCCATTTATGCCTCTGAGATTTGCTTACCCATCTCAGAGCAAGCCCATATTTTTAACACACATCTCCCCGCTTCCCGAGGTCTCAGAGTCATAGGAGGGTGGGATGCTGGAACCAGGATTTAGGACAGTTTCTTGGCTGTCGACAATCGTCCCGCCAGCTGAGGCGCCATTTGAGAAACTCGGCCCTAGACCACCACCTTGAGACGCAATGGTTTCATTTCCAGCCGCTCTCTCATTCGCCTGTTTGATCATTTCGTTCCTTTGTTGCTTTGCCCAGTCGCTGCTATTCCGGTACGCAGCAGCCCCTCGGCGGAAGGTATCGAGATCATTAGTCAAGGCAAACGCCTGAAGCTGTGTCATGACGAATCTAGGTCGTTCTTCGGAGGCAGATAGTGGTATTGTATGACTCGTGTACACCTTGAGAGTGCCACCGTGGTATATTGACGTGAGCGTGTAAGCCTTATTGTCATATCGAGGCTCCGACTGCTTATACGACTGCAGACTGTGGATCCCTCTTGCTCCTAGTGCACCGTCGTAGCACGCCTGTCGAGATGCTACCGATAGAAATCCATCAGGGCCTTCGACGTAGAGAAGGAAGTTCGGTGCTAAAGGGAGGTTGTCCTGGGCTGAAGGTACGACATGACCGCTAAGCTCATCGTATATCTCCGGTCGGAGCTGCTCAGGACGCGCTCCGTAGTATAGATCCGGGCTCCTAGGCATAAGCAAACCATCAGTCAAGTAGTCGAGATTCCTAAATGGTATCTGGCCTGCGGTATACTTAGGATCTTCCACTTTGCCTTCAATAATCGGAATGACTCTTGCTACAACCTGCGCCTCTTTGGCAGCATATGCATCTGCGTCCTGGAACGACTCGAAGGCACCGTCAGAGAATCGCGAGGGGGAAAGCGAGGGCCTGGGTTGTCCGAGGGCTTGGTAATTTCGTCCAAAATATCGGGTCGCGGTAGAGCCTTGCCATCAGAATAGGTATATCGAGCGAGAAAAAGACTCTATAATTAGTCAAGTATTGCTGAAAGTTACTATCGTACGGTCCCGTGCCCTTCGTGGTGGCCGTGTTTGGGGTCCCGCTGCTCTTGACGGGAGACCGAGAGCCTCTCTTTCGACGGCCGAGAATTGACTCTCGCGAGCTCATCTTGTATTTCGGCCCTGTGAAATGGTACTGCGAGCGGTCAGCTTTGATGGCGCGCGTACGGGCATACGCTTACCCCTCTCAAGTTCCTGAGATCTGAGCCACCGTGTGACGCAAAATGCCGGATACGTCTCAAGGATATCGATGAGCAGCTGCGGAGGAAATCTTCAGCTGGTTGCTGGTCGCTCGTCGACCCGGACACCCGACGAGCAGCAAGGCGTTGGCTCCGTCTTAGTGTCGACTTGAGAGGGCGGTTGCCAATACTTTCCAACGCTCGTAACGCGTTTTTTGTAACGTGCTGCTTGGATAGGTTCTCCCAGAACCTCTAGGGAGGTAGCTCCGGATGGCCCAGTCTTCGTTTCTTTGATGGTTGATGCGCCGCGTTAGCATGTCGCGACGAATGTGAGCACGAGGGACGTGAGCGTTTGCGTGAGCTGTAGTCAATCGGCCGAACATATGGTGTGCTCGGAGACATATGCATCGCCGAGAGCGTGACATGGTCGGTGGTGGGCGAAGTGCAGCGTTTTATGTTTGGTCGCTGGAAAAATATTCAGAATAGAAGGTTACGGACCGTGACGCGACCTTTGGCAACGACGCAGAGGTCGTCTAGCCAAATGCTGATTGGTCGTAGGTGGAATCCCATTTCCTGTCACTGAAAGCCTCGTCAACGGATCCCATACTGGGCTATACTCAAGGTCCATGAATGCTCCTAGGCACGACCTGTATAGGGTCGCCTCGTCGACGACAAGGCGCTCGGTTGCTGTCGGGCGAGAAGCGCCTGCAGCGGCTCGACGACGTGCTGTACCTGGCCTCGACCACGAAGTTGACCACTGTCGCCGCCCTGCAGTGCGTCGAAGGGGCCCTGCTGACTGGCAACCTGTCGTCCGTTGCGCCCGAGCTCGCTGCCAAGCAGGTCATCACCGACTTCTCCGACCAAGGCGCGAGTAGTTCGGCCCTTTGCGGCAAGGAGGCGTGGTCGAGGAGGCGGTCCAGCTACCCGCTCGGTTTCCAGCCCGACGGCCCGTTTGGTGGAGCGGGTGACGGGCCGAGCCGTACGCTAAGGCGAGCGCATACAGCAGCGCATCTTCGACCCGCTCGGCATCGCCGACGCCCAGTTCGACGCGATCACGCGCGAGGACTTGCACGCCCACCTCATTGGCCTTATCAAGCACGACTCAAGCGGCCTCGGCCGCACCGTGCTTGGCAGCGGCGACGACATTAACAAGCGCAAACGCGGAGACGCGGAGACTTTGGCGGCCACGGCCTGTTCATGCTGGGCGCCAACTTCGTCAAGATTCTGCGCTCGCTACTGGCCAGCGACGGTAAGATGCTCATACCCGCCACCGTCAACGACATGTTCCAGCGCCGCCTCAGCCCCCAAGCGACCGTGAGGCACCCGGCCGCGCTGGCCAGCCTCATGGGCGTCTGCTTCCGCGTGGGTATTGACCTCGAAACGAAGATGGGCCACGGCTTGGGCGGCCTGCTGACGCTGCAGGATGTCGACGGCCGGTACGGCGAGCGTACGCTGACCTGGGGCGGCGGCATAACGCTCACCTGGTTCATCGATCGTAACAACGGCCTGTGTGGCGCCGGCGCGGTCATGTACATCAGCCGCGGCCGCATGAGGCGCGACGGCATCATCGCGCTGCTTGTCGTCCTCGCGCTCTGTCTAGCGCCGCCCTCGGACTAGAACCGCCTCGAACGCTGGGTGAATCAGGCTGCGTCGTCGGGGTACCAACGTCCGGACGCCGCCGTCAAGAGCAACTTCGACTGGGGCGGCGTCCCGTCCCGCGTCGCGCTGGACGCGGTCGGTTGCGCCTGGCGAGGCGAGKCGAGAACTGGGGGAGCTACAGGCAATGTCCGAGAGCATCGACATGGCACCCTGCGCGTCCCGCACGTTGTGTGCCCCTGGGACGAAGCCCTCTGGGTACGTGAGCCAAGGCATGGCCACATGTGAAGGAATAATAAGGGACTCTTCTCTAGTTGCGACTCTAGCTACGAAGCGCTGATGTCCGCCGGCCAAGTCCAACGAGATCAATTTCCTTGTCCGCTTCCAGCTATTTCTCAGGACGGCATCGTATCCAAATACCAAGTGTGATACTATCGCATGTACAGTATGGACTGCCAATTCTAGTATTACTGTTCTTGATTCCTACACAATTCCAGAAGCTTCTCTCGAGAGAACCCCTTCTCCGTATCTGCGACCTGAAGAAACCCCTCAATTTCTTCATCTATTGTCTTGCCCGAGTCGACAAGGACAAGGCGAACCTCGGTTCTCTGCGTGGCGTAAGGCAGCCACGACCGGTTTGCCATCCATTTATGGAGATTTTTGCGAAAACAAGACTGGTAGACCAAATCTTGCCAGTCCACATCGGGATCTGATACAACAGCCTTCATGATTGATGCAGGTGAAGCCAGCTGTGGAAGGCCTTTGGACGCTTGATTGGCAACAAGAGAAGACAGATGCGACATAACAAATTGACGATCTGCTGAGAGGGTGGATGACGGATGTATAGATTCAGCCGAGGTAGATGGATCCGCCTCATCGAAGTCCGTCTCTAACAGCCTTGGAAAGTGCAGGGCAAGCTGCAGTGGACGGAACCGAGCGAACTTCCAGTCAATGATTCTGCAATAAACCAATTAATACGGTACATCTATTTGTGGGAGGCGATGCTAACCCTGTGATGTTGTATTCCTGATCGATGATAATCTTGTGCGCGGCCAAGTTGTCGTGTGACATGGCGAACAGCGAGGTTTCGAGAGCATCGTCGGCGACGTAGCGAGCCAATGCTCTAAGCATAAAGCAACTCCGATAGTCGAGCTCCGGTAATTCCCCGCTTGCCACACGCTTAATCTTGCCATCAATGATAGCGGTCAAGTACCTTCGGGTCGAAGTTCCCGGGCCTTGGCGAGGTTAGATACCTGAATATCCGCAATAGGAGCAAGAGGGAACTTCGAACGTGATTCTTTGGTGCATTCGGCCAACTCCAGTTGGATGTTAATGAGTTGACAAAGGACCTTGTGTCTCTGCGCAACTGCGATTTCCGGGGACCAGTTCAATACGGTTCCGTGAACCCCGGTCATGACCAAGTAGGGATGCCCAAGCGCATTATTGAAGCTAGAATCGCCGCCAATCAACCTCGGCGCCCAGCGAAAGCCGGCGTGGTTGAGTTTCCTCATAAAGGTCATCTCGTCTTCGACGATGCTCGTGATGGAACTCGGCAGCAGTGTACTTCCTGCGTGCACGGGAATGCGAACTGCCCAAGTCTCGCCATCCGGGAATCGGACGGCGGAGATCTGACATTGCCCAAGCTGAATCGGCTTCTCATCCGTGCCGAAGCACAGTGTGGCGGGAGCGCCATCATTCCGTAGCGAGGAAGCAATGGCCAAGACTTTGGCGGAGGGGAAAGTCGGTTCGGGGGGCATGATGGCAGGACGACTTGTGGCATTCAAAACTGCGAGGCAGAAATGGCTTGATCAGATGAAGAGTACAATGTGCAAGTAAAGAGCTTCTATTTAAATACATCTCTAGGCCTGCACAGCCTGCCTGGTCAAGTTGCTATTGGTTCACGCAGGTGCTGCTCATCAGGCAGCTGCTCTGCGGCTTGCACTTATTGCATGTTGCATTAGTACAACAGGCATCCAGTCGGACACGCGTTCTTCTGCACCCCTCGCCCTTGCCTGCACGCTGAAGCGAGTTGTGACCAACAATGCGTTGGCACCAACATTTGTCATACAATTGACTCCACCTGGATCAGCGAGGGACAAGGTTGAGCCGACTTCACAGACACGTCGCCGCCCATTGGCCGCCCTGGTTCTGCAAGGCCAGCGCACCCGCGCCGTCTGCAGGGAAGCTTCAGGAGTCCCGGGTCAACGTTTCATGTCGAAAACTTTCATCCATCGGTTTGAGTTCAACCGTGATCCAGGTCCCTCGCGTGGGCAAACAACCTGGAGAGTCCTCCAAGACCTTCCGCTACTGTGTTTCGCAGCCAGCACAAGAACTTTATGGGCCAGGAGCATTGTTCACACTTTAGCGTAGTTACACAATGTCTTCAGTTGTGGTTCAAAACCTCGGCGATGAAGCGCTGCGCGTGTTCACGGCTCCGTCATTGTATTTTTTGTGGTTTGAGAGTCGAAATTCAGATTTCATGGATCTAATCCGGAGAGGAAGCACGCAGCCAGCTACCTCGCTCAAGGAAGTCCAAATGAACTCAAATCGTATGCACTGGGGTCGCAGCGAATTGTCTATTGAGGATGCTGTATAAACGCGGAAGCTGACGCAACTCGATTCAAAGTTGAGTATCTGGCGGGAGCTCGGACACCGCTTATGCGCTTCCGTGAGGTGCTGTAGGTGCCTCCGGTTTTGGAGCCTCTAAAAGTGCTTTAGATGCACTCTTTTAGCCAAGGAGGATGCCCGCCTTCTCCCAGAATTTCTTCTTGAGCCCCTTGACGCCGCCTTCAACTTTGCCCTCCCTGTTGACTGAAGCAATCCTGGCCACAGCCATCCAAACACCCCACGTAGCGCATGTTCTTGAAACCGGTGGCTGTCTGAAATTTGTTGGCCGTCAAGCGTATGATGCATGTTGCATTGGGATTGGCGCTGGACTCGGCATTAATGAGCATATACACCCACGAATCTCTGCCCACGCTGGGCGCACAAACACGGTTCAAACCACTCTCTTCCATCCTCGTTGTAATTTACTTCGTAGACAGTCCATCGATCCATGGCGGCGTTTGTTGCGTGGAGCTGCTTTGCGATGGGTTGAATGGGGTATGAACGTCGGCGGCGGAGCGGCAAAGACTTTCGGCGAGCGGATCTGGGGACTTGTCTCAAATTGTCTCAATGCGGAGAGAATAAGAGAAGAGAGAAATCTGAAGGACGCGGGTAATTTATGCTTAGGCATGGTGCATTGGTCACTGCTATCCTTGAGGGGTTCAGGCATCACGCAGGACGTTCAACATTTGGCCGTGAATGGTGCGAAGAGTGAGGCTTGTCATCGTGTGCACTTTTCTGGTTCCTTTCTTACGAACAAACAAACAAGGAAGGTTGCCAAACTGTGACCCGGGGAGCATGAAAATAGCCCAGTGATACTCACTAATAACATCGTTACGGAAGATCTAGGTGAGATATGATAGTATTGCTAGTGAGTACAAAGAGCATGGAGCCATTCAACGGGGAGTGACAGTGTTGTGTCATTGGAGTTCATAAGTAGTCACTTGATGGCGGAGCTAACGTGCACTTCTTGATACATCGTGAGATTCTAGCAACTTGTTGACTGAAAATCGCTTGCACTTTTCACATTATGTAGGCATTGGTTGCTCGAGAGCTTGGCTACCCTGGATGCGGTGACACTTTAGTGATGCAACCCCACGCAAAGTGCGATGCCCCGCATGACGATTGGAGTTGCAGCGGCCTTTCCGAGCCCCGCCTCCGCCCAGTCGCCTTGCTGCTTGCTGCAATAGTTGTCGCCTGGGAACGGACTTGGCGCGGTAGAAATGCTGGGCAAGCATCGTCGCCCGGTCAAGCAAGGTACCAATGAGAGTCATCTCCAGCGTCGTGCATGAGCAAAGAGCGACTTGATGCCTCCGGCAGTCGGCGCGTGGGAGCTCCGGCCAAAATGCCGGACCGAAAATTTTCACCCCTCTATCGATAAGGTGAGGAGGGGCAGCCTAGAGGTGTGAATGCCAGCCTCGACTCGCTTTGTTGGGAGTCACGCGCTTTCACGGCAAGCCTTTCGCAAAGGTTGTGGTCCATCCCCTCGAATCGGCCCGTTCTCGCATTCACCGACGATGCCGCACGAGGTTCTGGTCGGTAGCTCGTGCTACACGGCGTCCGCGGCGCAGGAGCTCCGGGCCCGCGCCAACAGGACCAGCCAGCCCCAGATCAAGCGGATTCGCGGCCAGTGGGTGTACTATGTCGATCTCAAGGACCCGAACAAGGCAGTCCTGGACCAGGTCAAGCAGCTCCTTCAAGATGTCGACTCGGAGCCCCTGCTTGCGTCCGAGAGTGGCGGCAATTCCACCAGCGTCTACGTTACGCCGCGCTACCTCTCTCCATGGAGCTCGCAAGCCACGAGCATCGCTCACGTGTGCGGATTGAAGGACTATGTTCGGCGCATCGAAAAGGGACGCCTTGTTGTCGTCGACTTTGAGGAGCCCTTCGAGGCGGGCCAAGATGCGCCCCTCCGCGAGGTCCTTCACGATCGCATGACCGAGATCTTCACCTATGAGAAGCCGTCATTGGACATGATGTTCCAGGACAGCGCCCCGTCCCCTCTTGTGGTTGTCGACATTTTTGCCAATGGAAAGAACCCCCTCGGCGTCTTGAAGGCCTACAACCAAGAAAAGGGCCTCAGCCTCGACGAGTCCGAGATGGAGTATCTCGTTGATGTCTTCAAGAGGCTCGGCCGCCCGCCTCATGATGTCGAGCTCTTCATGTTTGCTCAGGTGAACTCCGAGTGGGTCGCCCTTTAGCCTAAGCCGCTAACCTCCCAACATCTACTGACCAAGTTTACCAGGCACTGCCGTCACAAGGTCTTCAATGCCAGCTGGACCATTGATGGCGTGCGCCAGGATAAGAGTCTCTTTGAGATGATTCGGAACACCCACAAGAAGACGCCCGACTTCACCGTCTCCGCCTACAGCGACAACGCTGCTGTTCTCCAGGGAGAGGCGGCCAACTTTTGGTCTCCCGACTACTCCACGGGCTCGTGGAAGCTTGTACCCGAGGTTGCGCATATCCTGGCCAAGGTCGAGGTGAGTAACTTCGTATAATCGCCTTGAAATCGTAATTCGGCACCTTTCCATGTGACAATTATTGACTTTGTTGCTCGTAATAGACGCACAATCACCCGACTGCCATCTCGTAAGTGCCCACTAGGGTGTCGTTTGCCTCGACAGAAAATATGACTGACACGGTCATGCAGGCCGTTCCCCGGCGCTGCCACAGGCTCTGGCGGAGAGATTCGAGACGAAGCAGCCGTCGGCAGGGGTTCCGCGACAAAGGGTGGACTGTGTGGATTCTGGGTCTCCGATCTCCTCATCCCAGACCACCGCGCTCCTTGGGAAGTCGACATTGGCCGCCCAGCCCACTACGCAAGCAGCTTGGATATCATGCTGGAGGCCCCCATCGGAAGTGCGCGCTTCAACAACGAATTCGGCCGGCCCTGTCTCACTGGCTGCTTCCGCACGCTTCTTACCCCGGCAACCCCTACCGAGAGCTCCGACACCGACGAGACCAAGGAGTGGCGTGGGTACCACAAGCCCATCATGCTGGCTGGCGGAGTCGGCACCGTCCGCCCTCAAAACGCTCTGAAGGAGGAGAGGTTTGTCCACGATGGCGCACATGTCATTGTTCTGGGTGGCCCGGCTATGTTGATTGGCCTTGGTGGTGGTGCAGCGTCGAGCAATGCTTCGGGAGAAGGAAACGCGGACCTGGACTTCGACAGTGTCCAACGTGGCAACCCCGAGGTGAGTAGCCCGACTAGTCACATTAACATGGTTCGTTGCCTAACTCGCTATTGCAGATGGAGCGACGAGCACAGATGGTCATCAACACGTGTACCGCTTTGGGTGAACAGAGCCCCATTGCCATGATCCACGACGTTGGGGCCGGCGGCCTCTCGAATGCTCTTCCTGAACGTGAGTGCTCTCCCGTCCGAACCCTTGAGCTGTCCATAGTACTGACATGCCACTGAAGTTGTCAAGGACGCTGGTTACGGCGGCAACTTTGAGCTTCGCCAGGTCGAGAGCGCAGACAGGAGTATGAGCCCGCTGCAGATCTGGTGCAACGAGGCACAGGAACGATACGTCCTTTTGATTAACCCGGAGAACATGAACCGCTTTACCAGCATTTGCCGCCGCGAACGTTGTGGTTACTCTGACGTCGGCTCTGTTGCTGCGAGAGACGCCAGCGGAGAGTCAAAGCTGGTTCTTACGGACCGAGAGTCAAAGGAATACCCCCGGCCGATTGACCTGCCAATGGATGCTTTGTTCCCCCCAAAGCGCCAGCAAGACCGTACAGTGGCCTCGAAGAAGCCAAACTTCCCGGCCTTTGACGCGCTGCCATCTCTTCGACGCGCTTTCGGCGACAAGCTCGACAACTCAGGCCTCTTCAAAAAGGCCGTGGAGCGCGTGTTCCTGATGCCCGCTGTTGGGTCGAAGTCGTTCTTGATCACCATCGGTGACAGAACTGTCGGCGGTCTCACTACCCGTGATCAGTTGGTTGGGCCATGGCAGACACCCGTCGCGGATGTCGCCGTAACAGCAACATCCTTCAGTCTGGGCGGGAAGCAGAGGACCGGCGAGGCCATGGCAATGGGCGAGAAGCCGACCCTGGCGCTCGTCAATCCCGCGGCTTCGGCAAGAATGGCTGTCGCAGAGAGTCTCTTGAACATTGGCGCTGCCGACATCATGGGCGACCTGCGACGAGTCAAGCTCTCTGCCAACTGGATGGCGGCCGTCAGCCACCCCGGCGAGGGCGCAGCTCTGTACGAGGCTGTTCGTGCCATTGGCATGGAAATGTGTCCTGAGCTGAATATCAGCATCCCCGTCGGCAAGGACTCTACGTCTATGAAGGCGGTTTGGAAAGAAAAGGACGATTTGAAGAGTGTTACGGCACCCGTTTCCGTCGCCATATCTGCCTTTGCTGTCGTCGATGACGTGCGGAACACGTGGACGCCACAACTTCAACGAGTGGAGGACGTAGGAGAGACGATCCTCATGTTTGTTGATCTTGCAGAGGGACGAAAGGCTCTGGGAGGCTCGGCCCTCGCCCAGTCTCTCGGCGCCATCGGTAGCGAGGTCCCCGATATGAAGAACTTTGGCCTCATCACCGACTACTTTGACGCGCTGTCGCAGCTGCACAAGAGCGGTGTTGTGCTGGCCTATCACGATCGATCCGACGGAGGCTTGATCACGGCCATCGCGGAGATGATGTTTGCCGGTCGGTGTGGCGTTGACATGATGATGGACGGCATCTCCAAGTCTGGTGACGCTGCTGATATGATTGAGGCGCTCTTCAACGAAGAGCTCGGAGCCGTCTTCCAGGTGAGGTCTTCGGACGAGATCAACTTCAAGAGGTGCTTCGCAACCTGCTGACCGCCGCCTGGATTGATACGGAAGTTTGGTGTCGTCAAGTCAAAGACGAGGCAGACCTTGACGATCCGCCATGGCGGGACGACGTTTGCGACCCTCGGTCGCGCCGAGATGCAGCAGTGGTGGTCAAAAACTTCACATGAGATGCAGCGGTTGCGGGATAACCCTGCGTGCGCGGACTCTGAATACTCTACCATTGCGGACTCGGAGGACCCGGGCGTGTCCTACAAGCTCAGCTACTCCCTAGCGGAGAATATTCTGCCTTTGACGTCGTCCATCACCGGGTTCTTTGGCAAGGCCCCTCGCGTGGCAGTTCTCAGAGAACAGGGCGACAACGGCTACGCCGAACTGGCCTTTGCCTTCAAGGCTGCCGGCTTCGAGCCGGTTGACATCCACATGACCGACGTCCTCGACGGCCGCTCGTTGGCCGACTTTACCGGCCTGGCCGCTCCCGGTGGCTTCTCCTACGGCGATGTTCTCGGCGCCGGTCAGGGCTGGGCCAAGTCGATCTTGATGCACGAAAACACCCGACGAGAATTCGGCAACTTTTTCAGGCGACCCGACCCGTTTGCTTTGGGCGTCTGCAACGGGTGTCAGCTGCTCACGAGGATCAAGGAGCTGATCCCTGGCGCAGAGCACTGGCCGGCATTCGTTCATAACACTAGTCAGCAATTCGAGGGCCGCTTCAGCATGGTCAAGATTGAAGAGAGCGAGAGCAAGCCGTCGGTATTCTTCCACGGGATGAACGGCTCGACTCTGCCGGTAGTGGTCTCTCACGGAGAGGGCAAAGCCCAGTTCCCTTCGCCCAACTCGCTGCAGGAGCTCTCCAACTCTGGCATGATTCCCCTGCGCTACGTGGACAACCGCCTCAAAGTCACGGAGCAGTACCCGTACAACCCCAACGGTAGCCCGGGCGGCGTTGCCGGCGTGTCGAGTAAGGATGGCCGCTTCGTGGCCGTGATGCCGCATCCCGAGCGCACGATCTTGGCCGACGTGGCCAGCTACGTGCCCGGGGAGGCTGTGGAGGAATGGGGCGAGTTTGGCCCCTGGGTGCGCATTTTCAGGAGCGCCCGCAGATGGGTGGGATAGATGGGGAATTTGAGGAGGGTCCTTTGAAACAATAACTATTGGAGTGATGGAAAATAGATGGATGAGGGATGTATTTACGAGTTCACTGCTAAGTACAAGTAACAATGGTTGACACTAGATGGGTAGGGCATGACTGCTCAATTGATGGTTGCCTACGCACGTGTACGTTCACCGGGCCTCAGGGAGGCAGCCCAATTGCATGCGTCCTAACATCTCTCCCACATAAGCGCAACAGCAACAAGTGCCGAGCGTCAGAGCGTGGCCTCGACCAAATTGAATCTTGAGAGCACGCGACGCACACAAGGCTCACTTTAGGGCTTGTTAGTAGATGGCCTCATGGGTTCTCATCTAGGGGATTTTTACCTTTAGCCGCCAAAGCCCCCTGCGTCCATCGCAAAGCATAAAAGAAGGCTTGAGCAAGTAACCCCTTAATAAGTAAAGAACACCTTAACTCTATTCTGTAAAACATATATAAAGAGGGTCTGGATTCTGGGGGCCGAGTCTCTTTTCCATCTTCTTTCATCAGCCGCCACCCGCAATTCACAATCACAATCTCAGCTGGCGCCTCTTGCACGCTCACGGTCACAGTGAAAGGCAAGTGTATCACTCGGCATAAAAAAATCTAACGCTTACTAATATGTAATCTTTTAGAATTGAGCGGGCTTAATCCCCGGTTTAATAAAAAAAAACCCCATGAAGCTGGAGGAATCACAAAAGCAGCGCCTGCCGGACCTAGGGCAGCCGGATGGAGCTCCACCACCTTACGGCCTCGACACAAGCCCATCCCTTGCAGTCTCAGACTCGGATGCAGAGATAGACTTTGACTCGAAAGCGATATTGGACAAATTTCCACACGAGCTTACATTCCTATTCCTTCCAGATGTTGTGGACTTGGAAGCCCGACTCGAGGTGTATGCCAAAGATGTGCCACGTCTAATGGAGCAGGGCTTCTATTGGACTGAGGCTAATGTGCGAAAACGGGGGAGATATTTCCTCCTTGACCGGGAATCCATCCCGGCTGATGCTTGGGAGAGTGGCTGGAACCACGCTCGCGTCTATCAACTTGCAGATATAGCAAAGGATGGAGACCCGCAGTGGATCGCAATCCTTCGGGTTTACGCGGAAAAGCTCTCTGTGCTTTCGGAATTCAGAGTGTGCTCTCTCTCCGTCGATGAAATATTTTCTGCCCAGGCTTTTGATGAGAAGGGGCGAGCGATATATTACTTTGACGGAATAAATCCGGGAGAAAGCTTCAATGCGATCTGCGATGATCGGCCGTTGCAGGGGTGGTGGCCATGGCCGAAGAAGAGTCAGGGTTAGAGAAGTAGGGCCGCTCGCTAGTCATTACATTGTTACAACACCGGTCCTTCGCATATGATTCGCGAGACCCAGGTGACATCTCCGCAGCTTCCTGTTGTGAGATTATCCCGAGTCGGATCAGTTACCACATCATCTCATTAGTACTATCATGTAATCGCTAGGGTCTAAAAAACAATCGCCCTCGAGCGGCAAGCCATCATATCTCTATCCTGTCATCCATCCTCGTGCTCTCTTGAACAATCAAATACGGAACATTATCCCCAAAAATTAACCACGGCTTCCTCTCGGCCAAGTCAAGAATCATCTCCGCAAAGTAGCTATTTGCCCAGGCAAACCAGGGGCGGGTGTAGTCGCTCGACTTGTGGATATTGATGCTCTCGTGGATGAGACCCAGCTCGGCACTGTTCTGCAGAATAATCGAGAGGCGCTCCTTGATCTCCTTGTCGTCGTCGGTTCCAAAGATGCCCGAGACTTGGGACATTGGCCATGGATAGTCGGGGCCAACATGTGGTCCCCTGTAAAGCAGGTTAGCCATGGACATTAGCCCGTTTCATATAGGACGTTGGTCTCACCCAATTCCACTGAATGCCTTCCCTGCAGCATAATATGGGTTTGCGCTTGAGAACAGAGCCGCCTTTGTCTTCTTGTACGTCGCATCGCTGCGTGGCAGGAAACCCAGGTACGGCAAGGAAACCAGGCTCGGCACGTTTGCATCATCCATGACGTACTCGCCGCCGAAGCCGTTTGTCTCGAAGGCAAAGATGCCGTTCGCTGTAAGCGTATGCTTCCAAATAGCATCGCGAATGGTCTTGGCATATTTCCGCGCCTGTTGTGATACCTCGTCGAGCACGCCAACCTCTTCAAGGACGGCGGCGATGTGCACAAGCTCGACGGATACCATGGCGTTGTCGGACGTAATAAACTCTATGCAAATGGTTATTAAGGCACTCTGTTATTCAAAGGCTGACACCGGCGTGGAGAGGCAACTTACTGAAAACGCACAGGTCATCCGACGGCCGATGGTGCGAGGCGACAAGTCCATTCGCTTTCGTAGGCTCTCCATTGCCTTTGTTCGGCACCGGCGGTGACGGCGAGCCGAGCGTGCCTGTCCAGTTGTAATAGCTCACAAACTCTCCATCAATCCAAGAGCTCTGCGATTGCTCGTAGAGGACCCGGAGTGTCTGTTTCATTGCCTCCTTCCCTGTTGGCCCATCAGTGAATGCGACCGCCAATGCGCTGGCAAAGGAAGACGGACAGTTTTTATTGATAAAGGACGAGTCCTTGGTGTTTTCATAATAAGACCTCGAGATCTTGAGAAAGCCAGCAAGGGAGTCAAGCTCATACTTGCAAACAGTTAGCCACCTTGTCTCAAGATGGTTCAATGATGCTCTGAATTGGGGGCTTTACTTTGCACTCGAAGACGATCGTGTCGTTGACCGGCCTATATCTAGTGAGTCAAAGCCTCTGGTATTTTCCGCAATTAGTCGACGTACGGGTTGATGATTACTTTTTCCGAGAAAAACTGTAATAAGTGCGCGTCAGTACTTGTAGCAAAGCACCTGCAGCGTTCACGATCCGATTGGGCGACTCACATTCGGGGTAGGTGGAAGTCCACTCTCTGGTGGAGGTTGGAAGGACCCTTGATACCCCCCGCGTTGTTAGCCTCCCGCGACTTTCACAGCAAGACAGGATGGCGTACCGCAGTAGGGATACTGCGCGAGATACCTCGCCTCAGTGTTGATGACGGCCTTGACGAGCGCCTTGAGATTGTCGTCCTGCGGCAGGAGCTTGTACAGGTGGGCAAACTGGTTTCCAGTGTCGCGAATCCACTGGGCGCTATCAGAAGCTCGTCAGACAACATCTCGTGGGTGTCTGGATGTAGCACTGACGTGATATCCTGGTTGTCGCATCAATCAGCCTCTGTGTGGCCAACATGCGCAAGACGGGAACGAGCACTACTCACACCGGTGACGATAAAGGCCAAGTTGGCATCCGGATCAAAGTACTTGACGGTCGTGTCCAGCGTCGAAGGAAAGGTATTCTCAAACAGCCTGGCGAGGTCCGGGTCGCGGAGCCGGGCCTTCATGTCATCGATGACTTTCTGGAGTTGGAGGAGTCAGCCAGCGTCAAGGCCTGTCGCTACGAGCGAAACTCGCCTCCACTGCGGAACTGTTGAAGGTCCTGCACCCCGGGCTCGGCCTCATGAATGGCACGGCCAGCGGTCCGGTCGAGTACGGTCCATGGCGCCTCTGGGAGTACCCTGTGTAATCTGGGCACGATGCCGGAGTGCCGCCGCGGGCTTCAGGCTTGTCACTGGCCTGCGCAGGGATGCCGGCGAGCAGCCCGAGCGCAATGAAAGAAGCACCGCGAAAGAAGCAACGGATTGTCCTCGTCTTGCGCGTGGTGTGCGGCGATCAGATTCGTGGCCAGTCGCGACGGGCGACGGCGGGGTGGCTCAGGGGCACATCAATCACGCGTTCTTCCCTCGGCTAAATGCAACAACACGCTTGGAGAAGCCGGCCTTGTACTATTACTGTGAGACATATCTAATAAGGCATCGCTCGTGCTTTGTACGGACTAGTCCATGTGTAATCCACGTGTTGCAGTCGGCGCATCCGCTTTCTGATTTGCTCCCCAACCATAGTCACGTGGTGCCAGCCTGTCGTCGCGCCCCCGCCATTATGACCTCTTGCAAGTCCCTCCGTGCCATGATACAAGTACCACCTCGTGGACGTCTTCCGTCGACAGTTCCTCATATCCGTTAAGCCCCCTTTCTTCGCATCCTTTCATTTAAGCCCGACCAATAGCAAAATTCCCGCAGCCGATGCGCGTGCACCCGTCTGACGCTTGGGAAGCGAGAGAGCGGCGACCAAAACGCTTCTCGCCGTGCCTTTCCTTCAGCGTTATGCTATTGTCCTAATCTCTGTCACTAGGCTCATTGCAATTGCTTCAATGGCTAAACATATCACGATCCCTTGCAAACCTCCCGCACCACGAAGCTCCGAAGGTCTTGTGGCTCGAGTGGAACAGCGAAAGACCCATTCGCACCACGGAATGTTGCTCGATTCCTCCCAACCAAGATGGCAACACTTAGCGGAGGGGGAACAGGATGCAGCTGCAGGTGTGAGATGACGTGTCAGCCGACCATAAGGGCTGTTGAACGGCATTGTTAACACTTACCTCCGACGACTTCAATTGCGGGCGAAGTCCCTGCGTTAGCGTTTCCGACATGGCCACGCGAACGCGGCGAAACGGCGCCATGGACTCATTTGCGCGAACACCGAGATCTAGACATGGCCGTCAGAATATCGCCACCGCTCCAAGAGGTTCACTGCTCTTGCGTGTGTACCGCGGCTGTCTGGTTTTGCTCCTTCCTGAACACTTGCCTACCATCACGAGTGGGATAAGTTGATTGCAGCGCCGCCGCGTCGTTGTGGCGAGCCGACTACCTGATAGGCGAACGTTCGAAAGGTAACATGGAGACAGATGGGTCGCGTCGTTAGAGAACTTTGGATATCGCGCCACAAACAGCACCAGGACGCGGGCGGCGTGTGAGAGGGACATTCAATGCAGGTTGCTCTGCGCACTAACTGTGTTTAATGCACCTCCTTATCCCGACCTTGCAAGTGCTTGTATGCTCAGAGCCAGAAGACTGTGTTGGCCGCGCAAGTTGCAGCCTTCTGGACCAACATTTCGCCGTCGTGGAAGCCAACGACATGCACTATGGCGAGGCTATCACGACAGTGGTAAAGCAACGTGCGCCTCGTGATCACTGCTAGCTTCACATTGTCACAGATATCTGGCCCAAGGCTTGCTAACGTACTGCCCTGCCTTGTCAAGGTATCATACGTCTTGCATCTGGTTGCGCTCGGTCCAGGAGGGCACCATAACAAGACTCAGGCTCCGGACACCTTCATCGAAGGTTCGCTGCGTCTACTCCATAATTCTGGCAATACAACGCAATTCGTCCCGAACGGGAGTGAGACTAAGACAGGCTCTGGACTCCATCTTAGCTGCTCAATGCCTTGTGCGTTACCCCCGCTTTGGTAATTGTGATCTCACTCCCTCCTAGTAGAGGACATTGGAGTCAATTCCTAGCCGCTGCCTTATCTGGTGTCCTCGCCGATCGGAAAGCAACGCTATCACCCCCCCTGCTGCCGCCTTGACCACTTCGCCCGCGACGCCTCGCCCGCGACGGTACTATCAGATGCTCGCGCCGAGCTCCGTGGACAAGGCAGCGAAACTGATTCTGCTCGGTCGACGTCACCGCAAACGTGGGAACAGGGCCTGATCCATTTCCGGCGCACCGTCAACGGTGACCGTCTCTGGGTACAATATCTCCGGAAATTGTGAACTTCTTGATGAGGTCAACTCGCAGTTGCTGCAGTCCTGCGACTGATCATTGGCTAACGCGACTATTCGCTATCTCCGGTCTCGTAAATGATCGACACGCTCCAAGCATCTCTATGGCTATCGACCCTCCTTGGAGATCTATTCATGGTGCCAGCTATCGAWTATGTACGGACAGTTGCGGACGGGCCTATGTATTCGCCGACCATTAGGTAGAAGCTAATACTAGTACGCAGCCGCAAGAAAGATGAATTGGACGTGCTCTCGACACAGACTGATACCGGAATTTCGTTATCCTCGCATCGTCCTTCAAAGCAGCGACCATTCACTAAACACCTGACACCGTTCATATGCTTTTCAAGATGCCCAGTGTCTAGCCGCCAGACCATTCTGAGTCTAACGAACAATCAACACATTGTACATGCTATCAAGCGTGACTAGATGGCTCACGCCTAGCGCAGGCTCCTTTAAACCTAGGCCCTGTCGATGATTGACTCTGCCTCCTGTCCCCCTGGCCAAATGTATACTCGTTTGGCTGTGGATGAAGCAAAGTGCTGCAATCACGACAAGCGGGTTGATATTTCGTGCGATAGGCACACACTATTATTTGGAAAATCTTCCGGAGCAGCAGGACCGTAAACAGCAGGCTCCTTAATCACCGGACGCGAATCTTGAATAGCATTGCCGCGGCAGAGTCGGAGTGAGCCAGGTAAGGACAATGTCTCGTTACTGGAAGTGGCCGTCGCCAGGGACGCGGCTCCCGTAAGGTTCGCATCCTTCAATACCTTGAATACATTGTGTGCGCATACCAAGCACCAGTGCCAGCTGCCAGGGCGATTGCAAAGCGTGGTGACTCCGGGGTGGTTGCTTGTTCACATAGCCACACGAAGGGATGCAGTGAGCAGATAAAATTACGCGGCCGCGGCACAGCACGCGCTCCTTTGAGACCAAGTCGGGTATGAGTCCCGCGAGTAAGAAAAACCAACTATTAGAAGTGATCCTCTCAGGTATCTTAATCCATAAAGCTAGTGATGCACTCTCGCGTACCGTCCCATCAAACACTGTTACGTCAAACTATATAAATACATTGAAACTACTTCAGTTGCATCCAAGGGTCATTGCTTTGACGTACTTGGGCGGCCTCCGTGTACTTCCCCTAGCCATCAAGCACACGGGCCAGGTTATTCATGCTGGAAAGAGTATCTGGATGGTCCTTGCCAAGCAGTCTCCATTAGGCCTAGAGTATGTCGAAGCATTGACTCTGCCTCCTCGTACTTCCCCTGGCTGACAAGCACACTGCCAGGTTGTTCACGCTGGTAAGTGTGTTTGGATGCTCCTTGCCAAGCACAGCCTCCCTTAAGCGTAGAGTCTGTCGATGCATTTGTTCCGCCTCGTCGTACTTCCCCTGGCTATCTAGCACAAGGGCTAGGTTACCCATGCTAGTAAGTGTATCCGGATGGTCCTTGCCAAGCACACTTTCGCTTAGTTTAAGTTCCTGTCGGTGCATCGACTCTGCCTCCTCGTACTTCCCTTGGCTCTTAAGCACAAGGGCCAGATTGTTCATGCTGGTAAGTGTATCTGGATGGTCCTTGCCAAGCATAGTCTCCATTAGGCGTAGAGTCTGTCGATTCATCTGTTCCGCCTCGTCGTACTTCCCCTGGCTGTCTAGTAT
>LFRF01000008.1:694746-706971 GCA_001189435.1 Tolypocladium ophioglossoides CBS 100239 | reverse complement strand
TACTTTCCCTGGCTGTCTAGCACACCCGCCAGGTTGTTCATGCTGGTAAGTGTGTCTGGATGCTCCTTGCCAAGCACACTTTCGCTCAGTTTGAGTTCCTGTCGAAATATCTGTTCCGCCTCCTGATATTGCCCCAGCATGTCGAGGCTATTAGCCGCCTTGGACAGAAGGTTCAGCCTGGCCTCTTCGTCTTCTGCATCCGTCGCATACTCAAGATATTGTCGAGCGTGCGGAAGGTATCTCATACACATGCCTCTGTTCCCATGATCCGGATGCGGGAACTCGTATACAAGTCGTTGCAACACCTTATCAGCCCATTCTCCACGCTCTCCGTCCTTTGCCAACCAGCTCAGCGTCGACAGTCGAACCAGGCGGTGCATATCGTATGTGCCTGGCTCCTCCCGCTCCACAATAAAGGCGAATGCCTTCAGAATGCCAAGTGCTTCGTCTGCTGTTATCTCATCTTCTGCCTGAGGCAGTAGAGATGCCGGAATTCCCTTGTCAGCAAGGAAGCACATGAACCGTAGGTACTCTGCTGCAAGTTGGTTGTCTCGTGAAATGTGCTTGAACGAAATCAACCAGGTAGTTGCGACAGCGTTCTCGATACTCTTGTAGCGGCCCCGGTCCTCAAAGTCCATGCTTAGCAGCTGCAGCACGTTGTCGTTGCTCGACTGGCAATAATGGAGGTATTTTGCCGTCGATACTCCTGTCTTAGCCATGTATGCGGATGCTTGCTTGATGGCCAGAGGTAGGTCCGCGAGAAAGTCTAGCAGGCCGGTCGTGCTTGAACTATCGTGCGTCTGGCTTTCCTTCAAGTTGTTCCGTAGCATCTCCTCGGCTTCAGTTCTGCTGAATTCGGTGACAGTAATGACATTCCTTGTTGGGATGTCTAAACGAACGACGACGCCATGATTCCGCGTTGTGAAAACAATTGAGCCCCTGCGGCTGAATGGCAGGTAGGCCGCCAGACCTGTCTCGCCAGAGAGTAGGTCCGCGTCGTCGACATTATCGACGATCAATATCCAGTTGCCGATACCTTCGCGGCCTAGGGCAGCCTGGATGAGCGGCTTCACGTCAGTTTTGTCATCGTCGATTCCCTTGACTTGGAGCCGTCGGCCGATGTCGCGGTAGGCGTTCTCAAAACTGACAGCATCCACTGCCGGAACCCAGAAGACGGAGCAGTCAGGGTGCTTCTTGCGGACGCGGAAGGCGGCCTCAAGGGCAAGTTGCGTTTTACCGATCCCTCCGAGGCCCTCGATGGCCGTTCGCTGACAGTCGTCCTCAGTTGCAGACGGGTGTATGGTCTCGACGAGTTGGGTCAAGATAGAAACGCGTCCCACAAAGTCGTGGTTCCGTCCGAACGGGACAAGCCAGTGACCCTGTATGACTTGAAGGAGTTAGATTGACGCCTGGGTGTTTAAGTTCAGTCGGCCTACCGCTCTTCCTCCTCTCAATCTCGATTTTCGAGTTGTCGCACATCGTTCGAATTCGGTCCGAGACGAATTCGAAGGACCGGTCTTGTGGACTCGAGAATTTGTTCATCTTCAGGTGGTCGGTCGGGAGAGGATAGCGATCCCAGCCTGGAACACAAGCGGATTCTTCTCCCACGACCTACTAGGCTGTTAGAGCATATACCATAATGCCCCTTCCAGACGCCCTGCTTACCATGCCCCGAAACAAGCCCGGCAACCGATATCTCTTCCCGTAGTCTGTCTTGTAGAGCTCGAAGAAACAGCAGGTAGGCATATACAATCGCTTGCAAAGCTGGCAGAACTCTTGCAGTTGATCTCGTAGCGTCTCATTATCGAAGGTCAAGTCCCTGATGATGCCCCGCTGAGAACCAGCGAGGACCATGAATTGTGCGGCAAAGTCGGCGATGCTCTGCATCTTTGTGCCTCTGAATGGTGTACCAAGGGAAACAAAGCCGACAGTATGCCGCACGAGATCTCTAAGCTCTTCCCTACTCTCCGCATATAGCAGGGCCTGCCCAACGCGTGTCAGCATTATCACACGCGCGACTCCGCTTCACTCAGACGCACATGCTGGATCACAAGGCCCCCCAGGCTATGTCCGATGAAGACAATAGGCCGGCCGAAGGCGCCATCGCGGAACAAGTGTAGGCTGTGGACGAGCTCCTCGCCGCAGAGCTGGAGGCGCGTCTTGGGAGCGTTTGAGTGCCACCTCGAGTCGTAGTTGTACGCTATGATTCTCGCCTTGGGCACCTTCGCCGGAAGCATGTCGTGGTCTCGGAGCCAGTGGATGTTTCGGTCGCCGTCCTTCCATACCCAAGACCAGTCGACGCTGGAGCCGAGTCCATGCACAGCAATGACGCTGTTTCCGTTAGATGCGCCTTGCAGTGAAAGTGCACGAGCACATACTCAACTTCGGTGGCTTTGGTGTCAACGTCGGCAGGCGGCCCCGGGTAGAGTATCTCGAGAGGCTGTCGCCTTCTGCTCTTTGACAAGATTAGACGCAGCGTCGCCAGTCGCGTGATGCACGAACCTGCTCTCTGTCTCGTTGCGACAAACGAGGCGGAATACCCAACGGGACGCCAGCCCGCTCTCGTGGGGCTCGTGGCCGCCAGTCTCGGGCCGCAACCCACAGGAAGAACGCTGCGGCTCCACCCGCGAAAAGGGCTAGTAACGACGAGCCGAAGTCGATCGCTGTTCGAAGCATGATCTGTCGACACCTCGTGCGGCGCCCGCTTCACTGTCGTATGCTCTCGCTTCACAGAGATCCTGAAGTATGTGTAGCAATGGCGACAGCTGACGGGGATCAGAGGGAAATTACAAAAAAGCGCCACATCACAACAGCGCGAAGATGTTGCGGCCACGAGCTGGCGGCTGAACCACAGCCCGCAGCTTTGCAGCTGAAACACAATTGCGCCAATCCTGCCGATGCTCAGGGTCAATACGACAATGGCCTGTGTCCTTGGGCACAAGCATCAGTGACCTCTCTCACCGCACCTGAACCGCTGACTTGTACTCCGAAAAGCAAWTTTGGTTCCCAAGCGGAGCTGCAGCCTGCTTGGCCGATGTATCTTCCCAGGTATTACCAAGGTCAAAAATTGAATCCGCCAAGGCTTGGCTCACAGCAAACAGGCTAGGCACAGTAAGTCACAGCATAACAGCGAGCGAAAGAGGTACTGTACGTGGTGGCAGCCAGTGCGCTATTCCACGAGCGGCCTGCAATGTTCACAAGTCGTCTCGACTCTCGAGTACAGCGGTAGCAGCGTCATGCAAGCGACTCAGCCTGCGCAGTGCTGCCACCACCCAATCACCTCAACTCGTCAGGGGGCGGGCTGCGACTGGGGGTACCGCAGCCCAACCTTTCCCAAGCAAATCCTGGGAAGGGATCGTGTCGGGCATGAGGACCGATGACAGACACCCAAACCCACGAAAATGGTAAGGAGTCTATCTCTCCCAGGTTACGTTACGGCCCAGAAGGACGGCTAACTGGCTGACTCCACAGCAGCCCCCCTTTTCGATCCAGCCGCTACCCACGACGGACGTTGGCGCCGACGCGACCCAGACGACGAACGGGGTGGTTTCTACCACAGACGTCTGGCCAGCATCGTATCGCCACAATAAGGCTGCTGGGAGGAAGAGCCGCCGTACGGTGGTCAATCCTGCGAATTCCGTGAGGGACTTCCTCGAGACGGAAATATCTCTTGGTGACTTGGGCGGGATGGTGCAGCACCTCTGGTTTGCTGGGTCGAAGCGTCCCGCCATGCAAATACACTTTCAGGTCGCCATGGGCCGCTCGATCGTTGTCGCCGATCGCATGGACTTGCACTTGCTCTGGGACAACGACGGGAGGCTCTTTCTGAAGCCCATTCCGAGGTTCCTTCTCGATCCAGAGTTCTGGCGGCGCTGGCTATCGCATGACGACGACGGGGGCAAGAGACGTGTTGATGTCGCGAGTCACAGCGTCGCGGGCACCCATTCGCCGGCGAACATCGGACAGACGCTCGCAGCCCCGTGCAGCGGGCACGTAAGGAAGGTGGCGATGGGCTTCCTCTACTCATATGCCTGTCTCATATCCTCGGAGACCGACTTCTACGTTGCCAACGAAAAGCGCCTCTTGCCCCGCAAGGCAGACGACGCGACAATCCTATGGGCTGACTAGAAGAGGCTGTCCAGGGAGCTACTCGATAAGCATGACCCAAACAGCGTCCATCCGCGCTTCCTGCGCGCAGAATTGCGCCTGTCTCGCATCAACACTATCCACCGCCTCACCCATATCTCATCCTTCGACCCATATCTCCGMGGCTGGCACAACTATGGCAGTCTCTTCGGTGACAACCTTGCCTGGATGGCCACGGCCACCGTGTTCGTCGCCTTGGTGCTGACGGCGATGGGGGTGGGCCGCGCCACGGATCGCCTTAGAGAGGACAACGGGTTCCAGCGGGCTTCCTACGGCTTCGCAGTCTTTGCCATCTTGGGGCCTATGTGTGCGTTTGGCCTGGTGGTCCTGGCGGCACTGCTCAATCTTCTCAAAGACCTGCCGGGGCTACTTCAGGATACGATGTCCCAACTACGGGGCGCGTCCGTCTGAGGCCAAAGTCATGCTTGCAAAATACAGTAGGAACCGATCGTGACCTGATAGCAATTTGACACGAGGTGATTGTGCCGTGAAACAACTGTTGCGGGGACGCGAGTCTGGCGGCTTCGTGGCGAGAGCTGCCCAACGCCGCCCGCTCTAACCCAAGGTATCTGTTCACTACGTAAATGCAATTACGTGCAGAGGCAGTACAAAGAATGCTAGCCTGGTGGTCACGACGTCAAGGAGCTCTGCAGAGAGCAAAGGGAGAGCCCACATAACGCAGATTGTATTGCGGCATGACTAGCGAGGGGCCTGGTCGCGCGCCCGGCTTGCAAAGCAGCGAGGACACAGGCGTACCAGACGATAACAAGCCTTAGTCTCGATACAGCCGCACCTTGAGATCAACGAATTGCGAACTAATTAAGAGCCTCGATAGGAATCAGCGTCAAGTCCTCGACAGGAATCAGCGTCAAGTCCTCGAACGGGCTGTCGAAAGCAATCTGTCCTTCCGAGAACCCGAGAATAAGAGGCTATGGGGCAATTTTGAGTATCTCGGCGCAGTTGCTGCGAGCACCGGCGCTCATGTCGGCCATGGGCGTCGGGGTGGTCAACCAGTCAACGCAACGTCAACGAAGCTCATCGGACCGAGGTCGATCAGCTCAACGGAGGAAAACCGTATTAAGAAGTCAACTCGCTCAATTGAAGGCTGAGGTTTGATTGATTGCATTGATCGCCACCGTGTGCCCGGCCTTTCTCACTGAGATTTCGTCGTTGCTCACGGGGCCTGCGAGCGACGTTCGATTTTGGGTTCGATGCAGTTCGAAGGCCGGTTTCGAGCTGAACAGAATTGAACTTCTGCATCCTGTAAATCTGATTGCGGTGCGCAGGCGAGTATCGTATTGGGCAGTTCAAAAGAGATAGGCCACAGGGCTTCTGGCGGGAGCAGTGATGCTACCCGGCGATATTCGGCCCAGAAGCTGGGATCTAGAAGCAAGCGCGGGACCGGCTTGAGGAACATCTGACCCGTCGTCCAGACGAGATGCATGTCCATCCGCGCCGCGAGAATGATCTCAGGCCTAGCAAGAGCTGGTTGTGCAACGCCCGCGGCGGCAAGGGCAGGCCTGCGACCCAATGCCGGTCGTGGCTGTTGGTAAGCAGCTCCGGGTCGAGCTCCTTCTCAACACAGGCCGTGACATGCCGACCAACGGCGGCCAAGTCACCGGACTCCTCGCGGTACGACGCGGGTAACAGAGACAGGAGCTGGTCGCGATTTATCATTGACGGGGCGGGCAAAAGAGGCGCCACAGCGGCCGTAGCAGTTGTGCTGCTTGCCACTGCACTCCGTCCCCTCATTATCAAGATCCGTCGACGCAAGCACAGCCCGCGCTCTGGGACACTCAAAATTCTGTGTCCGACCCGGGTGGTGCCAAGTTCGTGTTTGTTGATCCCGCTCACCCGAGAGCTGGCCTTGTTGTCCTCCCAGTACCCATAAACGTGGTGATGTGTGGTGCGATATAAATCCTCGTCACCATGGCGCTGGTGAGTGTGTCCTGAATCTATCGATTATCCAACCCTGGCTGGGATGGCAACGTGCCTTCCCCCTAAGTAGCCAAGGCCCTCGCTCGTATACGAGTATAGTCTCATCACGCCGGTCGCACCGCGCATTAGGCCCAGTCCGTTGCGCTGCGCCTCGGCCGCGTCGATCGTTGGAACCTGTCTTGCCGTTTTCACGAGCATGGACGCTCAAATATCAGGGGGTTGGCACTCAGCCGCCGCCCGCCGTACGGACCCCTCAATCCCTCCCTACTTCCCCTGTATAGCATCGCGTCGCACTTTTGAGCTGGCAACTCGAGTTGTTTGGCCACGGGCCGCCGCAGCCTGTGATCGGAGCAGGAAAGCGGCCTCCGCTCAGTGAGCAACGACCATCAGACTGCGAATTTGCCATTGCAGCCATCCGCTGCGATTTGGGTCACCATTCGGGTCATCTCGCAGAGTCACCGACTCATACGCGGTCGCTCATTTCGCGCAGTGTATTATCTTGGGGTACCTTGCCGCCTCCTTGGACTACCGATGGCCACGAAAGCGTGGGAACGCGGACCGCCAAGCCGTGCGAGCGGCGACTGCAGTGGTCTCCAGCTCTACCGCAAAGATGCTGCTTGCACCCACCGATTCCCCTGCCTCGCCCTTAGCCGGCATGTGTACGTCTCTATACTACTAAGTGCATGCTGGCAGCTTCATCGTCCATACACTCGCTCGTTTCGTCTCCTCTGTCGAGCTGCAATGCCTGCTGAGCCCGTGGCCTGTCCTGGAAGCATTGTCATCAACACATCAAGGCTCCATCCCATCTTCTCGGCCAATTTTGCTGCCCTCATCTCTTCGAAGGACTGCGTGCGCACTTCTACACATCAGGACGGTGCTTCAGACAGCGGCCTTCTTTCCCTACGATCAAAGAGCAGTGGTGCAAATCGCGCTCTCGCCTGCTTTCCAACTCGCCGACTTCTACTCATATGCCATGGCGTGAAGTCGCTCTATATCTCTAGCGATGCTTCTGCTTCCATACCTATCAAGCAGTGACGGGCGTGTCGCGACAATGCCTTGCAAGTAATCTGACATTGAAGCTAGGTGGGTTCGGCACACAGAGTCCAGCCACTCATTTGCCACAGACGCCAAGCCTCTTCGATACTCTGCCGCCTTGAACGCTACTCCCTCGCTTCCTGCTTGCAATCTTCGACGCCACGGAGGCTTTTGTGCTTCGGGGGCCGTACGAAGTCTGATTATTTTGGCGGGGCTTTGCTCGTGATCTTGGTCGCAATTCTCTTGGCATACCGGCGAGAGTCTGCTGCGGATTGTTCAGTCGTGCTGCGATCCTTGCGCTGCGACGCGGCCCTTCGGTTCGGGCCGGAGAGGCATCCACGGACCGAGGGAAGAGCGTTGAGTCTGCCTGCCTCGACTTTGCGCTTGGAGTCTCGTCACGAGTCAGACAGTTCTTGTCTGGGATTGTTCGAGGAGGGGTTGGAGAAGCCTCTCCCAGATCTTCCAGGCCGGTCCCGCGTCTCCGTGAAAGGCGACCAACTTCTCTGCAGCCTAACTTCCGCTTCTTTAGACTCCGGTTTTCTGGATTGGCCTCATCTTGAGCACGCTTTCTCGTTTTGCTCTTCGTATGGGGTCCGGCCCCAGTCATTGCAGGTTGGACCAACTCGGCTTCGACATGTGGGACTTGCTCCAGGACCCATTGCACAAGTTCAGCGTGACCGGCTGTATCTTTTTTCGCGTCCACGTAATTGAATGTCGCCCGGATGAAGTTTGTAACCATATCGTTCCGACGTTTGGTCGACTCGTACAGCTCCTTCGCCGCCACCACCTTCTTCGTTGCAGCGTGCAGCATCCGTATACGCTTCTCCTTTGGAATACTCAGACGACGGGAATCTTTCTGGGTTAAGAAATAGACCCGCTCGGCTTCCGCTTCTGCCGCGATTTTAGCCTTCCACGTGCGATCATCTTCTTCCTGGCGCTGCATCGAAGATGGGGTGGTCCGGATGAAATCCTTGGTTTCGTGAGGCTTTGGTATCTTCTTGTCCACCAGCTCCTGCCAGCGTTTGTCGTGGTCCGGCTTTAGGCGCTCGATAGAGTCGGTGTATCGATCAAGCCACCAGTACTCAAAACAGAGGTATTCGATCCATGTTGTCAGCTTGTCTTGGTGCTTGGGGTCCTCCTGCAGCTGGAACGGTCGAGTGAATCCGTGCCGTGCCAGGCGGCGCTTCACTGCGTTGACGTAGTCGGAGAAGCCGGTGCAGCCGCGCTCCCGTTGGTGGTGTCGCTGCCACCTGCGTATCCTTCGCTCGTACTCCCATCCCGACTTAAGGTAGGTCGGATCGGCTTTAATTTTGGCCATTCCTTCATCATACCCGTCCTCTGTATAAAGGCGCTTCATCATCTCGACATACGCGGGGAAGCCGCCGTCGTCATCTTCAAGTCCTCGGTTATCGATCTGCCATTTCCTGAAGGCCTGCCACCTCTTCAGCTGTCTCCGAAATACCAGCCATGAGACTTGAGAGTCTCGAGGGTAGTCCCAAAATGGCCACAGCATGTCACGATGTTCCTCAGGATTCCGAGAAACCTGTTCTATGAGGCTGATCGAGTATAGTGGACGGCCGCCGTCGCGTACAAGGTCGTTAAAAGCCTCGGTCTCGTCGTCTATCTGGTCTCGCAGCTCGTCCTCTTGGGAATACGGCGGCGTTATACGTCCTTGCATTCGTTGTTGAACTTGCGGTACGATGTCGTCGCCATCGGAAACAAGACGCAGGCGTGCGTCGAGTTGGTCAAGATCGAGCGGGCGGGAGTGAGCCACAGGATTCTGGGACAAGATCCGTTCTTGAGCTCTGCGCACGCCAGTCAGTACGCCGCGACGTGCATATGGCGCGCAAGAGAAGAGAAGAACAACTCACTTCAGTCTTTCCGCGAGCTGGTGCCGGTCATGCATTGAAAGCTTGTCCCAGCCATCGACAGGCAGGTCAAAGTCGCCATTGTGACGACGGTGGTTCTGCATGAACTGGGCGAGCTGTTCGTCGCTAAACGCGGCGACCTCACCCACGGAAAGCGTCGCATTCGTCATTTGTCGGGCTGGCATGCTTCATCAAGTCGTAAGAATTTAATCGTATCGCGGACTTGGGAGGCAGGCTGTCGATGATGACTGAGGGAAGCAAGTTCCAGGGCGGGAGGGAAGGGCTAGGCAACATTTGCTCCACTCACATCAGGCCATTTCACATCGGGACATTCAATTACCGGCAAATATGATTGTAGGCGTGGTACCGTTGTGACGGTCTGGTCCCACAGCGAGCCAATTGGGCGCACCCGTTCAACGCCCATACGTCTGGGGTATGCGCGGGGCATCATGCTCCATTGGATCAGAAGCGTCGGCAGCCAGGTGCAGCCCCTTGTTTAACAATATACGTACAACGATAAAAGGCTGGCAAGAGCTGCAGCAGTGTCCCCGTCCCACTTCGCCTTTGCTTTCCTTGTCGACGGCATACCGCAAAATGGAAAACGCAGACATTATTGCTCGGGTGTATCCCGTTCCGCATGTCAAGAAATTCGCCACGGAGGCGATCGAACGGAGTGCTCGCTGTGTTTTCCCCAACCCTGAATTCGAACCAACCGTTGAATATGGACGCTACGATCGGGCTCCAACCGAGCCTCCGGAAGACGACAACGACCTAGACATGTCCTACCTCGAAATCAAGTTCAGCGACATACCACGAACCAGTCATGGCATTGTCTTTGGATGCGACCCGGACAGTGATGTTGTTCTTCCTAATCTCAAGGGCATCAGCAAGCATCACTTCAGCCTGATCTTTGACGATGCAAATCGGCTCATCGTCAGGGACTGGGGCTCCTTATTAGGGACCGAGGTCACGTACGATGGAGAAGGACATGGCAAGCGAAGCAATTTCCGATGGATTGTCGGCGGGGATCGAAATCCTAAGGAGAAAACAAGCATCCTTATCAAGGTACATGGCACTATTGAGTTCCAGGTTGTCGCCGCCCATCACGACCTAAAATCGGCAGAGTACATCGCCAGGGTGCATCGGTTCCGTCAAGGCACAGCGACAGCGGAAGACCTCTTCCGTGATCTCGACCTACCGCAGCGACCCGACACAGAACTGCCCACCGGAGCTCATACACCCGGCCGAGGAGAGATCTACCTACGGAAAAAGATCGGCGAAGGATCTTTTGGTGTTGTGACACATTTCTGGCACGTCAGTGATGGGAGTGAGTACGCTCTGAAGGAGCCTACTGCAAGGGCTATTCGGAAGCGAGCGGTCAATCATGATGTATGGTGTAAGGAGGCTCGCCTCATGGGCCAGATATCGCATGTACGTATGCTTACTGCCTCTATTGCTTCCGTTCTGACTACCTAGCAGCCCCACATCGTACGGCTTTTCAAGGCGAATTTTACACCACACCCGCAGTTATTCCTGGCGTATGCCCCGGGCGGGTCTTTGGAGGACCAGGAGTATACAACGGCCGATGAGACAATCTCAATTCTGCAACAGTGCTTATCAGCTCTCGCATACCTTCATGAGAGCAAGCCACCAATCGTGCATAGAGACATCAAACCGGCCAACATTCTCGTCCAGCATCGATTCCCAGGCGACATTTACGTCTTGTTTGGGGACTTTGGAATAGCTCGGGACAGCTATGAGTTGTCGACAATCTGCGGCACACAGCTATACCTTGCGCCAGAAGTATACTTGGAGTGGCAGACCATTCAGTCTAACGCCAAGACGAGGAAGAAGTACACCCCGGCTGTCGACGTCTGGTCTCTTGGCGTGGTGGTGTACGAGCTGATATGTGGCCTTCCGCGGTACAAGAGCAGCTACAGGGACCGCGGGACCGTCTGGTGCGACAAACTCGTGGAGGCGTTCCTCAAGCATTTAGAAAGACGGCCCGACGCCTTGGGGCAATTTCTACTCAACAACATGGTGGTCATATCACCAGAGTCACGATCGTCGGCCCGCGATTGTTATGAGTTAGCGGCGCTATTACCTAGTGCAGCCGAGGGCGGGTGTAGTACGCCAAGACCCGCCCAACGCGCTTTGGAAGATGAACAAACGACGTTCCGAAATGGCCCTACACGATATGATGTCGATGATGATGTCGACTATCAAGGCACCACAGTTCACCTACCAATGGCTTACGCAGGCGGCTATACGGCTAAATCCTCTGAAGGCGAGTTCGTCAGATCTGAAGCCCCGCCTCCGGATACTCTTCCATCCATCTCGCGGAAAACGCTGAAGCGGACAGCAACATTTGAGGCACCGTCTCTACCATCGTCATCGTCACCAAGACGAACTACCAAACGTCGAGAAGATCGTACCCGTCGAAGAGGGTCCGTCTCTGCCCAGCATCCGGAGTTGGCACAGTTTCTGGAAGACTACTCTTCTGACCCGTTTGATCCCCTTTATGTCGGGTCTTCTTTAGCGTCATGGGCGGGTGAGAAGGAGTCAGGCAGTTGCACTGGCCAATCTTCGCATAATTCGACAATGCAGCAGCTGGAAAACGCGGATCCGCAAGGTGACGATGGTCCAGGAGTTGTACCTCCTCCCAACATGTCAAGTATAATACCACGAAGCCCCTGGGAAGGGTGGTATCCCGAGAATGAGGAGCCTGATAGCGGAATCAGCGATACCGACGAAAGGCACATGGCAGCATTGCTGCTGCAGGCAATAAATCAAGAGGTCAGGCAATGAGTATTGCCGGCTCAGTCGCAAGGCTGCAGCCCGACCATGATACGCTGGCAGGACCTGGTGGATAAGAGGCCAGCGTCACCTCCGCCTTTGGGGCCGGTTCGAGCTTTCTTGAGGCCAGCGTCGCCCTTTGATAGGTCAAACGTGTCCTCGGGATGCCCATCGCCTACTGGGCGTTAACGTGTCTCACCGCTGGACGCACCTTCGGTAGTTAACGGAGGGATGGCAACTTCAAATGCCAAGGGAGTGCGTCAAGGGATCGATGATCCTTGGGGGTGTGTACCATAGGGACGCTTGTGTCTCTTCTGGATGTTGGCATGTCATGTTGTCGCAAGATTGACCTTGAATACAATGTTTCTGGCTGCTTTTCAAATATGCCTGGTCATGTACTATTCCACCCTAGCACTCTCCAGCCCTCCAGCATCAGTAGCTG